>OU612045.1:81402240-81868193 GCA_914767935.1 Coremacera marginata | reverse complement strand
AATAATAATAATAATAATAATAATAATAATAATAATAATAATAATAATAATAATAATAATAATAATAATAATAATAATAATAATAATAATAATAATAATAATAATAATAATAATTATAATAATAATAATTATAATAATAATAATAATAATATTAATAATAATAATAATAATAATAATAATAATAATAATAATAATAATAATAATAATAATAATAATAATAGTAATAATAATAATAATAATAATAATAATAATGATAATAATAATAATAATAATAATAATAATAATAATAATAATTATAATAATACTTATAATAATAATAATAATAATAATAATAATAATAATAATAATAATATTTAAATACAATTTATGCACGGACGTGGATAATTTTAATATTATTTATTTCCCTTAGTGTATAATTTATTTTAAATGTTACAATTTAATTTTGTGTTATAACTGAAAACAAATTTTTTTCAAACAGTTTTTTTTTTTATATTTTGAAATATTATTTATTCAATAATATTTCAATTTTGATTCCTTGAATCATTGATTTTTGTATTCTTCGTTTTATTCTAAGAAAAAACTGTTGGGGTGCATATGGATAGGGTGAAATAATATTCTGCGTAATTTTGTTTTAAAAATTTAATTTGATATGGAAGTGCACTGTGGCGTATGAGTGACATTTTAAATAGCAAAAAGTGTACAGAAAGGGTAAGAATAGTATTGAAACACCTTGTAACCACCAAAAAGTCGTTACAAATAATCTAACTAATATAAAACTTCAGAAAGTGTGTAGATCGGTTAAAATGAAACATACGACGGAGATACATCATTGCTTCGAAAAAAATATGAAATATAAAACGGTCACATCATTTCTGTCAGAGGACGCTTTATGCTCTTTATGTTAAAGAAATAATTAAAAGTTCAATTGCATATTGGTTTTGGTTTAATGCTGAAGATAAAGGCGAGATTTGTTTATTTTACATGTTGTTTCTTTTTTACATAACAAATTGTATGGAATTATTTTTTTTTTTTAATTTAACTCCTGTCTGTCTCATTCTTTTTAAATCCTGTTTGCTTTCGATTCTCGGCAATTTATCTCTACTTTCAAGTGATACCCCAATAACTTCATCGCGATGTTTGTGAATGTCAAGCTTTGGCACAGTGGTGCACAATTGAACGTATCTCTCAGTAGCTTGAATGTGGCATGGAATTTCTGGAACTTGGAATGGTGGGATATCGTCAGTATTTTCGAGGTGTTCTTTTAATTCGTCGTACAGAATGTGCTCTGTGAAAGGTGGCTCGTGTAAAATGTCTTCATCGTTCAAATTAATTATATTTACGTAAGCCTTATAAGTAAAATCAATGGTGATGGGTTTAACATACTTTCTTAGTCCATAGCCAGTGCACAAGTTGTTTCGAATGTATAAAATTTTAGTAATTGCTGTGTCGCGGATTTCTTTGCGACCATCAAAGAGCATTGATAGTAAAAGATTTTCGCTATGCGCGAAATAGGCGTTATTTCTTACACCCTTTTGGACAATACCACGCAATGTTTTGTTTAAATGAAGTGTCGTCCACCATATTAATTTACCTCGCAAACAACTGCCGTAAATAATTGATTTATAGTATTTGATGTTGAAATACAACGTACACTTTTACGACATAAACACTCAACGTTTTTAAATTATTGGAGGGGTTTTTGGTAGCTACATACAGGGTTGCCCATATTCGAAGCGCCCATTTTATTAAAAATCTATTATAAATCGATTAAATCGATTGTAGTGCGGCTTGTGTGTGGTGGCGCGCCTGATACGCATTCGACGAACGATTGGCATGAAAAAATTGTTTATCATATCGCGATAACGCTCCTGATCGACAGTAACTCTGTGGCCATTATCATCTTCGAAAAAGAACGGCCGATCGCCTTGGTTGCTTTTTATTTGGCCTCTTTGGGTTACCAAGAGTATTATCAGTTGTAAATCTTTCATACAAACGATAAATTTTTTTCTTGGAAAGCGCACTTTTCACTTTATTTATTTTTTTGAAAGCACGTTGAGTTTTCACTATTGACTTGTTTTGTTGAATGTAAATTTCAACAATTTTAGAGCGTTTGCGTGGCGTGTACTGTTCCATTGTAAACGTTTGCTTGGAATGACGCTTCAAACGCGGTATGTCATTAGTCGATTTGGCATCACTGCGGAAAGTTACAGTGTTGCCAGATGGGCGCTTTTAATATTGACAACCCTGTACAAACGTAATAATCTACTTGCTTTTGTAATCCAACGAGAATGTGTAATGGGAACTGGCTTGATGTTTGCTAGGTCTGGATTGCAGTAACCTTCTGAAATAGCATGTGCTATTTTGTACAAATATTTTACATTGGTAGGGAATTCTCTGTCATCAACAATAGTAGGAGGCATATTTTCCAATTCGATGCGTTCAAAATCTGGCACCACCTTAAAAATTGCAATTATAATAATTAGTGATTAAAATACAAATATTTCTACTGTACGTTATTTCTAAGAAAGATTTAGTGTAATTATTATTGTGAACACTTTTACAATACCTCTAAATTTTCGCATTGATTGATTGAGTTGTTTTCGAAATTTCCAATGCGTCGTATATATGATGGAAAGGCAACTCATTGAAGTGCAATATACAGACAAACAAGTGTAGTGCTTTGCCTAAATGTAGCTCCAGTTTTCAAATTATTCCTCCATCAACACCAGTATTCGTAACTTCTCCGTCACAGAAGACGCCAAACAAGCCAGTTAAAGGTATATTCTTTTCACCAAAAAATTCAATCAATTGTCGTTCCTTTGTCTCGGCTCGTCAGCTGTCAAATTGACATAGCCAATGAATTTCGAATTAGGTTTTCTCAAGACAACAAGTATCAACAACTATCTAACCTTTGTTGTGTAATTTGCGCTCTGCATTTTGATTTCTCTCTGGCTACTTTGAATCTGTCCATAATAACGGGATGACCGCGATCATCTCTAAAATCGATGTCCTTAAAAAGGGCTGTTGCTTAACATGCACTCTGTCTGTCTGGTATACCGAATCTATCGCATATCATAGCGAAATTGAAAGCACTATATTGTGGTGCGTAATGTCCACGTGTCATTGTATCTCCAGTATCACGTACAGACGCGGACTCACCAACATCCACATAATTGTATAATTCGGAATGAGTTGATTCATATAAAGACACCTCTGCAGAAGTTTTTGACGTTGTTATTCTAGCAAATACTATTTTTGAAGTATATTGCTCAGGTTCTGGTATAGTGAGTTTCCGTAGGTTGTGCTGATCAAGCCTGAATTCTTTTAGATGCTCTGGTATTTTGCCACATGACCATTGCGTTGTTTGTAAATAACATTTACATAGCCTTTATTAAGCAATTTTGTGGTAGAGTAAACAAATGTATCAAATTTCTTTCTTATGGTTTTTGATTTTCGTTCTTTGCGGTAGGTATCAATGAAGCGATTTAGTTTTGTACAAATCACTTTTCTATCGTAAAATTCTATATTTAGTTTGCTACAAATTTCAATAATTTTACTTGCATCTTCAGACGTAAATGAACTGTACGAACACAGTAAGAAAAGATAAGAAAAAATAATATTTTGAAACATCTTGATATGTAGGCAAAGAAATTGTTGTCATTTCTGTAGATGCACCAAATATCAAAATATCGTGTTCTAGTATTTGGCTTAAATATTAACGATGCTCCAAAGATTTTGTTGGTATAGATCCCCAGCTCCCACAGTACCACCTCTAATGGACGATGTTGATGGTTCCATTGAAAACCGCAATATATGGCACGATTATGGATGGATTTGATGGTTGGAAATAATGTGTTAATAAATTATTAATAAATTCACCACTTACCTGTTGAAGATGCACGTACTTACTGCAAGCCGCAAGATGATAAGATTTTAAAAATAATGAATCGTTGTTTAAGCAAACAAATTTTTTTGAACAACTTCACTCTTCCTTCAAATAAGGAACACAGTGAAAGCAAGACTTGCTTGGAAAAAAAGAGAAAGAAAGTAGTTTTGCTATTTCCATTACAGAACAACTACATAGGTGCAGAAATCCTATTTGTGAAGAATATTTGTGTTTAAAGAGGACCCCTGCAGTTACGGCTTAATTCTTCTGGGTCACATTGACTAAGGGGTCGATGTTTCATCCGCCAACCAGTATATCACCAGTATATCACATACCCAAATCTGAAGATGTGGGAATAAAATCTACATAGATGCAATAGGATTTCGCTCTCGTGTCTGTTTTTATATCGGAATCAGCTGTTTTAAAACGTAAACAACAGCACCATGCGAAGGGAGCCGAAGGGCGCCTGATCTAAAAGGTGCTGAAACCGAATTTGAATATAAATATAATTTGATTAAAATAACATAAGTATGCTAGAAGTTTGGCCCCCTTTACAACTTTTAAGAATTCTAATAAAAATAAAAAAAATTCTTGTTGGCTTTTTAAAAATACCTTTCAGTTAGAAAACTTGAAATTCTATCGTGGAACTTAACTCTTCAATGCTTTGCGTTGTTTTGTGCGTTAGTATTCGATTCATCTTCGTTTTAATACTATTTTTACTGTTTCTGTTATATAAAATGTCACTCATACGCCTTAGTGCACTTCCATATCAAAACAAATTATTAAAACTTTATTATGGAGAAAATTATTACACCGGCTCCACATGCACCCGAAGAATTTTTTTTTTAGAACTTAACATAGAATACGAAAGCAAGTCATGAATTTATCTTCGTTTTAATACTTCGTTTAAATAATATTTTTACTATTTTTGTTACATAAAATGTCACTCATACGTCTCAGTGCACTTCCATATCATATATTTTGAAAACGAAATTACGCTGAAAATTATTTCACAGTATCCACATGCACCCGAAGAATTTTTTTCTTAGAATTTAACGTAGAATAGAATGATTCCAGGACGAAAAAAAAATTGATCTGCCCTAACCTACATATTATTATTATTATTTTCAAGCATGATCTTCGGACGAAAACTATCAGAGTTCTGATTTTTTTTTGTTCTTGTATTAAAAAAAAAAATTGAAAAAATTCAAAAAAATTTTAATAAAATTTTGTTGAAATATTTTCTGAAACTATCCCTAAGAGTCAGTCCATATGAATTGATCCAAAAAAACGGAAGTTGGTTGCTCGGCTATTATAAAAAACAAGTTCATATTTTTGCTGCTGCTTTCAAAAAAATTTTTTTGCTCTACTTTCAAAATGGCGGGCATAATTTCTTTGCTATTATTAGCGATATAGGCGTTTGTACTAGCTTATATTTCTCTGCTCCTATTATACATAGAATGATGAATTAAAAATCATAATATGAACACACTTTGGCCTTTAATCTGACATATAAAAAATGCTTATGAAATAATTTCTTCGTATTGAAAAAATTATTAAATTTTTTGTTCAAAACGTTAAATTTTGCAACTTTAAGAACATTTCTTTTTTTATAGAAGGAAGTGACTTGCAATTCATTTCTGTTCTGGAGTCCACTTCAACTTGTTGTTTAATCTTAAAATCTGAAAAAAATACAGATTAGTTTTTTGACATTTGGAGTTAATCAAGAACCATCCATCATTGAAATTTAAAAAAAAAACATATGACGACCACCCTTATATATATACACTGAGAAAAAAGTAACATGAAAAATCAAAAATTGGCATGTTTAATATTTCCATGGTAGAATAATGCATATTTCAAACAAAAGTAAGGCGTTATTTAACAAAATAATGTTTGATTGTTGTTTTAATAGAAAACGCATTTGAAATAACTATAAATATGTTTGACTCAAGCCTGACAATTTTAACTCAAAATTAAATCTGTTTGACTCAAACTTGAAACTGTTTAAACGTTGTTTTAATAGGAAAGAAGTTTAAATTACCTATTATATTGTTTGATACAAACATGACACTGTTTGTCTCAAATATAAAGCTGTTTGACTCAAACATGAAACTGTTTAAATGTATTTTTTTTTAAAAACAAATTTTAATTGTTTCATTCAAACTTGACACTGTTTGACTCAATCATAATGCTGTTTGCCTAAAACATGAAGCAGTTGACTTAAACATAAAGATGTTTGACTCAAACATGAATCTGTTTAAATATTGTTGAATTAAAAAATTACATTTAAGTCAACTATTAATTGCTTGATTTGACACTGTTTTACTCAAGCATGACACTGTTTTACACAAACATGAAGCGGTTGAACTCAAATATGAATTTGTTTAAATGCTGTTTTAATGTTTATGAAATTTAAATTAACTATTACATTGCTTAATTCAAACATGACACTGCTTGACTCAAACTTAAAACTGTTTAAATGTTTTGAAAGAAAACTAATTTAAATCAACTCTTATATTATATTGAGTGATTCGAATATAAAAATGTTTCATTCAAACTTAAAACCGTTTAAATGTTGTTTTTATAAAAAACAAATTTAAATTAAGTATTATATTGTTTCATTCAAGCCTGTTTGACTAACTGTTTGACTGAAATATGAAACAGTTTGAATCAAACTGGAAGCTGTTAAAAGCATTAAAAACCTCAGTTCATACTTTTGTTTTTATGTTCCCCAGATTGCTACCTCTTAAATCTCCTTCAACAACAAATTGGCATAGAATTTAAGTGTTATTTTACAAACGTTAAATATTATTTAGTTTTTAGCAATTCTTAAAAAAATTAATTTTCAAGAATTACATTTGAGCTTTATGCCAAGTAATTTCATGAAGCAACAGGTTGCCACAACAACAATGTTCTTTCCAGAACAACCACCAGCAGACTAGACAGCTGTTTCGTTAAATATTATTGTTATATTGTGTTATTGAATCTATTAGTGGGAGAGTGACACGAAAGCAATAAAACTTGGTCGAATGTTTTGCTTTCGTCTTTAATCGTTTTCGTCATCCCCTTTCTTCCACAATCAAGATGTTGTTAACTCGCATTCTTGATACAATTAACATGTATTATTATTATTATTTTAAGCTTTAAGGGTCAAAACGATGATAACAATAATGATACATGCATTGTTGAAAGAAAACGAAATCATTTTTGCGTATAATGTGCCCAATTTATTTAAATTTTATTCTTAAATGGTTTTATTAGAAAGTTTGATGTCCGTTTTACTTTATATGTACAGAGAAAAAATACGAAAAACATGTATGCATGAAAATTTAAGAGTGAAAAAATTGCACTTTTAAATAAACCAAATTATTTTTTACTTTTCTCATGATAAAATTACTTGCATTTGACACTATAAACCTTATGTTTGACAGCACAGCGTCTTAAATAAATACTTCTTGATTGTATCCTGACAAGCATTAAGCAAAATCATGCGCAACACTCTCTTTCCTTGTTTTTCTTATAGAACTTTGTGTTACACGGAATATTTTAAGATGGCCGACACCTTTTGGCCTGATCTTGTGTACAAGGTTGCACAAGTATGTACTTTCGTACCATTTTTAGTACTTTTTATTCCTTAAGTATAGTATGCTGTAGAAATGAAAATTTGTAGGCATATAATTAATTACACGTGTAACTTTGGTATAAACATTATATTGTGTGTTGAGGAACTATTACAATTGCTATGAGCAATATGTTATAATTGAAAGGATTAATTGAAAGGAAAGGTTAATTCTATTTGTTTTTCTTTTTGATATCATTATATAATTCAAATGCTCCAAATATTTAAAAAAAATTATCTTGTATAAAAGATTTTGGTGAACAAAATCACATACTATCTATACTGTTGTCAACTTGGTGCTTTTTCTACCAGATTTGGTGCATTTTGAAAATTTCGACGCAAGAAAAATAAGGTTTGGTGCCTGGTGTATTTTTTGATGCTGTTTTAATTTCGGTGTCACCAAATGTGCCTTATGCTTGGTTTTCACAATGTCATTTTCTGTGGTCAGTTGTCAATCAAATTAAAAATGACAATACGTTGGCATTTTTTCTACCTTGAGAAATTTTCAACGATGTTGAAAAATGAAAAACAACTGAATAATCGAATTGAGCTATACAGAAAGTGTAGAATAGTTTTATTTAGATGATACTTCAGGTGATTAAGTTTTACATCGTCATAAAAATGTCGTAATGAAAACCAAGCACAAACTTGGCATAAGCATAAGCTTAAAAACATACGCTTAAGTACTATTTTTTGTTTTCTAAAAAGCACCAACAGTGGTCTACCAACAGTATTCGATAAAAAATAAATTTTTCTGCATAAATCAACGTTGGTATTTTTATCATCTTTTTCAATATTTTCTGCCGCTTAAGCTACCTGTGATTGCATCATATTTAGAAAAGGTAAAATGATTCATTTTATAAATGGAAACTTATAAAAATTTTGTTTTTTAAGGTTTACACAAACCTGTGAAAGTTTCCTGAACTTTAAGTCTCTATCACTATAAATTTCTCTTATTTGTATTATTTAAGCTTTTTATCAACTTTAAGTATGCCGAAATTATTAATGTAAAATTAATTTGTTTCTAAAAATGTTCAAAATCTTAAAACCAGCACGCAATTGATGATACCAAAACTTAAATCTGAAGATGGCAACACTACTAAGGTAGTGTTCCAGAAGTATGTACCAGTGGTGGCATTTGCCTCTTTCGTATCGAATCGAGTTGAAAATAGTATTAAAATGGAACCAAGTGTATCGAAAATTTTAAAGTTATCATTCGAATATTATTTTTAAATTTCATAGCTTATTACATTACTTATGTTATATTTTTTGTACATCCTCGTTTTTGTTATTATTACCAACATTTTCTTTGCTACAAGTATCTGGATATTTGAAATTATAAGCTGTTGACGAACGAAATTTCCACAGTAATTATTTTAATCAATGAAAACTCAAAATATAACTACAAAATATAACTAGCCGTTGCTCTTAAGTTCTAAAAAAAAAAAATCCGGCTAGCAGAACTGTACAATCTGCACTTTTAGTACAACTGAATAACGGCATAAGAATCCATTCCATTGATTCATTCATTTTATCTTTTTAAACATGTTGGCATTTTTCATTTGATTGACAGCAATTGACCAATTAAATTAACATAGTGAAAACCAATCATAACAAAAACGGGATAAGTAACGTGAAAGTTATGGCATTTAAATGATTTTACTGTGACATAACATATGTCGACAAATTTAATATAACATAGCTAGCGCGAAGTGCGAATAGTTTTTCGAAATTTTGTTTTGTCTCCTTCTCTTATTTCTAATAATATACTGTTTGTTAGAATCGGATGAAAAATTAGTTATTGTCGATTTGAATTTCGAAGTTTTGATTTTAAAATAGTCGTAAGTTTTTTATTATGGTATGCTTTATGTTTTCGGAGCTTGCTCCTTTAGAATCGATTTCATATATTGCCCGCGGTATAAACATTTTACAGCGAGTGAAATCGAACGTTATCTAAAACAATCAAGCGTTTCGCAGTCAGCGTTGTACCAACAAAATACATACTCACAGCAGAGAAATACCAACAAAATACACACAGCAGAAATCTGCTATTGTTTTGCAAATTGAATTGCAAATTTTTGTAAAACTCCAAAAGTACTTGGCCGATTTTTATAAAATAAGTGTTAGAATATTATATTTATTTGTGCTGCTTCACATTTTCCTTTCAGAATTTTAGCAGTTAGTAGTAGTTTTTTTACACCAGCTTGTGCTTTTGCGAGAGTTTCTATTGTTGGAATCCGAGATCGCTAATAAAATATTCCTCAGGGATAAGAGTAACAACGCGAGAGCTATTAATATTTCATGTGTATTCAGTTTATTGATCACTTAACGACTAAATTATACAATACAAGAAAAATGAATATGAGTATATATAAAACTAAGTTTCGGGTTGCCAGACTCATAAAATATGAATTTACTTTTTCAACATTTCCTCTCAACCCGAATATTTGTTTACATTATTCATAATAAAAAATAAATCAAAAATTCAATTTTCGGAAAGACCCATTAGGCGAACAAACTTAAGATGTTTGTCTTTAGTTAAGTTTTTCGTAAGTACATCTGCGATCATATCGCCAGTTGAAATATATGCCAATTCAACATTTCCATTAGCTATTTCCTCTCGTACATGGTGATAGCGAATGTCTATATGCTTCGTACGCGAGCGATATACAGGGTTCTTAGCTAGTTGCTGAGCGCTAAGATTGTCGCTTTTTATCGTTATTGGTTTATTTGATGCACTAAAACCAATTTCCTCTAACAGCCGCTTGAGATATATGCCCTCTTTTACTCCGGTCGATAACGCGTAGTATTCCGATTCCGTTGTACTCAAAGCTACAGCACTCTGCTTCTTACTTTGCCAAGATACAGCACCACCGCTCAGCAAAAATACATACCCAGAATACGATTTTCTATCTCTGGTGTCGCCGCCCCAGTCGGCGTCGACGTATCCCTCTATTGGTGCATTATCGCCATTATACTGCAACTTTAAATTAATCGTTTTTGCTAAATAACGAAGAATATGCTTCGCACCGACTTCTTGTTGAGCTGTTGGATTAGAGTTGTACTGCGCCAATTTGCTCACAGAATGTAGAATGTCTGGACGGGTTGATATGGCTAAGTACATCAATTCGCCAATTAAATGCTGATACGCGTTCTTGTCAACTTCTTCATTATTCTCGTGCATGTCGGTCACCTTATATCCCGGATCCAATGGCGTTGAAACGAAACGACAGTCACTCATGCCGTATTGGTCCAACAAACTGCGTATGTATTTGGTTTGACAAACTGAAATGGGACCAACATCTCCACATCGTTCGATTTCCCATCCGAGAAAGTATGAAATCGGCCCTTTATCAACAAGTTTAAACTTTTGCGCTAATGTTAACTTGATAAAGTGTATATCGTCTAAATCCTGGCTACCTAGAAGGAGATCGTCAACGTATACTGCAATGAAACATAACTTGCCTTGAATATGCCGTATATAAAGACATTGCTCATTTTTGCAAGATATGAAACCCATGTTATTTAACACCACGTCAAGTGTCATGTTCCACTCACGTCCGGACTGTTTGAGCCCGTATATTGCTTTTTGTAAGCGTAGCACACCTTTCGGATTATTTTGGTCCACAAAACCCTCTGGTTGTTGCATATAACACTCCTCGCGCAGGTCGCTGTTAAGATATGCTGTTGTTATATCCAACTGATGCAGGTGTATTTTGTGAGTAGCTGCCAGCGCTAGTAGCATTCGGATTGTTGCGTATTGAATAACAGGCGAGAAGGTTTCTGTATAGTTTAAACCGTATTTTTGGTTACATCCCTTCGCGACCAATCTACTCTTAAAGCGATCGATATGTCCGTCTTTGTCAGATTTCACATCAAACACCCATTTGCAAGCAATAGCTTTCTGATTTTGTGGCAGATCTACTAAAGACCACGTATTGTTTTCAATTAAGGAGTTGATTTCACGTTTCATCGCTGCTAGCCATTGCTCGGCGTGTTGGCTTCCGGCAATTTCACTCACGGTCTCAGGTATCATAACATTTTCTGCTGCTAGATTAACGCTATTGTGTACCTTACGTGGTCGCCACGGCCTTCCAGAACGAATAATCCTTGGCCGTCCACGTTTCGCTGGATTTTGGGCGCTCTTTTCAATACGCTGCTGATTCTCCTCAAAATTTTCGCCATCAGACGTTGCTGCTGCCGCTGAAACCACTGCTTCAACATTATTCTGCAAGTTTTCCTTTGGAGCTGACCGCATTATATCTGCTGCAACTGAGCCGTCTTTACCCATGAATATAGCCTCGTTAAACTTTACATCTCTCTTTATTACCACCTTTCTTGCCTCGATATCATATAAACGGTATGCTTTTGATTTTCGCGAGTAGCCAACCATGATACACCCTCTCCCTTTTGGTCGAAATTTTCGGTTTTCGGTTTTATCCAATGCAATTGCTAAACATCCAAACGCCTTGAGATGATGAACACTTGACTTTCGACCATACCATACCTCATCCGGAGTGGTGTCCCCGATCGCTTTTATTGGTATGCGATTTCGGAGATAAACTGCGGTGGCAACTGCCTCTGCCCAAAATTTTTCGCTTAAGCCAGCTTGCACCAGCATAGATCTAGCCATCTCGACGATTGTTCGGTTGGCTCGTTCAGCGATGCCATTTTGCTGTGGGGTATAAGGAGTAGTAAGCTGTCTTAAAATTCCACTTTCATCTAAATACTTATCGAATGCTTTATTCAGAAATTCGCCGCCGTTATCGCTTCTAATTGTACGTACCATTCTGCCGGTTTGAAGTTCTACAATAGTTTTGAACAATTTAAAGTACTCTAGCACTTGATCTTTCGATCTGATAAAATACACAAACACCTTTCTTGATTTGTCATCGATAAAGGTGAGAAAATATCTGGATCCACCGATTGATTGAACGTTAAATGGCCCACACACGTCCGTGTGCACTAGATCCAAAATATTCTCAGCGCTGCTTTCAGTCTGCTGTGGGAATGGCTGCGCACAGATTTTGCTTTTTAAACACGCAATGCAAGGATTGTTCTCATCGATTTGTGCTTTGTCTATTCCTCGTACAATTCCTTTCGATGTCATTTGCTGCAAACATGTATTGTTCACGTGCCCAAGTATCAAATGCCATTTATTTTTATTTTCAATACACGAAAATGCAGATGCAAGTTTACTTTCAAAAACAAACAAATCATTTCTAATACTTGCTTTAATTGTGATTTTATTATCGCTTTTATTTTGAATAATAGCTCCGTTGTCTGTAAATGTCACTTTAGCACCATTTTTTACGCATTTCATCACAGAGAAAAAATTATGTTGGAATGATGGAGCGAATAAAGTATTTTGGAGCACCAAACTGCCATTTTCTGTTATTATTTTAACATCGCCCCTTCCAATTGCTGTTGCCATTTGATTTCCAGGTATAGAAACTTTTTCCTTTATTTGCTGCATTGATGTAAAAAGGTCACTGTCATTGCATATATGCGACGTCGCGCCACTATCTACAACCCATTCAATACAGTTCTTACTGTTGTTGTTGGTTGTCGCTAATAAAGCTGCGTAATATGATTGCTCTTTCGTTTCTTTGTGTTCTCTTACTTTTTTCAACTTGCAATTAGCTGCGTAATGTCCACGCTTATGACAGTTATAGCATTTCACATTTATTTTCGACCTATTATGATTTACAGTATTCTCATTATAATTTTTGCTTTTGTCATTTCGCATGCACTTTTTATCGTTGTTGTTACTTTGAATCGAATATGCATGCTGACTGCTATCGGTGCTGTTGTTGTTGTTGCGGCTATTTCTACGTTCATATTCTTCCATAAGTTTTACCTTTAATACGCTGTACTCCGGCAGCTGGTCCCTCGTCTCCATCGCAACAACAAAGCTTTCAAACTGGCTCGGCAGGGTAGATAAAAGAATAATGACCAACATCTCGTTGCTAATATCAATGCTGACCTCTGCCAATTTTTCTACTATGTCCGTAAAAGAATTTAAAAATTGTGGTAAGTTACCATCATCCGACAAACGTAAATTGAGCAAACTTTTATAAAGAGTGACCTTTCTCGCAGGCCCTTTAGGCTTATATATCGACTCTAGTTTGAGCAAGCATCTTTCGCCTTTTTGCAATTCTTGATATGATTTAATTGCGTTGGTTTGACAGACAAAACCATCGTCGCAAGCGCTTTTTCGTCCAAATAATCCCACTCAGAAGCATTATCGTCAGTGCGTTCATATCTACCTGACACTACTTTCCATTGGTCTGAATGTATTAAAACCCCACGCATTTGAATGCACCATGAGTCATAATTTTGCTCATCAAGCTTTTCAATTGCATACAAACCACTTGCCATCTCAACAAATCCGCCTGATTTCGCGACAGTTATTTCCGCTTTTTTAAGAAATTTTGGTTTTTGCTCGTAGGCTGTTCCTTGTTGTTGCCCTCCTATGGAATCTTCAAACACTTCGTCGTCGTCGTCAGTTGATTCCCGTTTGGAAGGTATCTGCTTTTCTGGATTTTGTTGACTTTTACTCCTAGTTACTGGTCCATCTGGGCCCATAACCTATGTTGGAATCCGAGATCGCTAATAAAATATTCCTCAGGGATAAGAGTAACAACGCGAGAGCTATTAATATTTCATGTGTATTCAGTTTATTGATCACTTAACGACTAAATTATACAATACAAGAAAAATGAATATGAGTATATATAAAACTAAGTTTCGGGTTGCCAGACTCATAAAATATGAATTTACTTTTTCAACATCTATAAGTTCCATGAGCTAGCCACAGCACAACAAAATAATTGTGTATATAATAAAACCGTATATAAAAAACATACACATGTGTTAAAACTTATAACAAAAACTTAAACAAAAACTAAAACTTAACAAAAACTTATAACAACAAATATCCTTATGAAATTGTTAGTTTGCTGTAAGGTTCGGTACTCTGTATTAGTTTTTTGTAGTTTGCGGTCTAATGGTTTCTGTATGCTCGGCACAGTTCCAATATTTTACTTATGAAACCACCTCTTAAAACTTCAATTAAAACAAGGTTACATGTAACTAGCAGACATACCATGGCGGATAACTAATCAATTGAAGGATAAAATGATAAAGGGTAATCTTTTTATTAAGAGGCCTTTTAACTCATTAAAAATGTTTTGCACATGTGATTCTAAATACTCTTAAATTTATTGCTTCGTAAAATGTAATGTTTTAGTGTTTAGCAGTGGCGTAGATATCCGCGGGTCCGGACCCCCCAGAGCCATGAAACCATTAGCAAATACCTCAAAGCATGAATTCATATGCATATGTATCCAACAACAAAAACATCAACAAAAATAATAAAAAAAATAATATTGAGAGTTAATAACTACTACAATAAAAAAGTATATGATTTTGATTTTTTTACCCAAAACTCAAACTCAGATTGTAAATTAATTTTTTTTTTAACTGTCTACATTAAATTTACTAAGCTCTAATTTATTTCCGTTTTGCTATGTCAGCCGCGTTTACTTCGTTGCATGCGGTAAAAACAAAAATTGCAAAAATAAAAAGGAATATTGAACTATAAAAGAACTGAAGAGCTAAGTTTTCGCAAATTCTAATGATAGCATTCGAATTACAGGTAAATTTTACAAATGAAATGGTTGACCAAAATTGCCTCTCTTGTTTTAAATCGAACAATATACCCTATAGGAACAAACTAACTTGTTTTTAAAAACAACTAATTAAAAAACTAATTTAAAATAAACTAGTATATGAAGTGCTTTGAATTATATTAAGGCGGGATCCACTTCAATTCTAAGCAGTTTTTATTGCATTATATATGAAGTAATTGAAATACTACTTAAAAACAAGTGGTTGATAAACTACTTTGAATTATATTAAGGCGGCAACTACTCTGACTTGGACATGTTTTCATTGCAACTTATGTTTTAATTGCAAATTTTTATTAGATTACAAGTTTATAAATATTTAACCATGTTATTTCATCAAATATTATTAATTTGAGGCTTACATTAAGACTAACATTGTGTTGCAAAAAGACATATTTTTTTATTTACGACATTGAGCTGCAAAACAGACGTGGTAAACGCACTTTAAAACTAATAAACTGCCTCTAAGCCCTGTGAAACGATCAAAAATTCTTTATTATTTAAGATATTCAAATTACAAACTGGTTCTGTTTAGCAAACATTGCACAATTTGGACTCTACGGAAATTGATGCATTGCTTAACCATTCAGCAAACACCTCATTACTTCAGTAGTAAAGACGCACGCCTTTCCTTACGTAGCGTCGAGTCTGCTCCATCACTTCTTTGCGATTGACACTTAAAAGAAACACTAAGCAAAATATCGGTGTGTTCATCGACCATGATTGATGGTTGCAAAGCGTGGGAAATCCCGCTGATACGCTTGTTTAGCTCATATTTTGAAATGAAGTATCAAAAAGCTGGCTCGTGTTAAATAACAGGCGCAGTATCCACACAATTCCGATCAATTGGATCGGCACCTTCGCTCATGTACCCAGGCGGTGGCGTGCCCGTTTTTGAAAACTGCTTCCGTGGCACGCATGCTCACATATAAGCGCAGAGTTCCTCCAGCTCCTGGAACTACCACGTGTTGGAAGCAGAAATAGTCCAATGAAGAAAGGAATAATGAAATTATATCTACCATCGCAGCGTACTTCTGTTGCGCTCCTTGAATGTAATTACTAGCTCTTTTTTGAATTAACTGGCAATGAAGCTTGGCATGAATCTCTTTTGAATTATTTTAAAATCAATTAAAACACTACAAAGAACGACATTTCACAATTTTCCATTAAAAAACTCTGAGCACTTTTAACTTTGTTTACATTTTGCTTTCAGATTTTATATTTCAGAATTTATTTCTGTCGACCAGGCATGATTTTTTTTGGCATGATTTATGTATTTTTCAAAATAGTCAAATAAATTATCTCTTTGATGTATAGAAATTTAAAATTTTTATGCTTTTAAATTTATCTTCAGTAAGTGGAATATTAAATAGTTTTCAATTGGATATTTTAAAGTAATTAAAAAAATAATTTAAATTTAACTAGTTTAACAAGTAGTTGAAAATATATGCAGACGAAAGTCAATTGACTTATTTAGCGGACATCACCATACAAAATATATTATTTCGTTCTATGGAAAATAGCCAGAATTTCAACTAGTTGTGGTTGACAAAAAACTACTTTTTCAACTACTTTTAAATTAGTTGATTTTCTACAGGGTATGAACAAAGCCGAAAGCAGGCGTTGCATACATACTTAACTTAACATTCTTAGCATAAAACATACTGAATAAAATTGTCGCTTTTTTACACTACACCCGAAATAAATATATTGTAGTGCACTCCACAGTATACATTGAAACATTTATTTAATTGTGATTCACACAACTATTCATTTATTAAATATATTTAAATATTAAGATACATTAAGTATTATAAACTAAAATTATCTATATTAGGCACGTAAACATTTATTTTATTGTTATTTAAAAATGAACATTGAACTTAGTCATGTTATTGCACTCACGCACTTATTTATTTAAAACGCACATTGAACTCGGTTACAATATTGCATTTTTGTTGTTACATTCACGCACTTATTTGTTTAAAACGCACATTGAACTCAGTTACATTATTGCATTTTTGTTGTTACATTCACGCACTTATTTATTATTATTTAAGACGAACACTGAACATATGTTTGTTGTTGCACACACACACTTGATAATTATGTCGCGCACTATATGTAATTTATGAACATATATTTTTTTATTTATATATATTTGTGCTTTTTAGAATTTGTCATATAAGTATTAAATAATTGTTATTTAAGTAATACATATGAAAAATCCTGTTAGCCTACTATAAAAGAAGAATATTTTCTGAAATAAATTCACTAAGTTTTGAGCTTCCAAACTTGCTCCTTTTTTTTTATTTTAAACTTTGCTGCCAACCATTTTTGGACCACGGCACCGCAAAAGTCTCTTTTTTTTTTTGTTAACAGGCCAACAGCGTTTTTAACCGCTGGCACTAAAAATCATATTTTTCGCGCACTAAATATAATTTTTAATTAAGTCAAAATTTTCCGCGAAATTTAAATTTCGTTCACGCCCGAAAAACCACCACATGGCGATCCTGCCCAACACGGAAAAGCTGGAAGACTTAATGAACGAGGAAGAAAAAATTATACCGACTGCAAGACAAACGAAGGAGTACGTGCCCGCTGGTGGTGACGGCCAGGCGCCGAAATATAAGCCAGTGCGCAGCGGACCACAGCCAATTACATTGGAGGAATATAGACGGCGGCAAGCAGCTGCTAAGGAACAGAAACTCCGACAGAAATCAAACCAAAGCACCGGCGAGGAGGTAAGCTGGTGAAATTGCGAAGGAGGGTGGCGATGCTTAAAGGCATCTTTAACGCCGAAAAGCCACCAGACTTCCAGACAGCAGCAGAAGCAGCAGCAGCATTAAAAAACAAATATTTGTATTCTTTTTTTGTATTTAAAAATTTTTATGAATATATGATATTAAATTCTGAATTGAAAAAAAAAATTATACACAGTAAATAAATTTACAAATTTTAAATCCATTTTTTTTAATTATTTTGGAGTTAGAAAATAAACACACACTTACACACTCATACTTTGCTTTCTTTCAGTTTCTTTATTTTTATATTTTTAGCAAAGATAAAATTTTTTTTCTTCTCTTTTAATTGAATTTTTTTATTGAATAAGACCGCGTAAACTACATCGTAAATAGAACGCGACGACTTTCCTTAATAATTTTTTGGTTTTTTTTAAAGTTTTATATTATTTATACGAACGCGGAAAATAATTTTTTTTACGCACACGCGACCGGCAACTTTTCGATAAACTAACAAACGTCACTTAATTCTTTGTTTTCTTTTGTTTGCTTTTTCCTTGCGTTACATGTTCTAA
Source organism: Coremacera marginata (assembly GCA_914767935.1). Classification (NCBI taxonomy): domain Eukaryota; kingdom Metazoa; phylum Arthropoda; class Insecta; order Diptera; family Sciomyzidae; genus Coremacera; species Coremacera marginata. Next base: position 81,849,678 of record OU612045.1, on the reverse strand, counting down.
GGTTGGCAATACCACAGGGTGTTCCACACGGATTAAAACAATATAGTACGAAAGTTATATGGATACAATAAAAGGCGGTATAATAATTTTTGAAAAGTTTAAAATAAACATAAAAAAGAGTAAAAATAGAACATACAGTAACGAGTACATCGATAGCAAGCTAAAATTTTTTAAAAGCAAAAGTTGATGGTATAGAAAATAACGAAGATTGTAGAAGTTTAAAAACAAAAATTCTACAATAGTTACAAAGAGGTCAAAGAATTAATTGGCACATTAGCCGTAAAAACAAATACGCTAAATTTTGAGGATATTGTTTTGGAAGATGTGGACACATCGAACCTTTGGGAAGAAAAAGAAAGTTTGCCAAAAATGTCAAGCTTTGACATAAATGTAGTAGGTAAAAACCTACAGATTTTTAAAGGAAACTATTGTAATTTGGAGGATTTTATTGTGCAAGCAGAATTATTGCATGATTTAGTTAAAGATGATGACAAAGAAATTTTTGTGAAATACGTTTATAATTTTAAATTAACTACCCAAATACGGAGTATACTTGGACGTTCAAACCGGCCTACAACATTTTTAGAATTAAAAAACTTGTTAGAAAAATCGTACCCAAATCCGAAAAATTTACAACAGATATTAAACGAGTTCAGTTCGCTGAAGCAGAATGGTATGTCCATTACAGTGTTTAAAGAAAAAGTAGTAGAACTATCGGAACAATTAAGTAATTTTGAGATAAAAACATTAAATAATCCAAGTCAAGACGCGAAAGACGCAATGTATAAAGTGAATGAAAGTATGGCGCTAAATATTTTTTCAAAAGGCGTAGGTACAGAATACCAAGATACAACAACAATATTAACAATTTTAGAAATAGCAACAGTCAAAATAATAGTCACAGAAATTATCAAAATAATAACTCCAATAGATTTCACAGATACAACAACAATAGTTTAAACAACAATTTTCATTCAAATCAAGGTTTCAATAGAAACGGTAACTTTCAAACAACAATAATTTTCAAAATAACCACAACTTTAGACAAAACACTAGATAAACAGAAATTTTAGAGCAAACAATAATAATTCTAGCTTTAATACGCAGGGAAACGGCAATGGCCGAGTGACAGGAGCTGTTACCCGCAGAGGCCAAAATTCATTTTGCAACTTTTAAAAAATTTATCAAATTATATAATATTGAAATGTAAAAATACAAATAAACAACTTCAATTTCTTATAGATACTGGGGCTGATATTTCTGTTTGCAAAGTCGAAAATACTAACAATCTAAACACAAAACATATTTCAATGATAACAGGTATAACAAATAAAACTATAGAATGCATTGGCACATCATATTTAAGGTTTTGTATTGAAAGTGAAGAATTTGAGCATTATTTTCAGATAGTCGAGAATGATTTTCCGATATCAACGGATGGAATAATAGGGCGAGACATGCTGAGGAAATATATGTCAAAAATAGACTACGAGACATGTACAGTTACATTTATGATAAATGAAAAAGAAATAATATTACCGATAATTTTGAAGGATGTTTTAATGTTAAGATACCTGCTAGAACAGAAGCGATTGTACCAATTAATGTTAATGTTAGAGAAGATAGCATAATCCTAAATGAAGAGATAACTGATGGAGTATTTTTAGGAAATAGTATTATACCCGCTGAAGGAGTAGCACACGTGAAGTTATTTAACACAACAAATAAAGAAATAGATATAATGAAATTTAAAGTTAAAACTAAACTACTAAAAAATTATAACATTTTCCGATGCAAATTAGATAAACAATGTAGCAAAGATAGACTCAACAAACTTATTAATAATTTGGATATTGGATGAAATGGACCAGAGGTCAGAAAATCAATAATAAACATTATAACAGAATATCAAGATATTTTTCACCTAGCTGGAAAACATCTAAGCGTAAACAATTTTTATTCACAGCAAATACAAACAACAGATTCGACACCCGTTTACATAAAAAATTACCAACTACCACATACACAAATGACAGAAATAAACGAACAGGTAGACAAACTTTTACAAGACAACATCATCGAATATTCAGTTAGTCCTTACAATTCACCGCTTCTAGTAGTACCAAAAAAATCACCAGACGACAAAAAGAAATGGCGACTAGTCGTAGATTTTAGAAAACTAAATGAGAAAATCGTGAGTGATAAATTTCTTCTGACTAAAATAGAAGACGTTCTTGACAGACTTGGAGGAGCAAAATACTTTTCAACATTGGACATGACCAGCTCGTTCCACCAAATAGAACTAGACGAAGACTCGCGACCACTTACCGCATTTTCAACAGGAAACGGATATTTTCAATTTACACGTTTACGATTTGGACTTAAGATATCGTCCAACAGTTTTCAACGAATGTGGACGATATCATTAACAGGACTAGATGCAGAAGCTTTCTTGTACGTAGACGACATTATTGAGTTTGGTTGCAGCTTACAGCACCATAACGAAAATTTAGCGAAAGTATTCAATAGAATGAGAAAGTTTCATCTTAAATTAAACCGATAAATGCTCATTTTTGAAACCAAAAGTTGTCTATCTTGGCCATTTAATTACAAATGAAGGTATAAGAACTGACCCAGCTAAGAATATAGTAATTAAAAACTACCCAGTCCCCACAAACTCGGATGAAGTAAGGAGATTTGTTACCTTTGCCAATTATTATAGGCGCTTTATACCAAAATTCGCAGATATAGCTAAAAATTTAAATGCTTTACTAAAAAAAAATACACAGTTTAATTGAAATGACGCATGTCAACAAGCATTTGAAACTTTAAAATTAAAATTACTCAATCCCCCCATACTTCAATACCCTGACTTCGATAAACCATTCCTGCTAACTACTGACGCATCAAATTATGCTCTTGGCGCAGTATTGTCGCAAGGTGAGATCGGATCAGACTTACCAATCTCATACGCGAGCAAATCACTCGGAAAGCACGATCTAAACAAACCAGTTTTAGAAAAAGAACTATTAGCTATACATTGGGCGATCAATTTTTGTAGGCTTTATCTTTATGGTCGCAGATTTACAGTTGTCACAGACCACAGACCATTGGTGTCTCTTTTTTCGCATAAAAACCCATCGTCGAAAATGACACGTATCAAGTTGGACCTATGCGACTATGATTTTGAAATTAGGTACAAAACAGGCAAAACTAATACCAATGCAGACGCATTGTCAAGGATTATTATAAATAGCGACTCTCTGAGAGCTATGATTCCAACCAGCTTAGAAAATGAAGACACAAAAATACTAGCCATAACAAGAAGTATGGATATGAAAAAACATACAGAAAACCAAAATAGTAAAGATTTAGAATGTATTCCAGCCAGGAAGACTGATCACCTTTTTGTGTGGGAATACACATCACTAACGGACGTAAACAAAATAAGCAAACTCAAGTTTATAACAGAGAAAGATTTTAGGAGTACACAAATAGATATAGAAGACAATCAGGTTATTGTAAGATGCAGTGATAATCCGATGTTCACACAGATGACTTTGGAGAAACTGATTTCGAAAATGCAAAAACTGGAGATGGAAGAGTTAGCAATGAATATTAATGATGATATATTTAAAACCATGCGCATGGAAGAATTTAAAAGAATTTACAACGGTTTAAAGTTTTGCAGAAACAAATTGAAAATACTTATTTATAAAGAACCAGAAAAAATAATAGGGATAGAAAATAAAGAGAGAATAATTGAAGAGTATCATAACTCGACCCACGGAGGTCATATGGGAATTAGAAAAACGATTTTAAAAATAAAGCAGAAGTATATATGAAAGAATATGTGTAGAATGATTAAAAAGTACATAAATAATTGCGAAACATGTAAAATTAACAAAGAAACCAGACATACAAACGACCAACTAACTTTGACAAACACACCAGGAACTAGTTTTGAAGTAGTTTCAATAGATACGGTAGGTCCTCTACGTTTAACAAATAATTACCGCTACATACTAACCATGCAGTGCGAACTGACAAAATATGTTATAGCATGTCCTATGGAAACGAAAGACGCCAAAACAGTAGCCAAAACAGTGATAGAAAACCTAATTTTGATTTATGGTCATTTTAAAATATTAAAGTTGGATAGGGGTACAGAGTTTACTAATGAGTTGATGTCCGAAATATGTAGCCAGTTAAACATAAAACAAGTGTTTAGCACACCATATCATCACGAAACTCTAGGTTCTATAGAAAGGAACCACAGAGTGTTAAATGAATTTTTGCAAAATTTTTGCAAGGATGATGAATGGGACCATTGGATCCCTTACTTCATTTTTGCGTACAATACGACACCTCATATTGATACAAATTACAGTCCTTTTAAGCTCATTTTTGGCAAATTGGCAAACCTACCAAACGAACGATTACAATCATTTAAAACTTACAATACTAAAAATTACGCACAAGAACTAAAAACTAGATTAGCATACTCTCTAAAAAAGGCACATGAATTGATAAATATAGCTAAAGAGAAGCGAAAGAAAGATAATGAAATTTCAAACCCTTTAAATATAAATATTGGTGATAAAATATTTGTAAAGAGAATGAATAGAAAAAAATATCAATCACCATATCATGGTCCGTACAAAGTTGCAAATAAAAATGGAGTAAATACAATATTAAATGTAAATGGAAAATTAAAAGAATACCACAATAATTTGTTGAAAAAATGGATTTAATTGAAATAAAATATTGGCCTAAAATTGTAAAATATTTGCATTATATAAATTATTCCCAAACATTTGGATTGTATAATTTAGAAATGTATAATTTATAATTTAGAAATTATTCTTTTAAAATCAAATAATTTTATATTAAGGATGGGGGTGTAGTGCACTCCACAGTATACATTGAAACATTTATTTAATTGTTATTCACACAACTATTCATTCATTAAATACATTTAAATATTAATATACATTTAGTATTATAAACTAAAATTATCTATATTAGGCACGTAAACATTTATTTTATTGTTATTTAAAAATGAACATTGAACTTAGTCATGTTATTGCACTCACGCACTTATTTATTTAAAACGCACATTGAACTCGGTTACATTATTGCATTTTTGTTGTTACATTCACGCACTTATTTGTTTAAAACGCACATTGAACTCAGTTACATTATTGCATTTTTGTTGTTACATTCACGCACTTATTTATTATTATTTAAGACGAACACTGAGCATATGTTTGTTGTTGCACACACACACTTGATAATTATGTTGCGCACTATATGTAATTTATGAACATATATTTTTTTTATTTATATTTATTTGTGCTTTTTAGAATTTTTCATATAAGTATTAAATAATTGTTATTAAGGTAATAAATATGAAAAATCCTGTTAGCCTACTATAAAAGAAGAATATTTTCTGAAATAAATTCACTAAGTTTTGAGCTTCCGAACTTGCTCCTTTTTTTTATTTTCAACTTTCGCTGCCAACCATTTTTGGCTGCCAACCACGGCACCGCAAAAGTCTCTTTTTTTTGTTGTTAACAGGCCAACAGCGTTTTTAAGCGCTGGCACTAAAAATCATATTTTTCGCGCACTAAATATAATTTTTAATTAAGTCAAATTTTTCCGCGAACATTAAATTTCGTTCACGCCCGAAAAACCACCACAAAATATCGATGGTTCAGCTCTTAAAAGTGATCAGTGAAAAGTTTTAAATGTTCAGCATTTGCAACATAATAGGTGAAATGGGTAAAATTCAAAATAGTTTACATGAACAAATTTTTTTATAGGTAATACAAGAAATAATTATATGAAATTTATTTGTTTTTTTTATCGTCATAGGTATCTTCATAGCTTTAAACAAAATGAATGAACAAGAAGAACAAAATTTGCAAGTACAAGGTGTCGGCGTGTCGGGGTGCAGCCAAATTGAAAGTTGGTCAGAATGCCAACACTCTTCGTTTAACAACAGCCCCGTTAACTCAGTAAGTAAATTTTATATATTATTTTATATATTATGTATGAATAAAGGGAAATGAAACGTATACCATTCGAAAGGTACTGATATTCGATAACTTGAAAACTATAGATGTTCTTAGTACAACGATTTTTGTATGAATAGTTATTGGTTAATAAAAATAAGGTCATACGAAAGCTGTTTTGATAATATTTTGCACGGATAGTATGTTAAAAAAAGTTCCCGTAAAAATCAAAATAAAATTATTATTTTTGATTGACATGTGTTGAAACTTGTAATGATATAAAAAATATCCTTACGAAATTGTTAGTTTGCTGTAAGGTTCGGTAGTCTGTATTAGTTTTTTGAAGTTTGCGGTCTAATGGTTTCTGTATGCTCGACACAGTTCCAATATGCTATTTATGGAACCACCGCTTATAACTTCAATTAAAACAAGGTTAAATATAACTAGCAGACATACGATGGCCCTGTTTTTAGTAATAGGCCTTTTATATTATTATTACCTTTTAGGCATGAGCTTTTAAAGATTTTTTTTTTTTTAAATAAACAATATTTAAACTTTTTATTGCAATAAAGGTAACAATAAGACTTGTCCTTCTATTAAATGTGTGGTCAATGTATTGGAATCTTTAATAACAAAAATAAAAATATAATTATACTCTCATTTCATTTCTTTTATATACTTTTAACAGAATACTGTCCTTTTTCTATACATTTTATATCCATAGGCCATAATCAATGTTCTTCAATGTTTTTGAAATAATGAAAAAGGAAGGGGAACTCTATAATTTCATAAATGCAACAATTTCTTGTTCGATTCTCACCGAATTGATATCATTTCAATTATATTGGATAAAGTTTTTTTTTTCAAGCGCTCAGCTACATAGCACAGATTTCGCGAAGATATCCCAGCAGATAAGTACTATTTTTCCAAACGAAAGCGAGGTACTAGAGCTGAACATAGTTAATTTCAAATATGTAGCAAGTAATATGTTATACACTTTTAAGGATTACTACTTCATCCCAAGAGGTGCAAGAAAGAACCCCGGCGGTAAGCCCTATGACAAATTCTACAACATAAAAAACAAAAGGCGTAAAATTGCAAAGTCGCTAAGCTGGGCTGGACCTAAATGTGTCTCGAACGATGATGACCTCGACGCCGAATTTGATGTGCTCAGTCTTGAAAAGCTCAAATGCATTATTCAAAAAGACATAAGTAGATGTTTATGTCGCGAAGCAAATCCGCCTGTCGTTACCGACATTTGGAAGCAGACATTTCCCTTGCGCAGACGGGATTTGAAAACTTTGCCGAACAACACAGACTTCTTAACTAACTGGCCAGCGTTCAAGCAAGCCTTTGGGTATAAATTGGTAAGAGTATTTTGATTATATGTTTTTTTATTTATTATTTATTTATTTTCTTTTCACTTAGATTCAGTATGACTTTTGTACATTATATCCTGAAAAGAAAAACAATCTATTGGAAAAGTGGGAGCAGTTTAAGCAGGACATTGCTCCCTACTATGATGCTTATATGAAGGATTGTAAATCGAGAGAAGAGTTTACAGCTTGTAAACAAATTTCAAGCGCAGGTAAGTAGCCAGTGGAGTTCTCAAAATCAAACATTTATTTTAAAAAAAAAATATACAAAATTTCAGATAGAATCGACTACAAAACAGCGAAACTCTTAAACAGCGTTATTGGACCAACAACACGTTTTAAAAAATGTGATGGCAAGAAGAGTGGAAAATTCAGCATTTGTGACGCTTAGGACAGCTTCAGCTTACATCTAACATCCATTAACAACTACAACGTAAGAATTAATGACCTGAAGGAGAAATACTTTGCATCTGCTTTTACAGTACAACCTATTGTTATTGTAGTAGGGGCTGATATTTTTCAGCTCAAAAAATTGTATGTATATTTTGACGATATATTGTATAAGATTAATTAATTTATCGAATGTTTTAAATATTTGTTTTCAAATATTTCAAATACTTAATCTTAGTTATCCTCAAGCTAGCCAAAATGTATGGCTATTTTTCCAAAAGTATTTTTTTTCAATTCATACTCGATATGACATTAACTCTCCTTCGCTTACTTCATTAATTAATTTTTTAAAAACATAATCAGCCCTCTTATGAACAAAATTTCCCCCGGAGTTGAAAAAGGGAGCTTACATTTTTTAGACAGGGGATCGTGTGATCTTAAAAATAGGCGCTAAGTACAAATATTTGTGTTCAAATTTTTCAAAAATTCTATGAACATTGTTATAATTAAGAAAATTTCCTTTTTTAATTTCGGGCGAAGTTTTATTCACAATAGGGCTGAATATTCTAAATAATCTTTAATATTAATTGGACTTTTTCATTCGAAATGAAACTTCTCTGCAATAAATGCTGCGCTTCTTTTAGTATTGTTAACGATTTAGTAAATCATTTAAGAAATGAATATTTTGTAAATATGTTTGATAGACTTAAATGCGTACAACCAAGATGTAAGCAACTTTTTACAAGTATTAAAGGATTTTGATCCCATTTGTTACGAGTACACATAAAGAACAATATAACAGACACCTCAATTATGAATGAATATATTAACGCAGGTGTTAACATAGAATATAACTCAACGAACATAAATGTCCAAAAACTAAAGTCTGAAAGTAAAATCCAATTTGAATATTCGGAACCGTGCTTGGAAAATGTGGAAAGTGCATTACGGAATAGTATATCCACTTTGAAAAAAAAGCTTTTATTGTTTTCTTTAAAATTATATTCGAAGAACAATCTCCCACGTAAAGATGTTATAGAAATACAACCAGAAGTAACGGAAATAACTTCATCATTCGGAAAGATTTTTAAAATATTTCCTAAAAACTCTAATGATGGGAAACTTTTAGAATTTGTTTGCGATTCATTCTTCAATCCCTTTCAAAATTTTAAAACCGAAAGCACTTTTTTTAACTACCTTAAAAAAGCCGATTTATATGAAGCACCAAAACCTTTCTTAATATCAAACTTTATTAACGAGATAAAGTTAACGAGATAAAATCCAAAAAAAAAAATACTACTAAATATTTTCTCAAATTTCTTTTTTTATTTGAATGTACAATCCTTCCGGTTAATAATGGAAAATAATTTCATATTAATATTTCTTTATTAACGAGATAATCCAAGCATAGCGGAAAAATTTATAAATTTTTACTTAATGCCAGTGCGCTTTCAAATTAAAAAATTTTTTGAACTTCCAAATGCCCTTAATGTAACTCTCAAAGAAATTTTTGCCAGTAAGAGACAACTCTTGCAAAAGCAATATATTATACCGTATATTCTTCATTTCAATGACTATGAAATCAATAATCCTTTAGGATCTCACAACGACGCAGTATGTGCCGCTTATTACATATTTCCGAATATTCCAGAGCATTTAGTATCAAAATTAGATTTCATTTTTCATTTTGGCTTTGTTATAACAAGAAGTGTTAGGAAATGATATCACTTTTTTCATCTTATCAAAGAAATTAAATATCTAGAAGAGAATGGTCTCGAAATTGTTGTCAATGGTGAATCGTTTCATGTTTATTTTGTGTTAGGATTGATTATGGTTAGGTATTATGATTAGGATTGATTCAAAATCTTTTATTGCGAATTATTATTGTAGGGCTTGTAAGTTAGATAAAATATCCGCACGAGCTTCGTGCGAAGAAAGTTTTGATAAGCTAAGAAATTTAATAAACTACCGCGAAGATATAAAAAGTAATGATCCAATGATAACAGGGTTCCGTGAAGAATGTGTTTTTAATAACATTGAAAGTTTTCATGTAACAAACAATTTTGCATTCGGCATCATGAACGATTTATTTGAAGGAGTATGTGTTTATGATATATGTCTATATATGTCTATTAAAATATATATATTTTAATGTCTTTATTGAACGAAAACATCATTACTCTTCAAAAATTAAATGGCAGATAAAATTTCCTTACGGCGAAACCGAAGTTGGCAATATGTCTCCAGTAATAAAAAAAAAAAAACTTAGATCAAATAATTTAAAAATGACAGCCCGAGAGTGTTTAACATTTTTACATTTTGTACCCTTAATCATAGGTGACTTAGTTCCACGTGGGAATAAAGCATGGAAAGTGCTTTGTTTACTCATTGAAATCGTAGATTTTCTCTTAAGACCTGTAATTGATGTTGAGCATGATATAGATTATCTTCAAAACTTGTAAGAGAACATCATGTATTGTATATAAGTTTATTTCAACAAACGCTCAAGCCGAAGCATCATTTCTTAACGCACTATGCTTCTGCTTTAAAAATATGTGGACCATTAAAAAAAATTTGGTGTTTCCGGTTCTAGGCTAAACACAGGCTATTAAAAGTATATGTCAGGCCCATTACTCTCGGCTAAATCCTCCATTAACTTTAAGTATAAAGGCATGCTTGCAATTTTCGGAGATTTTAACTAAATATGAAACGGTAATTCAAACTAATGAAATTAAAAAATTTACATTTACTAACATACAATCATTACCTTTATATGAGTTTCTTACTGATTCTGATATACGTGATGGGATTTATAAATTAACAAACGATATTAACTATAAAGGAATACAACACAAAGAATATTTTAATTTATCATTACACAGTAATAACACTATGAATTTGTTTAAAATAATTTCATTTTTGACCGATGATATCGACCTTTATGTGTACTGTTATCAAGTTGAAATAAATAGCTTCGATAGACATTTCCAATCTTTTGAGATAGGTAATAAAAATGTGTTAATAAAAAAAATTTCCTACTTTACTAGTCCACCATTACATATTCACACCATAAACAATGGAAAAACATATGTTCGCAATAAATGTATTTTATAATAAAAATTATTTGAAACCATACAAAAATTTATTTTTACTGTTATACAGCATTATGATAAATAAAGGGTCCGCCAAATATATTTTTTTTTTGAAAATCCAAAAAAAAAAATACTACTAAATATTTTCTCAAATTTCTTTTTTTATTTGAATGTACAATCTTTCCGGTTAATAATGGAAAATAATTTCATTCAAATGTCTGCCTCGGCTGGCCATGCAGTAGCCTACACGATCGGTCCAATTTTTAAGCACATTATCGATTGTGTGCAGCTGTATTTCACCAATGGCTTCACGAATATTGTCCTTTAAAGCGTCAATTGTCCATGGCTTGTCGGCGTAACACTTATCTTTGAGGGCACCCCACAAATAATAGTCCAACGGTGTCAAATCGCAGCTCCGAGGTGGCCAAACGACATCAGCTCTGCGGCTGATAATGCGATCTTCAAAAGCAGGGCGCAAAACATCGAGTGTAGCTTCGGCTGTGTGGCACGTAGCGCCGTCCTGTTGAAACCAAATGTTGCCAATATCCTCCTCTTCAATTTTTGAGAACAAAAATTCGTTCAACATGGCCTGATAACGATGGCCATTGACTGTAACCACCACTCCTTGCTCATTTTCGAAGAAAAATTGCCCAATTATGTCTCTGGACCAAAATCCGCACCAAACAGTGACTCGTTTTGGGTGCATCGGCTTTTCAATGTATGCGTGCGGGTTTTCTGTGCCCCAAATGCGACAATTTTGCTTGTTTACATATCCGCCAAGATCAAAATGAGCTTTATCTGAAAAGATGATTTTTTGGCAAAATCGGGTTCTTCTGTAAGTCTATTGAAGGCAATATTTCCCAGCGTTTTTCAAGCGTATACACAACCATATTCGTTCAGCGGAAGGATAAAACTAATTATCTGTCGAATCAGACATGTTACCAACAGTGTTACCATTCACGAAATAAGCACTAGTTGAAAAAAAAAACGTTAAATGGCGGACCCTTTCTTTATATATATTGTATATTATATATTACACAATACGTTCTGTGTAATCCAAACAAGAACCAGGTTAAATTGAAAGGACTTTTGTTTGAAATTATCAAACATGTTTTTTGTTAATCCAAATAGGAACCAGGTTAAATTAAAAGCATTTCTCTTTAAAATTTTCAAACATGTTTCTTGTTAATCCAAACAGGGACCAGCTTAAACTGAAAGGGCTTTTGCTTGAAGCTTTAAATCCTGCTTCTTCTTAATCCAAACCGGAACAAGGTTAAATTTAAAACATTTCTCTTTGAAATTTTCAAACATGTATCTTGTTAATCCAAACAGGAACCAGGTTAAATTGAAAGGACTTTTGTTTGAAATTTTCAAACCGGTTTCTTGTTAAACCAAACAGACCAGGTTAACTTAAAAGAATTATTCTTTGAAATCTTTAAAAATGTTTTCTGTTAATTCAAACAAGGAACCAGGTTTAATTAAAAATACTTTTGCTTGAAATTTTCAAAAATGTTTTCTGTTAATATAAACAAGGAACGTGCTTCATTCAAAAGGATTTTCGGTTAAAAAATGTAAATGATTCGTGCTCATATTAAATAGAAATATGGGTAATTTAAACAAAATTAACTTTAATTATTTTAAACAAAGTTGTGTTCAAATCAACCCAATTTTTATATTGAAGACAAATCGAGTGTGTTTCTGGTTGAATTAAACACGAATTTGTTTGATTTTTTTCTCAGTGTGTGATGACAACTGTTGAGATATGGACGAATAATGCTTCAATACATACAATATAGTCAAGGGCTTAAATGGCCATTTCGATTTTTTTTTTATAAGACAGGTGCGTATACAAAATATATATACAGGTTCTGGTAACTAAAATAGTGCCTAGAGTTTTTTTAAGTAACCTATTTCATTCTACCTGTATGAAACATGTGCAGCTTTTGATTTTTGAGGCATTTCGAGCTTTTTTTTTTATTAACCCATTTCATTCTACCTCTTTGAAACATGTGGAGTTTTGGAGTTTTAAATTTTACCTTTATAGAATTGGTAAATAAATAAATACAGGTACTGATACTTGATATAGGGCTTAGGAGAGTACTACGGTATGAAGAAGCTTATAAAGAAGTGGTATTCGGATACAATATCAGTTGCTAAAATATCTCAGCCATTGCAACTGGAAATAAATAAATTGATTCAAAAATCATGGAGAGATTCAGTTATTAAGAATTGACTGAGGAGTATTTAAGAACAAAAAACAGGAAGATGTTCTAAGCTACGTTCAAAGACAAATAAACTTCGAAATACCATTGGAATTAGAAGAGAAATTATCTGTTTTCGTCAAAAATTTAAGAAAGATTTTATAAACATAACGAAAAATGTCTGGAATGCGAGATCATTGCGCAGAAAGCTTCAAAAACTACCGACAAAATCAGTGCAGGAAAACCAAAAAAGAACTTGACAAGCGGAAGATCTAAGAGGCGGAAGCTACAGAATTTTACTGACGAAATCGGAAGTGAAAATGTTCAAGAAACTTTCCTTCATCAATTGCGAGCAGGTAAAAAATATGCAAAACTGGAAATCATTGAAAAAGTTATTGATGCTAGTCCAGTGAAAACAAAACGGATTCTTAAAAGTGTACCAACACCGATGAAGAAAAACAATGAGTTGAAGCAATATGAAAACTGCAAGTTAATTCTTTTTTGCAAATGGGGTTGTGATGGTTTCTCCGGACAAAAACAATACAAGCAATTGTTATGCGAAAATACTTTGGACATGGATATGTTCATGGTGTCATTTGGTCAAATGGTGTACCACTACGATTAAAAAAGATTTTGGAAGACTCTGAGCCACCGACCAGCACAACGCACACCAGGAATATTTGGAAAAATCGCACACCATTTTTCCACGAAATAGATGTAAAAAGAAGTAAGCGATATCAGAGCCCAAATTGCACAGGTTCGTACATTACAAATAGAAACTAACGGTCAGGAAATCGAAGTAAGCTACCAATAACGCTTACAATGATTGATGGAAAAGTAAGCCAGGCTTTGACTGAAAGAAAGGGCTCATCCAGCTGCATCATATGCCAAACAACATCAAGCCAATTAAACCAAGTCCCAGACAAATCAATAGATAATACTGATGCATATGAATTCGGATTATCACCACTACATGCAAGAATACGATTTATGGAACACATGCTGAAAATCAGTTACGATTTGGAATTTGGACTTACAGGATCAGTAAGAAACAACGACACCAACAAGGAGTTACGAAGTTTAAAAAAGAAACATGAACCACGATGAATATCTAAGATATGGATTAATTAAAGATCAGCCAAAACAAAGTTCAGGCAATACAAATGATGGAAACACAGCAAGAAGATCCTTCTTAGATCCGGAAAGAGCATCTGAAATAATAGGAGTTGATTTAAACTTTATTTCCAGGTTTAAAATAATCATCGAAGTAGTTGCATGCAACGAAAAAATTGACGTAAAATAATTTGGTGATTACGCTAAGGAAACTACAAAAATATATACAACGAAATACCTATGGAGAAATATGTCTGCAACAGTTCACAAAATCCTTTATCATGGAGAAGATGTCATTAAATATCATTTAGTACCACTTGGAGATCTATCGGAGGAAGCTCAGGAAAAAAGAAATAAAGATTACAGATTTTATAGAGAACACAACACCAAAAAAATATCACGCAATTGCACAAATAAAGATCTTTTTAATATATTACACAGTCCAACATTTTTGAGCACATAATTTTAGGACTCAATTCTGACAATTGCACGTGAAAGTAGGCCCAAAATGAAGAACTTGTGCATCATCCGTCTTGTCTTCTTGCCTGTCAAAATATTTTTAATATCGATTTGAAGTTAGTAACTATCGTATAGGGGGATTTTTCACGTTTTAGGCTCTTTTGTTTGGCATAACTCGAGAACCACTAGTCCGATTTAGCTGAAACAAATTTAGAAAAATTAAGAATTACAATTCCTCTAATCTGTTATTTTACCGTTTTCCTTTGTGTGCAACACTTTCGAAGTTAAAAATGAATGTATGAAGGGAAAAAAGTATTTTTTGCCTAAAAATTTAAATTTTTTTTTTTTTAAATTTCATAAAAAATCCGAAATGGAAAAAAGTGTCAAATCTAATTACTTTCACGTAAAGTCACATAGCCTATGAGCAAAATAAGGCATAGATCATGAAAATCGATGCACGCGTTTCTCATTTAATCACAATTAAGTAAATGTATAAAGAAAGCCACGTAACCTGTGAGTAAAGTGAGACATTTTTTGAGAAAATCGATGAATAAATTTATTTCAATTCCAATAATGTTATGAATGAATATACACAAAACTTAAAATAAAAATTACGATTTGTATTGCAGCTATTCTTACACAGAAAATATGAAATTTATGGAATCTATGCAGAAAAACAAAATTTAGAACATTTTCAATTATAATTATAATTATAGTCAATATCCATTCTCGTTGAAGTTGACGCTTGTGGTTTTGATGATCTTCTTTTTTTCGTAGGTTGTTGATATTCGTGGTCTGAGTTTCCGTCGTCATCCGAGGAATCCATAATATTCAACGGCTCGTTTTTTCCCATGGGTCCACCAATTTCAGTGTCATCTTCTTCTTCGGTGCTTTCATACTGCATAATTTTCGAACTCCACCAACAAACCTGCGCCAGTATCTCATCTAATTTTTTGCCTTTGAATCGCTCTTCCATTGGCATGGTCACCTGGTGGAACCTCTCTCCTTGTTCATCTGATTCCTGAGGTAATTGTGCCAAAAAGGTATCAAGGTGGAAATGCAGGAAATGTAATTTTAATGTCATGGATGCACTAATTTTTTCAAAATAATACAGCAACTTGTCCACTCGTTTCTGTATGTCATCGCGCTGTACTCGGTTCTTTCCTAAAACGCCTTCGATGACATCTTTCAGTGCGTTCCATGCATGTAGGTGGTTACTATGGGTCGAAAGCACATTTGTGAAAGATTCGCTTTTCATTAATTTCCTTTTATCTGGTCCATTGAGAATACCTGTTTTAAATGAAAAAAAAAACAAAAAAATTATTGGTAATGCGAATATATCGAAATGAAAAAATTTATATATGACAATATTTAAATACAGACAAAGATACTTACCTTTTTTAATTTTAGCGTCACTGAGTTTTGGAAAAATGGATTTTAAACAGTCATAGGCGTCCACAATATCCTTGACTACCACTGCAACGAATTGGCCAGCTATTCCTAATTTTATGTGAAGCGGTGGCAACAAAATATCATCCAGGTCCTTCATCATAGGTTCATTGCGTAATTGTAATTGTTTGTTGAGCTCGGGAGTTCTTGCTTCCCAATCTTTACGTTGATATTGATTCCCTGTGTATCGTGAATTCCAATTACAAAGGAAGCAGAAGTATTTTGGATAGCCGCCCTTTTCTATAATGCCTTGTAGTATGTTGACCACCTTCAGATCGCAATAAATCTTCCATTTGTGTTCATCGTATTTGATTTCCTTCAAAATGTTGGCCAATGATTTATACGTTTCCTCCTTGTTTGTGCTGAATCCCAATGGAATGGACGGTTTTTTGTTTGTTTTGTGTAACAGCACAGCCTTCAAACTGGAAACTCAACCATCGATGAATAAACGCCAGTCGCCAGCGATATAATCCATTCCCAATTTTTTCACTAAACCTGGGATATCATGGCAGTAAGTGAACGTATTTGCTTCGTCAACGGAATAGAATTTCTGAAAATCAGCTTGGCGTTGTCTGTATGATGTTGCGCTGACATTTTGCTGTGTGAGTTTTCTGCTCTTCAGAAATTATGTCAACCATTCGGAGTTTTGTTGTGATAGTCCCAGCTTGGCCACAACGTAATCCATTTCGATTTCTGTTATCGGTTGTGGTGCATTATTATCTGCATCATTCACATTGGTCGGATTGGTGAAAACGGTTTCGGCTTGCAGGGACACAGTATTCATACTCGGAGGTTTAGGTGCATCGATATCAGCATGGCGGTTAACTGGAAGTGTGGCAGTAAATGCAGCAGTGTATACTTTTGTTTTCAATTGTTGTCTGTTTAATCCAGGACGAAAATTTATGCATGCGTAGCACCTGGATTCGTCATGTCCAGTTGTTTCTTCCACAATAAATTACTGGCTTCATAAAAGACAACGTTGCACCTCTTCCATGTATCCAATTTACAAGGGTATTTTGCACACAGTGTTCGGCGTAAAATTTGAACCACTTAAATCTGCTTCATTTCAATTCAATTTCGGGCACTTGTTATTTTCCATATTTATATATTTTATGTTTTGTTGTTATTCACTTTTAAAAAACTGGAGAAAAATCACTTTAACTGTTCGCGTTCATCAGCACTGGCTTAATGACAAAAATTCGATCAATGCACACATATAAATACTACGTATTTTTCAATATTTACTGGCAGGTACTTATAAATAGGCGCATATTTTAAGGGTGCCTGGCTATATACCTGATTCACCACGTGTACGTTTCAAATTGTGCAAAACTTTCCAAATAATGGCCACCCTTAAATGTGGGTGCAATTTCTGTAAAAAAATCATACAGGTAGTTATCATACATTTATTAGCGTTTATTGCTTCGCAATCATAAAAATCAACGATTATGACTGGCGTCATAGCTTATGTGACTTTACGTGAAAGTAATTAGATTTGACAATTTTTTCCATTTTAGATTTTTTATGAATTTAAAAAAAAAAAGTTAATTTTTAGGCAAAAAATACTTTTTTCCCTTCATACATTCGTTTTTAACTTCGAAAGTGTTGCACACATAGGAAAACAGTATAAAAACAGATTAAAGGAATTGTAATTCTTAATTTTTCTAAATTTGTTTCAGCTAAATCGGACTAGTGGTACTCGAGTTATGTCAAACAAAAGAGCCTGAAACGTGAAAAATTCCCCTATACGATAGTTACTAACTTCAAATCGATATTAAAAATATTTTGGCAGGCAAGAAGTCAAAACGAATGATGCACAAGTTCTTCATTTTGGGCCTACTTTCACGTGCAATTGTCAGAATTAAGTCCTAAAATCATGTGTTGTACTGTGTTATAGGCAACGTCTGATCCGCTCATATCTAGCATGCCACATCAATGGAAAGTGGAACACCTGAACTTAGATAAAGAAGCGAAAGAGCTACTACAGGACGAAAATAATTCAGAACTGAGTACGGAATATTTGCAAGCAATATTTCAACCATATAAATAATAATTATAATTAAAATATGATTTTTCTTGGCTTAGGAAGATATATATAATATTAAAAACAAAAAATTAAAAACAAAAAATGTCCCAACGTAAAAAATCATATTAATAAAAAAATGTGTTATTTATAAACATATGACTTTTTTTAATAAATAGAGAAGATTAAAAAAATATGAAAAGCACAATTTCATACTAAGAGTTCAAAATTTCAAAAGTTATAATTTGACCTTGAATTTCTCAATAAGTACCCGATCGATTTTAACAAAATTTGAAACACAACAAATGCAAGGAATTATCTGTCAGCTTACAATCTCAATCGGTTCAAAAGTTATAGAATTTTGGACAATGGGAACCTATTCTGAGCCACTGTGCGACGAGTACAAGCACTCACGCATACTTAAAAATATTATACGCACGCTGCAGAGATAACTTCTTTTTACGCTGGCAAAATATTTTCTTCTCTGAAACATTACACTGTTTTTATTCTTTGCTTGTCATAGATATGACCGCTATTTGGACCCATAGCACCTTCATACCAAGTTTTACTATGAAAACGTGTTAAATTAATTAAAGAATTATAATGGTTTCGTAAAAGTGGGCCTATATAGAATCCGACCACGCCAATTTTTTGTACAGTTATCGACAATAAGCATACGAAGTAAATTGTCAAATTTTAGTCGTAATACGACCAAACCCGTCTGAAATATATAATTTTTATTGAATTTTAGGCTGTTAGAGAAGGCGTGAAAAATCGAACATAGCCTATCACGATTTCGCTGAAATAACAAATTAGTTGATACCTACATTGCCTTAAATGGTTCAGTGGTTCTCGCGTGATTGTGGATCATCCGTTTAGTCTCCCACCGCTTTTATATAATAGTATCGATAGTATAGATAAAATAGAGAGTTCTTATGGAAGAGCGAACACCAATACATTTAAAGTTTATTATTGTAAAGCAGGAAAAAAAAAATTTAATTTAATGTGCACAAGAAAACGCACTAATTACATTTCTTGTATAGTTATATGTAATAATAAAAATATACAATTGCATATTATCGTAATGTTGAAGTAGTTTTATAACGAATAGAGAAATATTTAGTTTTTTTCGGCTTAAGTTGTTTTGGTGATGAATTTGGTGTTTTTGTTTGTATAGTTTTATATTTGGTTAAAATTAAAGGCAATTCAGTGTTATTTTTGGAACATGGAAATAAATGGATATGTATGCATATGTAAACTCTACGTGCATATTAACAACAACAAAAACAACAACAACAACAACAACGGTTACTCAGAAATATTCGTAAAACGATTCACTTAAAAATATTCCAAGACATCCAAATATCCTTTAAGTCTTCCATAATCCTTCCAATAAATTATCCAAATTTATGTCAACGTCAGTTGTAGACAATTTCAATAAAGCCTCCAAATGTTCGTTGCTTATTCTGTTTCTGTTCTTGTTTTTTATTAATTTTAAACTTATGAAAACACTTTCACAAGCATATGTGCTGCAAAACATGGAGTACAACCTTAAAATTTCTTTGTGAAGCAAGGATATTTAATTGATTTTCCAAAAGTCAATGCCCTTTAAATTTCATTTTTGAGTTCAGAGTCATATGCTGCATGTCATTGAACTATAAAAAATGGCCGTCATTCGCTTAATGCACTTAAAATCTTTAAATCTTTTTTCAAAATTTTTTTTAAAATCATCAAAATGACTAATAAATTTCGGAAGATCAAAAGTTGTTATTTTGAACTCATTTAATATGGTTTGCAAACATGGAAAATGCAACATTTTCTTCATCAATCATATACAAAAATGTCGGTCTTTTTAAGAAAACCTTCGATTAAGTCTATCAAATAAAAATAAACTTTTTTTTGCCTTGAAGTGAAATATTAAGGTGATTTAAATGGTTTAGGCTTGGGTAGTTCACGAACGAACTAGTTCAATTGAACTATTCGCTCTCTTGAACTATGTGAACTAGTTCGTTGATTCTCGTTCTTTTAGTTCAATCGATTTTGCAGCGAGTCAGATCGAAATGAACGAGAAGAAAACTTATTCAACAATGGTTTGAGTCAGTGCTGATACAATTTGCGTCTTTGATTCTTTATTGAAATGATGAAGTTAAGGGCTGCAACTTTGATAGTTTTTATCATTATTTTAGAT
Organism: Coremacera marginata; assembly: GCA_914767935.1. NCBI lineage: Eukaryota > Metazoa > Arthropoda > Insecta > Diptera > Sciomyzidae > Coremacera > Coremacera marginata. The sequence continues at coordinate 81,829,370 of OU612045.1, read as the reverse complement.
TGTCTTCAATGCAAACATATGATTATCAGTAGTTGTTATTTGTGATTTGTTAGTTTAAATATGTTCTAAATGCATTAAACTTCATATTAAAAAATTTTAAATGCAAAGGAAGTGTTTCTTCTGCAAAATTTGTTGATGACTTTTACGAGTTAGGTAGTAAGCTATTTAATGAGTTACAGCCCTGGTAATGGAAACTTTGTTTTTTCAATTGCACGACCACTAAGATTTCGTTAAATAAATTCAATTCAACTGATCAATAATATGAGAAACACTCTTTGTTATTGCGTCGCACCGGTTTTGTTTTTAATTGAAATTGTGAAATATATTGGTGAAATTAAAAAAAGTATAATTTTTTTTTAGTACAGCCAACTTTTTTTATTTTAAAGATATGTTTATGTTTTTGGTGTCATTAAAAAGAAAATTAAATAAATTACAAAATTGATCTAAAAAAAAAAATTCAATTTATTACGCAAAATTCTGAGAAATTTGCACTCAAAGTTGAAATTTGGTAGTTTCAACCAATTGATTTCATTTTCACACCATCACAGCTCGGTAACGGTTAAGTTGGTGGGGTTTGTTGATATGCCGTTAGAAAGGTGATTTTATTGGCTTTATAATGAACTATCAAATTAAGATTTATGTAAGGTAGTTTTTCTGCTAGAAGCAATAACGTAAACCAAAGTCATGAATTATTAATTAGCCCTGTAGCTCCTAAGAATGTGAAAATAGACCCCCCCTCTCCCGTACGATTTTTTGCTCAGCTTGACATAACCTTTCAGCTCCGTAAATAGTTGCACTCAATTGCGGGACACCCTGTATAGTAAAAGTCTGAATTCAAAAGACTTCATTTCTATTTTAAAAATTATTCAACACTGAATTTAATATACATACTTAATTTTAATTGCAGAACAACACAAAACATGAATTAAAAATTTTCATTTCACTTCTTTATTTTATATATTTTTTTTATTTTTTTAATTATTAAGTACTGAATTTAATATATAAACTTAATTTAAATGACAAAACAGCAAACACATGAATTCAAAAGTTTTATTTTATTTGTTTTATTGATTTATTTTACCTTTTTTTTATTTTGAAATAATTACAATAATCTTGTAATAAAATGTGTATATAGTTGTAAGAGTTGCTCTAAATATGACAATAGTCATTAAAATTAAAATAATAATATTGAAGGTAAAATTAGTATTTGATGTAAACAAAAGACAATTACTGTAATTTATTTCTTTTAAAATATTACTAAATGTTTAGTAAAAATTTAATTTCACATCAATTTTATAAAAACTATACATATATATATGTATATATATGTGTACATTTAAATATATTTATATATTTATTTTAACCTTAAGACAGAAAGACTATGAATTTAATTTAATTTCAGTTTTTAAATGGATAATAATTCCTTAGATAATGCATATCTAATATAATAAATATCTAACATAACAAATATAAAATTTATATTTTTATATAAAATAGTTAAAGTAAATTTAATATTTATAATATTTTATATTAAAAAGTATTAAAAAGAAACTAAAAAATATGAACTTAATTTTAGTTGAACTATACCAGAAGTATGAAGTTGATTAAACTAATGTTTTAAAAGTCATGCCTAAAATATTAATTAAATTAATTCAAAAGCCTAATTTTCTACTATCAGCAAAAATATTTTTGTTTTAATTGATTTGTTCATATAGTTCGTTTCATTTGACAGACCTGATACTAAACGTGTTAGCAAAACGAACGAAAAGACCTAAAGAACTAAAAGATATAACGAGCGAACACACCTAACGATCTAACACAACCAACGAACTAAAAGACCTATTGAACTAAATAACCTAACGAACTAACAAAATGAACGAGTGCACGAAACGAATTAAAAGCGCAAACGAACTAAATGAACTAAAAGAACTATATGAACGAACTAGTTCAGTAAACTCAACTGAACTAAAAAGAGCGATCTTTTCAGTGAACTAAAATGCGCAAGCCTAAAATGGTTTGATAAGTCGGTCAAAAATGCGAGATTGATGTTCAATTCTTTAGATTTAATTTCGTTTAAGATGTCGAAATTTTTAAATTCTAATTCTATAAACTCAACAATTTTCATCCGCAGTTAAAAAAAACGCTCAAGACATTTTCCTCTACTCAACCATCTGACTTCAGTAAACACAAGAAGATTACCATATTGATTTTCACATTCCTCAAGAAATTTTTTCAACTTGGGATGAGTTAATGAATCGTGTCCACCCCTGATTTTATTAGCAATTTTGACCACAACATTCATTGTGTGAACACTATTTGTCCATTTTGCACACAATGACTCTTGATGAATCACGCAGTGAAACGATGGAACCTGTATTCCATTTTTAATCAACTACTTTAATGAGAATAAAGCCATCCTTTTTTCCAAGCATTGCGGGGGCACCATCTGTGCATACGGCTGCTAATCGTAATAGTTCGGTTTTTATTTCTAACCTTTCATTTACCGCATCAAATATGTCTATGCCTCTTGTATTTCCAAGTAGCGGAATGAGTGTAAAAATCTCTTCGCTTATACTAAAATTGTCCTCAACCATTTTGACTGCTAATATTAGCTGACTTGTATCAGAAATATCACATGATTCGTCCAATGTAAGAGCGAAGTATGTACAGTGTTTAAATTTCTTTTTTAAAAGCGAGTCCACTTACTTGTTAAGCTCTTCCATTCTTCGGGCCACTGTGTTTCGTGACAAAGGAACTGATTCAATTGAGTCTGCCAACAAATTTCCACTTTCTCAAATATTTTTTATAAAAATGCCATCAGAAAACGGTTTAAAGTTCTGAGCAAAATTTAAACTTGCAATATATTATGCTTTTAGAGCTCCAGTGTAGGTAGTAAAATTTTACTGACATTTAAGACATTGCATGTATATTTCCTCAGCGTTACTTTCAATGTACTATAATATTTGTAACGCATCGTGAACCAAAACAGTTTTTTAAACTCAGAAACTAAATGTTCTTTTGTTCCACCAGCTATTTTTTGTAGCAACAAAATCTGCATGAAATGTCTTAAATTGCCTTTCAATATTAAACTTTGCGTTTGTTTGAATTATTTGAAAGCATATTATGCATTGTGCTTCTGCATTAAAATTATGAGTAAAAAAAAAAATCATTTCAGCTACAAACTTCTTTCAAATGAATTAACAACATTTGACAAGCTAGGCAACAACAAAATCTAAGTTCAAAATTACTGGCGTCAATGTGTACTAAAGGGCTGCACGAATGCATTCAAAAGCCGTTTCAACACATTCTCAAAAAAATAGAATGGAATGGAATGATCATTCTCAGCGCTGAGAATGGAATGGAATATGCATTCGAAGCGCTTAGAATGGAATGGAATGTGCGCTTGTGCGTTGAGAATGTTTAGAATAGAATACTCAACATTCTCAAGTGTTGATTTGAGAGTACTACCAAATGGTTGATGAAAAAAGGTTTTACGTAAAGGGATTTCAAAGGGGGGTTGCTGATGTCGCCACCTTAGCCATTTTGAAAATTGAAAATCTGACATCAGATTTGAAATCAGCGACTCCCTTTTACTAAATGCTCATTTAAAAAAATTGCAAAATAACACATTTTTAGGTGGCAACCCTATTTTCAAAAAAATTTTGGAATTTTAAAATTCTGACAACGGATTTGGAATCAGCGACCCATTTTTACCTAGTGTTTGCCCCAGCCTCGAATTCGCGAAAATAAGATATTTTAAGGTGGCAACCCTATCCGCCATTTTGAAAATTCAAAATCTGACATCAGATTTGAAATCAGCGACTCCCTTTTACTAAATGCTCATTTAAAAAAATTGCAAAATAACACATTTTTAGGTGGCAACCCTATTTTCAAAAAAATGTTGGAATTTTAAAATTCTGACAACGGATTCGGAATCAGCGACCCATTTTTACCTAGTGTTTGCCCCAGCCTCGAATTCGCGAAAATAAGATATTTTAAGGTGGCAACCCTATCCGCCATTTTGAAAATTCAAAATCTGACATCAGATTTGAAATCAGCGACACCCCTTTGCAACTACCATAAAACTCTAAGAAACATGACTGGAGCAAAAGTCAAAATTCATGGTAACCATTTGAGAGTACTCTCAACGCAACGAATACATTCTAGAAATTTCCATATTCGTTAGAACTCTCTCAAATGGAATGGAATGTTCATTCCATTCGAAAAATTTATGTCTCTCATTCATTCGTTTCGCGTTGCAAATGATTTGCAAATATATAATACTCGCATGGAATGCGTAGAATGGATTCCAAATGGAATGTATTCGTGCAGCTCTTTAATGTGTACCAACAAAGCATACGAAAGTCTTGTTGCTTTGTACGTTGTATAGGCAAAGAAAAAAAAATAAGAAACGAAGACACAAAATGGTTTTTTTGTTTTGTATTGCTTAGTGCTTAGTGCTGTGTGTGTGTATTAGAATTCTCAGCTTATGCCAGAGTTTTAAAAAAACAAATGAGCATCCAGACTATAGGCCGTGAACAACGCTGCTCTAGATCAACGACAACAGGAATGCAGCTAAAGTATAAAAATTAATAGATATATTAATATATTAAAACAAATATTAAAACAAACCGAGATTTTGAATATTGGAATGATGGTAGAGATAACATAAAAAATTAATCTCTTTCGGCGATCACTTGAAATTTTAATTTGATGAATTCTATATATATAAAAATGAATGTATGTATGTGGGTATGTGGGTATGTGGGTATGTGGATATGTGTGTATATCACGTATAGACTCCAAAACCACCGAACCAAACTCTATGAAATTTTGAGGGATACTGAAGCAATATTCGGGAAGTGTTCCTGTGAAGTTTGGTGTTGATTGGGCAAGGGGGCGTGGTACCTCCCATACAACCCAAATTGGCTCTATCGCCCACAAACCAAAAAAATTGCTATATATCAATTATAATAATATAATAATAATAATAATAATAATAATAATAATAATAATAATAATAATAATAATAATAATAATAATAATAATAATAATAATAATAATAATAATAATAATAATAATAATAATAATAATAATAATAATAATAATAATAATAATAATAATAATAATAATAATAATAATAATAATAATAATAATAATAATAATAATAATAATAATAATAATAATAATAATAATAATAATAATAATAATAATAATAATAGTAATAATAATAATAATAATAATAATAATAATAATAATAATAATAATAATAATAATAATAATAATAATAATAATAATAATAATAATAATAATAATAATAATAATAATAATAATAATAATAATAATAATAACAATAATAATAATAATAATAATAATAATAATAATAATAATAATAATAATAATAATAATAATAATAATAATAATAATAATAATAATAATAATAATAATAATAATCTATCTTCTATCTATCTTCTATCTATATATATAAAAATGAATGTATGTATGTGGGTATGTGGGTATGTGGGTATGTGGATATGTGTGTATATCACGTAATTGAAAAAACTTCCTATGTCAGGTGGTATTCGAACCTGGGTTCTATGGCATTCAAGCCACGCACCTCAACCAGTATGCCACGCAATGGTTTGAAATATGCTCTAAAAATCGAGTTTTTTATAAAAATATTTAATGGTGTGTTAGTTAAAAATAACAAACGGTCAGAAATAATAGTTATGAAAAAGTTCTTCCAATCTGCACCAATAAATTTTAAATTTTTACAGTCGGACGAGAGATAATGCAGATTTTCATTACTTTTTTAACTTTTTTTTTAATTACTTTCACTAAAATTCAAATTAATTTTATTTTTTTGTTTTGCCATGTTACATGCTGATATCAAACAGTTTTGGAATTATAGGTCGCACAGCCTAGGAATTTAGTATTCGACCTCAATTTACACATGCCGTTCCACAGGTAACATATTATGGGTGTTGGGCGAGGGGCGAGGGGCGAGGGGCGCGGTCTTATTCCGCACCCTGAATTTTCGGTATAGCTTTCGAAATAAGTCACACATCAATGAAACTCGGTACGAAGTTACTATAAAAGCATGGCTTCACTGAAGCTACGCCCTCTCTTAGGGAATAAGCGCTGAGCGCAGCGAAGCGCGCCGGGTATAAGCTAGTCTATATATATAAAAATGAAATGAAATATATATAAATGTTTGTATGTGGGTATGTGGGTATGTGGATATGTGTGTATATCACATATAGACTCCAAAACCACCGAACCAAACTCTATGAAATTTTGAGGGATACTGAAGCAACATTCGGGAAGTGTTCCTGTGAAGTTTGGTGTTGATTGGGCAAGGGGGCGTGGTACCTCCCATACAACCCAAATTGGCTCTATCGCCCACAAACCAAAAAAATTGCTATATATCAGACGGTTTTAATCATATAAAACTTAAATTTGGTAATTTTGTTCAGATGGTTAATTTCGGTGACTGTACAATAAATGGGCGTGGTCACACTATATATACGCCCACTTTTCAGCACTAATTTTAATTCATGATATTTTCAAGTTTTGACAGTGAATCTTGATATGCAGGTGCTATGCATACACGTGGCAGTCACTATGTAAATATAAACGTTGTCACGCCCACTTATACCGCCCACAAATAAGTAAAAATGCTTTATATAAGACGGCTTTTGCCGTAGAAGACTAAGATTTGGTAATTTAGTTCGTATGGTTACTGTCGGCCAATATTCAAAAAATGGGCGTGCCCGCACTATATCTACGCCCACTTCATCGGAATCATGCTTATTACTGAGTTGTACACGTTTTGATAGTGAATCTTGGTATGCAAGTTCTAAAGGTCCAAGTGGCAGGCACTATGTAAATAGAAATGTTTTCACGCCCACTTTTACCGCCCCCAAATTAGTAAAAATGCTTTATATCAGACGGTTTTCGCCGTAGAAGACTAAGATTTGGTAATTTAGTTCGTATGGTTACTGTCGGCCAATGTACAAAAAATGGGCATGGCCGCACTATATCTACGCACACTTTATCGAAATCATGTTTATTCCTGAGTTGTACACGTTTTGATAGTGAATCTTGGTATGCCGGTTCTATAGGTCCAAGTGGCAGTCACTATGTAAATATAAATGTTGTCACGCCCACTTTTACCGCCCACAAATCAGTAAAAATGCTTTATATCAGACGGCTTTTGCCGTAGAAGACTAAGATTTGGTAATTTAGTTCATATGGTCACTGTCGGCAACTGCTAAAAAAGGGCCGTGGTCGCACCATATCTACGCCCACTTTTTCGAAATCATGCTTATTCCTGAGTTGCACAAGTTTGATAGTAACACTTGATATGCAGGTGCTCTAAGTGGCAGTCAATATATATATATAAAATTTTCCACGCCCAATTGTACCACCCACAAAAAAAACAAAACGAAATGGCCAATTTCAGCCCTTGAAAGCACTTTGACCGAGCTTCTTATGATCAATTGTGTTGTGAGTGTTGTGGAATGTTTGAACACAAATGATCGAGAATTGGACCTACATGTTTTATGTCGACTCCGAACGGCTTATGTTCTCAAGAAGCTTTTCATGGCAGTTTTTATTCTCTGAGGTTTGTCATTGTCTGCAGAGAGGTGACGGCCGAACAGAAAAATTAATTCAATTGAAAAACTTTCCGTGTCAGGTGGGATTCGGACCAAGGTGTTCTCGCGTATGGGCCACACACTCTACCCACTACGCCACGGCCGCCACTTGATTTTTTTTTTGATCCACAAATTTATAGAACTTCTTTAAATCAGACGATTATCATCGTTAAATACTAAAATTTGGTAATTAAGTTCACACGCTTACTCTCGACAGCTTTGCAAAAAATGTGCATGGTAGCACTATATCTGTGCCCACTCTTCAGAAATAATTTTATTTAATTTATTTATTTACTTATTTTTTAATTGTACTATAGTTAATTACAATTTAAAAATTATAACTAAGTCAGCACTAGCTGCCAGGTCTATCGGTTAGAAATAATTTAAATTCTTGAGATGTGAACGTTTTGATAGACAAACTTGGTATGTAGGTGCTATGGGTCAAATTGGCGTTCACTTTATATATAAATGTTGACACGCCTACTTTAAACGCCCACAAATCTATAAAAAGGATGTATATCAGACTTTTTTTAGAGTAAAAGACTAAAATTTGGTAGATTAGTTCATATGGTTACTGCCAGAACCCTTAAAAAATGGGCGTTTCGCACGTTATCTACGACGACTTTTCAAAAATCATTCTAATTTCTGAGCTGTACGTGTTTTGATAGTGAAACTTGGTACGTAGGTGCAATGGGACCAAGTGGCGGTCACTATATATATAAATGTTGCCATGACTACCTTTTCTGCTCATCTATCTATCTGTAAAAAATGTATGTATGTATAATAAGGCTCCTCACAAAAAAAAGGTGAACAAGTCGGTTCCTCAAAATAATGCTTAATGTTATGATGATTCCCCAAATATTTCGACTGTAGGAATAGCCATCCGTGAGCTGGAATAGTTTGAAATAAAAAAGAAAAAAAAAACACAGGTGCGTCGTTGGACACACTAGAGAAGCGAAGCTTTTTCGCAGTTACATAGATTTGATAGCATAATAATTTTTTCTTTTAAATAAATTAACTTTGAAATTAAAAAATTTAAAATAACATAAAATAAATTATTAAAACTGCTTATTTTTTTATTGTTGAATGTCAAATTTCCACGCGAATTACATATACGGGCATATAATGCCAGCGACTCTCCATTTTAACTCTCCACACATGGTTGTGAACTTGGCTGCACTGACTCATGCATGCGTTTGTTAACATAGAGTATAAATTATTATCTAGAGATTGCATCAACTCTGCTAAATCTCTGGCATGTGTTAACAGAGGTTAACAGAGTTTTTTTTCTTAATGTTTTTAAGTGAAATATCTCTGTAAACACGTGACAGAGATTTAGCAGAGTTGATGCAATCTCTAGATCATAATTTACACTCTATACCAACAGCACCACAAACGCATTCACAATACAAACAAACCGATGCTGGAGACACCTTGTGGCAAATAAAAGCAAATTTTTGATATTTTTGATAGTTGTAGCATAGCAAATACACAATCCTCTATCTATTGATAGATGGTGACGATATACTGCAGCATAGCTTCTGTTATAATTAGGATTGAATTAACAAATGTTTCTGACATGGCTTTGTGGCCTAGGGGATAGAGCGTTGGACTCTCGTGTAAGAGGACGTGGGTTCGATCCCCACGGGGCAGGGCAGGCAATAAAATATTTTTAGTATTTAATATTAAAGTATAAAATTTTCTTGTTGTAATAAGCACTAACAACAAAAAAACCATAAAATTTCCAAGAAAAAATCTGTCGAAAATTTTTCAGATTTCACACCAAGCAAATCACAGAACGAGGAGAAAAAAGCTTCGCTTCAAAAAACAAAAACGAAATGGCCATTTCAGCCCTTGAAAATACTTCGACCGTTTGAACACAAATGATCGAGAACTGAATCTACAAGTTGTATGCCGACTCCGAACGGCTTACGTTCATGGCAGTTTTTATTCTCTGAGGTTTGCCATTGTCTGCAGAGAGATGACGGCCGAACAGAAAAATTAATTCAATCGAAAAACTTTCCGTGTCAGGTGGGATTCGGACCAGGGTTCCCTCGCGTATGGGCCACACACTCTACCCGCTACGCCACGGCCGCCACTTGGTTTCTTTCTACCCACAAATTAATAGAACTTCTATAAATCAGACGATTCTCATCGTTAAATACTAAAATATGGTTATTAATTTCATACGCTTACTCTCGACAGCTTTGCAAAAATTGTGCATGGTAGGACTATATCTGTGCCCACTTTTCAGAAATAATTTTATTTAATTTATTTATTTACTTATGTATTAATGTACTATAGTTCATTACAATTTAAAAATTATAACTAAGTTAGCTGCCTGGGCTATCGGTTAGAAATAATTTTAATTCCTGAGATGTGAACGTTTTGATAGACAAACTTGGTATGTAGGTGCTATGGGTCAAATTGGCGTTCACTTTATATATAAATGTTGCCACGCCTACTTTCAATGCCCACAAATCCATAAAAAGGATATATATCAGACTTTTTTTACAGTAAAAGACTAAAACTTGGTAGATTAGTTCATATGGATACTGCCAGAACTCTTAAAAAATGGGCGTGTCACACTTTATTTAAGACGACTTTTCAAAAATCATTGTAATTTCTGAGCTGTACGCGTTTTGATAGTGGAACTTGGTATATAGGTGCAATGGGACCAAGTGGCGGTCACTTTATATATAAATGTTGCCATACCTACTTTTTCTGCTCATCTATCTATCTGTAAAAAATGTATGTATGTATACTAAGGCTGCTCACAAAAAAAAGGTGTTCGGGTCGGTTCCTCAAAATAATGCTTTATGTTATGATGATTCCCCAAATATTTCGACTGTAGCGATAGTCATCCGTGAGCTGGAATGGTTTGAAATAAAAAAAAAAAAAAACAAAAAGGAAATGGCCATTTCAGACTTTGACCGAGCTTCTTATGCGTGCGTGTTGTGAAATGTTTGAACACAAATGATCGAGAACTGGATCTACAAGGCTTATGCCGACTCCGAACGGCTTATGTTCTCAAGAAGCTTTTCATGCCAGTTTTTACTCTCTGAGGTTTGCCATTGTCTGCATAGAGATGGCGGCCGAACAGAAAAATTAATTCAATTGAAAAAACTTTCTGTGTCAGATAGAATTCGAACCTGGGTTCTATGGTATACAAGCCTCGCACGTCAACCAGTATGCCACGGAATGGTTTGAAATATTCTGTAAAAATCGAGTTTTTTATAAAAATATTTACTGGCGCGGTAGTTAAAAATAACAAACGGTCAGAAATAATAGTAATTAAAAAGTTCTTCCAATCTGCACTAATAAATTTTAAATTTTTACTCTACTCTATAAATTTAAATTTTTTAACTTTTTTTTTTTGTATTATTTTCACTAAAATGCAAATTAAATTTTTTTTTTGTTTTGCCATTTTACTTTTAGTCAAATAAATTATCTATGGATGATAAAATAAAGTGTAAAGTGAATTGTTAAATTGAATGAAATTACAAAAAAATGTACACATTTTTTACATTGTACAATTTATTTGACTAAAATTAGTTTAGGAAAAGATTCGTTTGAATTTTAGTGAAAATAATATGAAAAAAGTTAAAACAATCCAAAAAATCCGCATTATCTTTGGTCCAACGGAAATATAAGATTTTTTGATGCAAAATTTTTTCCATTACTCTTATTTCTGACCGTTTGTTTTTTTCTAACTGCCATACCAGCCAATATTTTTAGTCGCCATATTTTGTGGATCATCAAAACATAAGCCATGGATTATTTTGAAGAACGAGACTGAACAAATTTTTTTCTAAAGAGCGTGAGGCGACTTAATGTATATACGTATGTGGGTATATGTGTATATCACGTAAAGGCTTCGAAACCGCTAAGCCAATTTTTATACCAAAGCGTTGAGAGGGTTCCTGTGAAGTCTGTTGCCGATCGTAAATACACCTAAAATTTTCGATTTCGAACAGTTTTGTAATTATAGGTCGCAAAGCCTCGGAATTCAGTATTCGACCTCAATTTACACATGCCGTTGCACAGGTAACATTTTATGGGTGTTGGACGCGGGGCATGGTACTTTTTCCGCACCCAAAATTTTCGGTATAGCTTTCGAAATAAGTCACACATTAATAAAACTCGGTAAGAACTTACTATAAAAGCATGGCTTCACTAAAGCTACGCCCTCTTTTAGGGGATAAGCGCTGAGCGCAGCGAAGCGCGCAGGGTATAAGCTAGTTTAAAATAAGCCTGAACGTGGGAAAATAAGCGTGTGGAAGCCATTTAACTTATTCATCTCTAATTTTTTGTAGATACATACATGCAGTCATAATAATTTGTATTTAAATAAAAAAAGTCTACAATTTCCAAAACTATTGAAGTAATTGAGCATTTAAAATTGGATATAACTTTTTGTTCACTTGTTAATATAAATTCTTTTGAATAAAACAAAAATTAAAATATTTAGGTTTATATCATCATCTGTGGATATAACTTGTTTTGCTCACTTGTTAATATAAATTCTTTTGAATAAAACAAAAATTAAAATATTTAGGTGTGTAAGAAAAATTATCGTATATGTATTTTACTAAAATAAAATTAAAAATATTATTCTAATTCAATGAGTTGTGAAATAAATTAAAAACAAAATGTTTTGTATACACGGTGACTGCGATCACCGTCTTCCACATCAATACAACTGCAATCATAATGCGGATTGTCTGCCGAGTCAATCACATTTGAAAACTCTGCTGACTGTTATTTCTTGTAGAAACTAAGTGCAGGGTTCTTATTGAAGTCTGCACCACTTTTAAGCAACAAATTTTGAACATCTCTTATCTTGAGATTTGAAATTTGCCGCACTGCCTTAGTTGTTGAGTAATGAGGAAGTAGCAACATCTATACATATAAAACATCAACTGTTATTTTTGTCTTACAGCCTTCTGCATGTTTCATGAATATTATCCTGTTTGTTCTTTGAATGGAATTCAACGACTTGTTTGCCAGTCTTTTGGATACACAAATACTTTTTCAACGTGCTTTTGATAAATGGCATGATATTCTTGTGGAAGAATAGTATCCAGCGATTTAATGTCTTTCTAAATTCGACCAAAAAGTCGGTCGGAGAGCAAAAAACTATGTCCGCGAACAGGGAAGATCATTGTTACTGACTCTATGTTATCTGGAGCACTATAAAGCCAACTTTGGACCATAGACACCATGATATTATTTTTGTTTTGTCCTTCACATCCATTACTAACGAAAAAAATGTGTTTTCAGTTTCTTTGTCTGTTGTTGGCATAACATTAAAAAAGTAATAATGAATAGCACTTGCAATTTCGTTTAAAACTCTTTCGGACTGGTTTTCAGTCCATGTGTATGAATAATTTTTCTTGTTTGTCGTATCACAAACACTTAAATTATAAAGACCTAGCTGTCGGGAGTAGTAAGCTTCCTGAATAGGAACTTTAAGTACAACTTGTACTTGCTGCAAATCATAAACAATAACGTGTGTTGCTGGATCATCCGTTTGATCTCTAATTGTTTTGTAGAATGCCTGGCTTCGACGTTTGTATGGAGCTGCATTTTCAATAATTGAATGTCGTCACCTTGAACATTTTTAATGCAAGTACGTAAATTCTCGCAAGTCGTGCATACGCCAACTCGAGGATTACTGAATCCTAAATTAAATTTAATAAAAAAAAATTTTTGTGAACATGTCAAAACTAACAGGTAAATGCTGCGCACAGTTTTGATACATATTTTGTAATTTTCGAATACTTCTGAGTTCGGATGGCAAATACAGGTGAATACTCTTTAATGACTTTCTCTTGTATCTGTATCTCGAATAATATTGACACTAGGGTACTGCAATTTAGTGTACGGGTAGGCACAATTATTACAAATTACGGGCAAGAAATGGGCGTAATTCGACAAATGGGCGTGGCAATATTAGGAAAACAGTGTATCTTGAATAATTTTGAGGCTAGAGTACTGCAATTTAGTATAGGGTTAGGCATTATTATAATAAATTATCGTCAATAAAGTGGGCGTTATTCGACAAATGGGCGTGGTAATATTATAAAAACACTGTATCTCGAATAATATGGACACTAGGGTACTGAAATTTAGTGTAGGGGTAGACACAATTAATACAAATAACGGACAAGAAAATGGGCGTTATATGACAAATGGGCGTGGCAATATTAGAAAAAGAGTATACCTCGAATAATATTGATGCTATAGTACTGCAATTTAGTATAAGGGTAGGCATTACTATTACAAATTATGGCCAATAAAGTGGGCGTTATTCGACAAATGGGCGTGGCAATATTATAAAAACACTGTATCTCGAATAATATGGACACTAGGGTACTGAAATTTAGTGTAGTGGTAGCCACAATTATTACAAATTGCCGTCAGCAAAATGAGCGTTATTTGACAAATGGGCGTGGCAATATTAGAAAAATAGTATATCTCGAATAATATTGATTCTATGGTACTGCAATTTGGTATAGGGGTAGGCATTATAAGTAAAATGACGGTGAAGAAAGTGGGCGGATTTCGACTACGGGGCGTGGCAATATTAGAAAAACAGTGTATCTCGAATAATATTGACACTAGGCCACTGAAATTTATTGTAGTATAGGGGTAGGCAGAATTATTAAAAATTATGGTTAATAAAGTAGGCGCTATTCGATAAATGGGCGGGGCAATACTAAATAAACACTATCGCAGTTAATATTGACGCTGGGGTACTGAAATAAAGTACAGGGGTAGGCACAATTATTGGAAATAACGCTCCAGAAAGTGGGCGCTTATTTAACAAAGGGGCGTGGCTATATTTGAAAAACACTATATCTAGAATAATATTGACACTAGGGTAATAAAACTCGTTACAAGAATGGGTATAATAATTTCAAAACAGGTGACATCTAATTTAAATTTAAGAGGCAGATATTTGAAATAACCAACAAACTTTCAGATTTTAATAGAGCAAATTTTTTCGGAACAATTTTATTTATGTTGTTTATACACTTTTTTTCGAAAATATATCATATTCTCTAAAAAGGAAGAAATAAAAATTTAAAAAAAAAAAAACAACCGAATACAAAATCACTACAAAGTAAAGAATAGTTTTAAAAATACTTTTCCTTTTAATTTCTTGGTCATATTTGATTATTTATTTAAACATATTATTATATATGAAATCTTATTATCTTAATTTTTTTCTTATTTGTTTTATTATCCTAAATATATTAATTTCTTGATGAATACAAATGCTTTGAAGTTGGCGCTTCTGATTAAAAGTCTGATAATATTAGCGCCAACCTTAAAAGCTTTTGTATTCAAAAAGAAATTAATATATTTATGCTAATAAAACAAATAAGAAAAAAATTAAGATAATAAGATTTCATATATAATAATATGTTAAAATAAATTATCAAATATGACCAAGAAATTAAAAGGAAAAGTATTTTTAAAATTACTTTTTACTCTGTAGTGATTTTGTAGTCGGTTGTTTTTTTTTTTGAAAAAAATTTTTCTTGTTCTATTTTTGTAACGTTTCGGAACAGGCTTTCCCTAAACGATAAAGCATCATGAGCGGTCACTTGATAACATCTATTATGTATACCATTATGAATACCATTGAAATGTACTAGCTCCAAGAAATGGATCACTACATCTTGCTTTTTTTTTGTTTATCTCTTTGCAGGCCCGTAGCCAGGATTTACCTTAGGGGGGGTTTTGATAAAAAATCTATAAGTAGATATCAGTAATGACTGAAAGAAAGGATATGAAAATTTTTAAGCAAATCCGTTTTCTTTAAAGACAATTTGTGAATACGCCTGTTTTTAAATGACCATAAGAGAGATGAGAAGAGTTTATTTAATTTTTTTTTTACAAATCAATTTTGAATACTAATTTTTTTTGATTTTTGCTTATGGTTTGTACAATGGTCCAAATTGAGAATTCTTAATTTCTTTTAAAAAGTATTATTCCGAAAATTAGCACAAAAAGTAAAAATGTCTCGGACAAAATTTTACTAATTCAACAATATCAATGTGAACGTTAAAAATAGGTTAGATTTCTTGTAGCTTATTAAAATCAAAATTAAAATCTGCTATGAAAAATGCAAACTTTTTTTAATAAGTTCAGCTGGTGAAGCTGTATTCACAACTTTTATGGACATTTCATATAAACGGGAGAAAAAAAAAATGTTTAGTCTTTAGATTTGGTTTTTTATTTGGCTATCTTACGTTTTTATTGATCCCCAGCTTGTCTACCACTATTTAAACCTGTATGAACCCTAGTTCGAGTTATCGTTAAGGGCTAAAATATTACTGTTCTCGAAAACGATTTCGACATTTTAAATAAATTCAAAAAAAAATATTTTAAGGTCATTAAAAATTTAACAGTTTCATTTTGGCATGATTCAATTCCAATAACAATAACTAATATATTTTTTTTTTAATAAAATTTTTTAACAGAGGAGTCCACTCCGATAAAGTCATATTTAAATTTCAGACTATCTTTCAAAAACCGAAATTCGAAAACTGGTTTTTGCACAGCACCGGTATCTTATACCCAATTTATTATATAAGATATCACATGAAAATAAGTTCATGTTAATATTAAAATAATTACGAAGCTAGAAAAATACAATAATTAAATAATAAATAAAATAATTACTAAGCTAGATAAATTTTTATAAAAAGAATGAAACAGTCATTTTTTTTGATATTTAAGAATTTAGTCGGTCGTGGATTTATATTTAAATTATTTGCAAATTGATAACACTAAAAACAAAATGTTGTGAACTTCCAAATTGTTTTTTAATTTTTTAATATAATAAAAATAATTTTAAAAATGATGAAGCTAAAAAAACTGTAATTGTTAATTTTTTTTACGAAAATTTGGTACAGTAATTTCTGGATATACGCCCCCCGGTTAATGGATGTCCCCTCTTATAAGTTAACAAAATTAGGTCAAGAAAAATCTCCATAAGCAATACATAGGAAAATTCCCGCTTAAAGTATTTCCCGCTTAAAAAATCGCCCCGCTTATAACGTTGCAAATTTGTGAACCATTTGAAAAAACTCATACAAAAATCCCCGCATAAAATAAAATATAAAGTTGGCAGCGTTGTGATGATATACTTTTATTTATATAAATGTGAATTAACATTTCATTTTTTTTAACATAAATACATATTAGTTTAAATAGTTATTACAACATGATTCTTTTATTAATACGAGTAGGGTGGGTTCAGTTACCTATAAGAGCGATTGTTTCTTAGGGCGAATTTTTTATGTAAGCCAAAAATGGTTAATTTAACGGGTTTTTCGTATAAGCCCCAAAACTGCTTTTAACCGAGATTTTCATAAAAGACTTTCCCGGATAAAGAGTTTGAATTTTGAGCATTTTGCTAAGTTCTTATATCCGGAAATTACTGTAACATGATTAAAAAATCATCAAATCAATATAGAATTGGACTGTATAAAAAGCATATTTAGATTTAAGGTGATTTTCCGAAACCTGCTATTTGGAAAGGCTTCGCACAGGGCTGAATTTAAGTGCCAAGTTGGAAATTTTAGATGTCTTACATACCAAGAAAACATCAAAATAAAATAATCAAACATTTTAGTCATTCGCTTTACATGGAATACCCCATAATGTGTTAAATATAGTGGTCCATGTATTTTTTACACTTTTAAAAATTAAAAAAAACCCACTCAAATTAATGCTTTTTCAAAAGTTTTGGGTCTAATGAGCTTACCCAGCAAACCATAGTTGACGACTTTGTCGAAATTCCGGCGAATTCATAACTATTTCGAGCTGTCTTAAAGAAATCGTTACAATTTCGTTACGCATATATCGGAATATTTCCTTTTTATACGAATTTATAGAGTTCGTTATGTGACTGTTTGTAAAATATATTGAAATGCAAACAGAGTAAACTTTCCTTTCTTTCCAACTGTCTGAACGAAATCGTATCTTTTTCGTAACGTTTTCGTTAAGACTCGTTACGAAATCATTACGACATTTCGTTACGAAGTCGTGCCAACCGCTTCATACGATATTCTTTACGATTTCGTAACGAAATCGGATTCCGAAATCGGAAATATTGCGAAATGTTTGTTACAATTTCGTTAAGAATTTTTCGAAATCGGAAAGATTTTATCCGATTTCATAGCGAAATCGTAACGAAAATCGTATGAAGTGGTTGACACGACTTCGTAGCGAAGTATCGCAACGATTTCGTAACGAGTCCTAGCGAAAATGTTACGAAAAAGTTACGATTTCGTTCAGAGAGTTCGAAAAAAAGGAAATTTTACTCTGTTAGCATTTTAATATGTCATACAAACAGTCGCATAACGAAATTTTATATAAATTCGTATAAAAAGTGAAACTGTACCGACATTTGCGTAACGAAATTGTAATTATTTCTTTAAGGCAGCTCGAAATAGTTACGAATAAGTCGGAATTTCAACATAGTCGCAACTATGGTTTGCTGGGTAAATATGGCATAAAAAATGTCAAGCTAATTTTCTTCAATTTACAAAATTATATTTATATTATATATATTTTAATGGATATCAGGGACAAACTCCTTGGAGATGAATTCTAATGTAATGATTATGACTCTTATAAGCAAAAATAATCTTTCACTTGGCCAAAAAAATTTTTCAATAATTAAGTTTTCAAGAAAATTAACATCAGTATTACATTTTATCTTAAAACAATCACATTTTGAATTGAATAGTCTCATTTGTGATAATTCTTTATACTTTCTGGACCCTATGGGGGGGGGAGGGGTTGAACACCTAAAATTCCCCCTTGTCTACGGGCCTGTCTCTTTGGGTTTCATTAGATGTCCGTTTTCTCGATCCATTATTTGCATCGGAAACAGTCCGCAGCTCTTCTGAATCATCCATTACTCTAGATCAGTGATGCACACGAGAGCTTTACGGAGCCACTCGGCTTTCATATACAAGTCGTGTGTGTGAAGCTACCGGAGTTCTGCGACGCTAGCAGAGAATCAGTTCTTGTTTGTACCCAATAAACATTGTGGCGAGGGGTGATTAGTTAACGAATCGGTTATGAATCGTTTTTTTAACTGTTTTCAAATAGTTTCTTTCCGACTTCATCAGAGGTTGATTTGATGCTCAAAGAAAATTATGACTTTGTTAAATTCCATTTAAGTTGTTTTTAGCCCCATTAAAAAAAAAAAAAATTTTTTGTGCGAAAAAATTTATTTCCAACGATTTGCTATCGAATCGTCTTTCCACATTTTTGCGACTCGTTAGCAAAGCAATTCTTTGAATTTTAGCAATTCGTTAGCAATTCTTTAGCAATTCGTTTCTCTCATTTTTAGCAATTCATTTGCAAATCATCACTTTTTGTGAAGCATTTATATTGCATTTTTTAAAAAAATTTCTCATATTAAAAATCGGCTTCGTTATACATTCATATAAAGAACACATGAAATTATATAATAGAAGAAAAAAATTTGTTACAAAAGTTTTTTCATATAAAAATTTACGAAAAAATACGTCTTTTCATATAAAATTTATGAAAAAGAAAATACTCATTAAAATGACGTATAATGAACGTATCCTCAACCGAGTACTTCTCTCAACATTTACAGCGATTTTACTGATTTTTTTTCGTTTCAGGGTTTGCTGTCGAATCGCCTTTCAACATTTTTGTGATCGCTAGTGAATCGCTTTTTTCAATTTCAGCGATTCGTTAGCAATTAGCTTTCCTCTTTTTTAGTAATTTACTAACGAGTCATTATTTTTTTTAAGTGGTTCGTAACCGAATGGCTTCAGTTATCTTTAACGATAACGTAACGAATTGCTATTTCCCCAAGTATTTCAAATATTAAATTTATCTTTCTTACATAATTAATAAAGAAAAATTTATATTCCATTATTTATTTGTTTATTATTTATTTATATTATTATAGAGAAGACAACTTTTCCTAATTTCATTATTTTATTATATTAATTAATTAAATAATTTCATTATTTTATATAACTTCTTATTCAACTTCAACTTGAATTCAATAACGGGCAAAAGTATAATTCTGCACTTACTTTCATTTTAAAAACTTTCACAATATCCTATGGCACAAAATGTTACCTTCGAATTTAATATCGTGAGTACAAAATATATTTAAAAAATATGCATTGCTCAACTCACTTCTTTTCATATCTAATTTAATTTTTAGAGCCTTTACAAGTATCTCATCGTTGTTTCTGACAATATACTTTATCATATAAATATCATCTTTATACATATAAAAGTTGTTTGGATATTTTAATGACAAATAAATGTATTTAGTTTTTATAAAAGTAGAAGTATTTTCTTTGAAATCAATTATGGTGTTCTTCGTTTATACTTCTAGGTTTTCTTATGAACTCATTGGGGCACGTCATACTTAATTTTTAAAATATAAGCATTAAGATGCCTTATATTTTTTAAACTAAGTGAATAAGGCTTCCGCTTTTCTTTTACCCAAGCATTTAATAACGTCTTCATTACTCCAAGACAAACAACATGCATATAGTCCATGGGGAACTGTTTGACCATATCTATTGGTAATAATTCTAAAATGGAATGCTGTTCATTGTTGTGATGTGATTGATCCAATCTTTGCCTGAAACTATCGTCTGTTCTCGACGGAAAAGGAGATGGCATAAAAATAATCCTTTTTTCCAGCCTCGCTCCGCGAATGGTACATTTATGACAGTTACTATATCCAGAGTGCCCTTTATGCTCATAACCATAGCTCTTGCCGGGGCATCACAGACAAATGCTCCTATCGTGATGCTGAATATTTTGTTTCAATATTCAAATCCTTCGTCCAACAAAATGTTGAGTTCCTCAACGAAAAGTTGTAAGTACCTTGAAAATCAAAGTCATGTAATATGTACATATTTTTCTTACTTTTCAAAGGACATAGTGCGATAACATGGTGGGCTTTCTTTCGTTTTTACCAGATGTCCCTAAGCAGGCCCGTAGCCAGGATTTACCCAAGGGGGGTTTTCATAAAAAAAAATATATCGATATTTTCTGATATCGATGAATAAAAGGAATTTAGTATAAAACTTACTTTTATTTATTTTTATATGTTTGTATTAAGTCTTCTCTTTTTTTTACCAATTCTGACAATACATCATCCTCTGTGACTTTGCTATCCATATGTATTCTTAAGGATGCACAACCATTTAAGCAGTACTCGCCCATAGAACTTCTAGAAATACATTTCAAATATCAATTGCACTCCTTCACCTATCACCACATTTTCCTAATATTTGCGCCAGCATCCGCTGCTGAATTCTGGTTTAATTTATTCCTATGATAGTGTTACCAGAGCAAGGTAAAATTCTTGCATATTGTTTAATTAAAAATTTTGACCGTTCCTCTTTTTCGGATGTTATCAAAATCAAGTTGAACGATAGCAAAAGCCAGTTGTGCTTTGTAAAAATTACTTCCATGTTCTTAATTGTTGCACGAAGGAAAGGTATATGAACCTTAATTTTGTAAAAGTTTACCACAACATTGGAAATATGACCTACAATTCAAATTCCTTTGAAACGATATTTCCGTAAGTGTCTTATTATAGTATTTCAACAATTTACCTACAAGCTGCTATCGGGTTAAAATTCTGTATAAAGCAATGTTTACCTACAACAAGAAAAACTATCACGATAAGAAGACTAACATTTTCTTATACGTAAATCCGTAACCAACTCCTAAACTTTAACAGATCACTTAGCAAAATTCTGAATTAAATTGACTTTTTCGACAACATTCAAAAGGTTTGAAAATTTTATTCTTAAAAATTTTTGTTCTCCCAATTTTATTTTGTCAGTTTTGTTCATGGCAGAATTATAAGGTAAGGTCATCACGGAGAGGAATGGAGTAGAAAGCAGAATAAAGCTACAGTGATGTCAAAATAAGGTGTTTATCGCGAATTTCTTTATGCTCACGTTTCGCAGTTGTTTTTAGGTTAAAACTGTTACAGGTTTTTTTTTTGCAATTTTAAGACCTCTTTCACATTTTATAGTTTTTATTAAACTTTTTATATTATATTTTCACTCAAATTAGCACAAATTTAATACCCGCGACCGCACTGTTTGCAACTTGGAAACATAAAATATTTTCTTCATTTGCAATTTCTACGAAATTCGTCGTTTTGACATTAATGTTGCTTCTCATTATCCACTCTTCGTTGACGCGTGAGAGCGCTTAGTATCATGGGCCTACCTTATCATTGTATAATGGTTTTGTTGAGATCACGCTAAAAAAAACGCAAAACTTACAATATGCTCCTATTTTCAATTTGGAGTAAGCTAACTAATGCCAACGGTTCAACCAAGACTGCTTAAATCGTAGATTACGCGAACCACTGACAGGAAAAATAAAAGTTGTGGGGTGGGGGATGGGGAGGAAGGGGAATTTTAAATGTTTTGCAACTTGAAATCAAATAAAATTGGAAATATCGTTGCTTGCACCTTTATGTACTGGAGAAGTCGAAAGCAGTTCCGATGTATCAAACGAAATGTCTGTTTCTGGAACAACTTCTACAATTATACACACAAAACGCACAAACTAAGAATTATTTACATTAAAAGTAAAATATTCTTAATAACACTACTTATACGACCGCTTTTAGCATTACTGTCAATACTACCACCTCCGGCAACTGCCGGTTCCAAAGGCAGTTCTGGACACATTTGAGGCTCTAAAGATTCTTAAACGCTTTCTACAATGCAAACGAAATACAATATTACATTATTATAATTTAGCTAAAATCGTAACCATTAAATAATTATAATATAGAATGGACACCGCACACATTGACCACTACACCATTCTGGCAGCGCTGCACTCATTTGGTTCATCAGCAAAGTAGTTCTAATGTCGCTTCGACTTCGATGGTGGCATCTTCTTTTTATAATTACTCGTATTTAATTTTGTAACATTGGATCAAAGTATTAAAGAATATCAAGAAGTCGCCATAATAAGGACAGAAATTGATAAAAGAAAAAAATTCCTTAAAAACAAAGATTTACTTTCCTCCTTTCTAACCTTTTTTAATAGCGGATTCTGCAGCTAATTAAGTGGAATTGTTTTAGTATTTTGGCACAATAAAATAATCAATAGAATAACACTAACACAAAAGGATTACATTTTAGAAAACCACAATTAAGACAATTGTAAAAGTTAAATATTTTCCTCACTTTCATTTAATACTTTCCAACGCAACAGATTCTTAAATCGCAGGTGATGGACAAGGCTGAATCGAATGTATCGAACTTTAATCGATATCTTAAGCGTGTTTCTGTTGCTGTTTATACTGTTACTGGAAAGAAACGTAGGCGCATTATGTATGCGCATATAAAAAATGTCATATTAATAATTATATTTTATTTATTTATACTTTCTGGACCCTAAAGGGGGGAGGGGGGGGGGGGTTTGAACACCCAAAAGCCCTCCTTGTCTACGGGCTTGTCCCTAAGGTAAAAAGTGGTGCAATGGATACATACAGTGGCTCCCAGCTTATTTCATGCAGTGTTATTTTTTAAGTTTGGAACACTGTATCTTAAAAATTTAAAAGGGAGTCATCAAATGTTAGAAGGGCTAAGAAAAGCATTGTTATTGAAAAATAAAGTCAGAGGAAAAAAAGAATTTTGGCCTTCCCTGAACAAAATCCGGGCTACGCGCATGCACTGCATGAAAAAGGCAGTGAGCCACTGTAATACCGTTTTTTGAAATAATGTGGCGTATCATGTTATTGCACTAAGGCCTTTATTTCAAAATAAATCTTTTTTAACTAACTTTGTCAAACCCTTTACTTTAGAGTAGCCTTCATACACGCCAATCATGAAAACATTAACTGTATTTGTGATATTCAAAAGTATTGGCCAAACTTGAGCTCCAGAGCTTTTGGAAACTGAAAGTCCGTCTATATTGAAATTTAATTCTAAAGTTCGCGATAGCACGGTACTATTCGTACAATGCATAAAATCTGTCAGACTGTCTTTTATGCCGTAATGTACGTAATGCCTCCTGGGATGGCGATTTTTGGAACATAATTCGGTGTTTTTTGAAGAGTGCGTGCATCTTTCGGTAAGTCCGGTATTATAGGGCTCAAAATCGTCAGTAACTTGTTAAGAGATCTAGCTGGTATGTTCTCGTATTCTCCTAATCATTGTATGCGATTGCTCCCCAATGGAGTATTCCCGCATAGAATGAGAAGCATTTCTTACAGGAGATGGCAGTTGCTCCCCAAAAATGCAATTAGAAGTTTTCATTGGATTCTGCTTTCGTCATATTGTGAGGAAACCAGATGGCTTCCAAAGTTGCGGTCATTATCTAACAAATTATAGATGTTAGAAATCTTCACTGGAAAGAATTGAACAATACAAACCTTCACCTTCGTTGTCCTCATGAATCCTTAAATAGCTATTAATGACATGAGCAACTTCTTTCAATACTTTGTTATTTTTGTTCATTTCACAATTTTTTGATCTGCACTTTGTCATAATGCAGATCAGAGACTCTCAGATTTATTGACAGAGGAAGAATTGATGCACATTTAACCAAAACCAACCACAGATAGCAATATGAATAGCTTCAATGAATAGCCGGCAAAATAGTTTTTAAGTTTATGAAAAGCTCAGATCAGCTGACTTTTTTTTAAGATTGCCACCTTATATTCTCTATGCCCAACTAACACGGGATTGCTGGATTAACAATTTCGTTATGTATTCCGGATAAAGAAAGAACGAATATAGGCTTTTCTTATTTCTTTAAAAATTTTCATGTGTGATCATGTGTGACACTCAAAAATTCAACAAATATGGCCGCTGACTGTTACTCAACCACACACAGACGACGGCAACTACGTTACGCCATCTGTCAAATTTGTTTTACATGAATTTCTTATGGAGGTGAGTTACAATGAGTCTCAACGGCATTGTTGCTGTTGTTGATGTCGTCAGTAGAGAATTATTTCTATTTTGAAAGGCGACAAATATTGATAATTTTTCATTGCTTACGCTGCGATTACAACAGACAGTAAAGTTACGATAGTAAAAAGTATATATTAAATTCAAAATCGTGTCATTTTACTGTCTGTGACGTAGGCGTCCAGCCAGTAGCAAGAACAAATTGTCTGCTTGTCTGTCAAATTTTGGGATTTTCCCTATCTTTTTTTCTCTCTCTCCTTGTTTTGTTCACGGTATGATACCCGGTATGTATGTAAGTAGGATTTTGCTAGCGATATTTTGTTTGAGTTTAACCAAACTTTGAATTTGTACAATCAAGACATGACACAAATCACGCAACAATACACTCATATTTGAAAAAAAGAATTTAAGGAAATTTTGTCAATTTTAAATGAAAAGTATTTGCATTAGTACCAAGTACGTTGTAGTCAGTTCTCAATAGTTCGTACAGCACTATTTGGTGTTACTTTGAAAAGAACAGCTGTTTCGATTTCAATAGCTGTTAAATTTTCACGCGAGTGAAATGTTAAATTTTTATTAAAAAAAAAAAATATTAACATCAAGCATTTATTTCTTTTGAAGCCATATGACACTTATTATTATATCACATATATATCACATTATCACATATTAACATCAGAAATAAGCAGGTTATGCCTCACTAACAAACACTCACGCATCTCAATTATAATCACAAAAGCATTAAAATTCCCAAAAAAATCCCGCGGTCATAACAGTTGTGAGCAGAAGTTTTTTGAAATTGAAGTGTTGGCAACACAACACTTATCAACAACGCTAAATCGTCCATCATTACTTTCAACATAGTTTCTTGCGGATTAATTCGGTGGTTGCAGAAAATGAAAAGAAGGCAAAAGATTTTGAAAGATTCATCAGAGGAGCACGGTTTTGAAGGTAATTGCTAAAAAATTTCATAAATAATGAAATTTGTATTTTTTATATATGTATATTCATATTTATTCGTCAGTGATTTTTTATTTGAACTGGTGCTTAGTAGATTCATCGAAACTGCGCAACTTAAGCGTGCTTAAAAATAACAATCCAGTTGCGCAGTTTTGGTGAATCAGCTAAGCGCCAATTCAATGAAAAAAATCACGGAACAATTAAAGATGAGTGAAAATGGTTTTTTTTTAATACTTCTTTTTTTAAAATGTGTATTTGGAGCTAAAAAATGTAATGGTGAAAAAATTTCGCGCCGATCTCAAGTGGCTTAGAAGTTGCAGGGCTCTTCTAAAATGCTATATGCTAAATCTATATAAAATATATAAAATGCTATATCTTTAAAAAGAATACATGGATTTTAATGATAACCTTTCTTTTGATACTAAAATGCTAGGTTTTGAAGTACAATTCACAAGAAATCACGAGTTTTTGGTGTCCATTTCCCCTATTTTCGGGCCCTATAACTTCTAAACCAATTCAGAGCGGCGTGTTTTTTGATTGATTTGATTCGATTGAATTGATTGAATTTGATTTTTCCTGATTTGAGCTTAGAAGATCTTAATACATCTATTCCACAAAAAGAAATTGTAAATTTTGAGTTTTCGTTCACCTTCAATTATGCCAAAATCACTTATGCCTTGCATAAATGCATTTACGAAGTCAGCCGACATGTTATCTGTTATAAGCAGCTATACGCTCGGAGCAAGCTACGGAGCATTGAGAGTAAACGCTTACGTATGGAGAGTAAACGCTTACGTTGCAACACATGAAGCAACAACAAAGAAAAGAAACGAAAATCAGTTCAGTGTCGAAAAAGACTGCAAGCGAGTAAAGCCTATGTCGGACGAAGACAAAAGAGAACAGCGGAGAAAATTAAAAAGCTACACTCTAAAAACAAACAAGCAAACAAATCTTAATGCCTGCATGCTCTGCATGTTATTTTGAATAAAATTTAAAAAGATTTCTAATGTTTTCTGCAAAGGGCGCAGTGCGCATATTTTGCATTAAATTAAAAATAAATATTTAAACTGATTTTGTTAATAATATGCGAAATTTTAGAAGCTTAATTAAAATAACCTGATTTTATTTGAAGTTTTATTCCAAAAATGGAGAACCTTAACTCCAGTTCACTTTTCTCATTAATTTCTTTCTCTTTTCTTCTGTCATATTCTACTTTTTATTTTAATATCTTGCAAATTTGTCTTGTAAATTTTTATCAATTAAACCAAAAAGAATTCAGTTTTAATTTTTTTATTTTTAATATGCATTAAAATTTTTCTCAGTGCAAAGAGCACAAAACAACACGAATCTTTAAATGTAGTGGTGCCCATGCCTGATTATAAATCATTTTAATGAGTATTTACTTTTTCATAAATTTTATAGGAAAAGATGTATTTTTTCGTACATTTTTATGTGAAAAAACGTTTGTAAAAAATTTTTTCTTCTATTATATAATTTCATATCTGTTTTTTATATGAATGTATAACGAAGCCGAATTTTAATATGAGAAATTTTTTAAATAATGCAATATAAATGTTTCACAAAAGTGATGATTTGTAAATGAATTGCTAAAAATGAGAGAAACGAATTGCTAACGAATTGCTAAAATTCAAAGAATTGATTCGCTAATGAGTCGCAAAAATGTGGAAAGACGATTCGATAGCAAATCGTTGGAAATAAATTTTTTCGCACAACAAATTTTTTTTTTTGTTTTAATGGGGTTAAAAACAACTTAAATGGAAAATCATAATTTTTTTCGAGCATCAAATCAACCTCTGATGAAGTCGGAACGAAACTATTCGAAAACAGTTAAAAAACGATTCATAAGCTATTCGTTAACGAATCACCCCTCGCCACCAATGTTTATTGGGTAGTGACTAGAGGGACCAAATTTATAAAAAAAATTTATTTGAGTTACTTTTCTTCAGACGTGAGTTTTGCGATTTTAACTATGTATGTATATGAGTCTGGAGCAAATATTTCAAAGAAGTATATTTAGAAAAAATAAAATATATTAAATTGTTAAACCAACGTGTAATTTTATTTTTAATTTCAATTCATTTATTCAACAATTTGTAATTGTTTTTATTAATTTTGATGCAAAACTAATAAGGATGGCATGATCGATATTTATTTGTATCAACACTAAAATTTAACTTCGCAGCATTGTCAATAATTAACCGAACATACCTTTTAATTGAATGTATTAAAAAAAAATAATGATAGTTTTTCCTATATCCTATCACCATAAAATGGAACAACAATGAAATTGCATTGCTATATTAAGCAAAATCCTGCCACACTGGAGCCTTGGATAAACCTTCCTTTGAAGCAAGCAACTGTATGGATATAACTTCATTTGCACGAAACACACTTTTCCTTGAATTTTTAAAAATAATCCACACCATTCTTCACAACAAACTTAACTGCAGGAGGTGTGTAGGGTCCTTATCTATACATTGTTATTGCTAACTCAAAAATTCCCGAAATGTGATTTAACATGATTTGCACGCTTGCTCTTCATATATTAATGCACTGGCGTATGGGTCATTTTCTTTTTTCTTAGTGAGTTTCTTTACTTTAGTGAGTAAAAATTAAAAATTTGTCAATACAATCAAAATATTTTGATCATGTTGATTATAGCTTAATCAATGCTTAAAAAATTAATTTAGTTAAAAACTGTTTTATTATCGAGAAATATATAATTGCACATAAAAATTCACCTCCACGTCTGTTCCCGCATCGAGGTTTTTAAGCAACAAAAAATTATCCAGCAACAAAGATTATTCTAATGAGAATACGATAAAAACATTTGCAATGCAAATATCTGTGGTTTTCACGAATAATCGCGTAAGTTATAAAACCAAACTTTTCAGGAGAGCAAAAACAATTCTTTTTTTCAATTGCGGCTTCTGTAGATGATTTTTTACACTTTTTTCTTTACTATCCTCTTAACAGTGACTTTCTACGTATTATACATAGTTTTCATGAAAAAATCCTCACAGGATCACAATCTGTAAAAGGATTAAAAATGCATATGTTTGATTGACTCATTAAGTGTGTGCAATATAACATCATATCTCCACATAAGTTCTTTTTTGTGAAAATAAATGTTATCATTTTAATCACACATGACGACTTACGTTGTTATTTTTAGCACACAAGTTGGCGACATATTCAGAGTTTTTGATACTTATAGCACAACGTATGCAGTAAAACAATATCGATTTATTTATATATTTTTATTTAAATTTATTTTTGATGTTTTATAAAGCAAATTTATGAAACTTAAGATAATTAATTCAATAAAATACACCTGTTTTGTATTGCGAACATGAAGAAACAAAATTAAACAAAAACAATTATTCAGAGAATAACATTATAAAGCATAAAATAATTCATTTAAAAAAGTATATTTATTTCCTTAACATACATAAAAAAGGAACTGAAACAAATTCTGTAGTACAATATTTATTTATTAGTTTTCTACATCTTCCTCATCTATGTATAATGTATTTTGAGATGTTTCGGAAACTTTGATATTTTTATAAAAATCGTGGAATAAATCCGGAATTAATGGCAACAAATGTATTAAGTCTTTTTTTTTCTCGGAAGAAATAGGAAGTTTTTTTTAACATTCTTAGGCTGAAGTCTATAGTTGAAAACATATTCTGATGAAACTTTTTTATTTTTAAGTATCTTAGTTTCGACAGGAACACTATTAAAATATTCTTTAAATTCAATTTTATCAAACGAACCTTTTTTATAAATAATATTTCGCATATTTTTCCACAAAACTTTTTCCCCGTTTATATTTTTAGCTACTTTTTGAAAGATATGCTTAAATGTCTTTTCAAAGTTGAGGAAGTCAGCGGTGTTCATTTCAAAAACTTTAAATTTATTAGATTTTCTGCCGCATGTTTTTATAAGCTGAATCCAATCGTGAGGGTGGTAAACTTCCAGTACATTTTTCTTCTTCTGTCGTTCAATTATACTGAGATCGCTGTCATATTCTAAGTGAGTATGGCCAGGTTCCAAAAATGTTTGCTCGATAAGTTCTACGTTTGTCCCACGTTGATTAACGAGGAGAACAAGCATAGCAGTAACAATATTGTTCTTATTTTGACCAGAACATGTATCCGAATAAATCACAACATGGCTTTTAAGATCAATATTAATTTCAAAATGTTTCCATATGCATGATGCAATTTCATTAGCTCCTCTTCCACCTATTGTTTCATTCCAAACAAAACAGTAGGTCTTCTTTGACGAACAATTTCTTATTGTAAAGTTAAATGTCCAGAGACATCGTTTATAAAATGCTATGGAAGAATTAAGATTTGGTGTTGGTAAGCATTTTTGAAGATCCATACATAACACAGTTTTTGTTCCATCAGTTTTGTCAGATTTTTTGTTTGCGTATGCCTCTTCGGCTATTTTTTGGTGTTTATCACGATCAACAATAAGCTGATTTTTAATCTCACACGATTTTGCATGGTTGATAGCTATAGAAAACTGATCACACTTCGAGCAAGTATCTAGACTAGGGTTTTTAAATTTAAATTTTTCTTTTTTAAAGAGCCGACGATAGGTGGCATTCATATTCACGCAATTTTCCTTATTGTCTTTATAAAGCTCATACATTTTAAATAGGTTTAAATTTTCCGATAAATACTTCTGGTTTGTATGAGCTCGGGAATAATGAGACTCATAGGCCGGAAACGATCTTATGTGGGCTATTATTTCGTCTTTTTTTGACTGAGGTAAACTATTTTTAGAAGTTGTGGATTTTCCGCGTTGGTCTTCTAAAAAATTTTTACCAACAACTTTTTGTTGGACGCTGCGCAGAAATCCTTCTGTTTCTCCGTATATGTTAAGAAAACATTTTTTACATACATTTTCAGCTGTATCTCCAACAAATATCCGATATTTATAAGTGTAATTGCGTTCTCTTTTATTCGCATAAAGACTTTTTGATGACCGTTTTAAAGAGTCCTGAATTCGTCTAAACATATACGTAACGCGGCTAGTGTATTTACCTAACTTCCAATATTCGTTAAACAGTATTAAACGATATTCATCCGAAATTTTCTCTTTGCATCGTAGTCGGCAAACCCAATTCTTTGCTGCATCTCTCAGCTATAATATTTCCACTTCTTATTGAAGTATATTTTTGGCCAGAATTCCTTATTGCTTTAATGTCTGCAATTTGTTTTGAGAGCGATCCATTTGCTTTCTTTCCATCATTATTAATTGGCATTTGCCGCTCTTTAAAAAAAAAATATCAGCACTCTTAAATGTTAAAACAGCATTTGTGTAACTACTTACCATTATCAATTAACATTTCAGTTACGCTTTCCATATCACTATCTGTTAAAACTCTCCTTTTTTTAATGGAATATCGTAAATATAGATTTTTTCGGAATAACAAAATTTTTATGTTTACTGTTGTTATTTTTTAAATCAGCATAAAATTATTTATCATTGAACACTTCTTCAATAGTATTAATCGTTAATTTATTAAAAAATATTTCACTTCTCTAAGAACGAATGTTGTGTGCATTCACATCAAAATCTAATACTAAAATGATAGACAAAAGCATTAACATCTCGCCCTATATAACAAATATTTTTCTCAAAAAACAACATAACGGGACTTAAAATTACAAACAACCGCTCATCTGCTGTTGTTGCAACTAAAGAAGTCAACAATAAACGCACATGTACATATAAGTTGTTATTAACAGAAAAATTTTCAAAAAATACTTTCATATTTTTTGCACGAATAACAACATAACATCACATATGCTTTTTATTTGGAAAAATATTAAGCAATTTTACATTTTTTGTCGATGTATGTCGACATAAATCGTTATAATAGCAAAATATTTTATTAAACAGTTAACTTAAGTTGTTTTTAGCAGAAAAAAACTAATAATACTACATTATATTCTAAAAAGCTTAATACTTATAAAAACCTAATGCAAAATGTAGCACTTTGACATCATTATCTCAATTTCGGTAAAAACCGACTTACGCGATTATTCGTGAAAACCACAGATATAACGGCGCTGTTTATGCATGTGGAGCGACAAAAAATATTGTTTTCTCAACAGAATTTTGTCTGTCAAATTTTTGTTCCTCTCTCCAGTTTAAAATAATGCGTCATTTAGAAATTTTTTTATAAACAATATTGCACTATAACTAAGTCAGTGATTTAATATATTATGGGTCATTATTTGAAATCCAGATTGTCGTTTTCGTAGATATCATTGCATAGTGTTTATAAGATAATTTGTAAGAAAAATTCACCTCCATGAATTCATGGAGGTGAATGGCATCATGGAGGTGAGTTTGCAATCACGGAGGTAATTTTTATATACATGGAGCATGATACAATAATAAGTTAGGGTAAGGAGATTCACCACACCGACCTCGAATGTAAAATTGCATTGAAGCGTTGCCACTTTTCAGTATCTTCTTCTTCTTATTATATATATAAAAATGAATGTATGTATGTGGGTATGTGTATATCACGTATAGACTCCAAAACCGCCGAACCAATCTTAATGAAATTTCAAGGGAAACTGAAACAATATTTTGAAAGTGTTCCTGTGAAGTTTCGTGTTGATTGGACAAGGAGGCGTGGTACCTCCCATATTACCCAAATTGGCTCTATAGCCCACAAACCAAAAAAAGCTATATGTTATATTAGACGGGTTTAATCGTATAAAACTAAAATTTGGTAATTTTGTTCAGATGGTTACTATCGACGACTGTACAAAAAATGGGCGTGGCCACACTATATCTACGCCCATTTTTCAGAAATCATTTCAATTCCAGAGATGTTCAAGTTTTGATAGTGGATCTTGGTATGCAGGTGATATGGATCTAAGTGACAGTCACTTTGTATATATAAATGTTGCCACGCCCACTTTTTCCGCCCAGAAATCAATAAAAATGCTTTATATCAAACTGCTTTTGCCATAGAAGACTAAGATTGGCTAATTTAGTTCATATGATTACTGTCGGCCAATGCACAAAAAATGGGCATGATCACACTATATCTACGCCCACTTCATCGAAACCAAGCTAATTCCTGAGTTGTATACGTTCGATAGTGAATCTTGGTATGCAGGTGCTATGCCCTGTAGGAAAATCAACTAATTTAAAAGTAGTTGATAAAATAGTTTTTTGTCAACCACAACTAGTTGAAATTCTGACTTTTTTCCATAGAACGAACTAACATATTTTGTATGGTGATGTCCGCTAAATAAGTCAATTGACTTTCGTCTGCATATATTTTCAACTACTTGTTAAATAAGTTATATTTAAATTATTTTTTTAATTACTTTAAAATAACCAATTGAAAACTATTACTGATGGCCTAAAGTTAATAATATTTGATGAAATAACATGGTTAAATATATATAAACTTGTAATCTAATAAAAATTTGCAATTAAAACATGTCAAAATCAGAGTAGTTTCCGCCTTAATATAATTCAAAGTAAATTATCAATCACTTGATTTTAAGTAGTATTTCAATTACTGCAATGCAATAAAAACTATTTAGAATTGAAGTGGATGACGGCTTAATATAATTCAAAGTAGTTCATATACTGATTTATTTTAAACTAGTTTTTTAATTAGTTGTTTTTAAAAACAAGTTAGTTTGTTCCTATAGGGTGGGTCCAAGTGGCAGTCACTTTGTATATGTAAATGTTGTGATGCCCACTTTTTCCGCCCACAAATCAGTAAAAGCGCTCTATATCAGACGGTTTTTGCCGTCTGTTCTGTTCAAAAAATGTGCGTGGTCGCACCATATCTAAGCCCACTTTTTCGAAATCATGTTTATTCCTGCGTTGTACGCGTTTTGACAGTAACACTTGATATGCAGGTGCTCTAAGTACCGGCAATATACGAATATATATAAAGTTTGCCACGCCCACCTTTACCAGCCACAAATGAATAGAACTTCTGTAAATCAGACGATTTTCATCATTGAATACTAAATTTTGATAATTAAGTTCATACGCTTACTCTCGACAGCTTTGCAAAAAATGGCCATGTTAACATTATATTTGTGCCCACTCTTCAGAAATAATTTTAATTCCTGAGATGTGTACGTTTTGATGTATAAATGTCAGCCACTTTATATACAAATGTTGCCACGCCCAGTTTTACCGCCCACAAATCTGTTAAAAGAATATTTATCTGACGCTTTTTACAGTAGAAGACTAAAATTTTGTCTACGCCCACTTTTCTTAAATCATTATAATTTCTAAGCTGTACACGTTTTAAAAGTGAAACTTGGTATGTAGGTGTAATGGGACCAAGTGGCGGTCACTATATACATATAAATGTGGCCACGCCTAATTTCTCAGCTCATCTCTCAATCTGTAAGAAATGTATGTATGTATATTTAGGCTTCTCACGAAAAAAAGTTGTTCTTGTCGGTTCCTCAAAATAAAGCTTGGTTTATGTTACGATGATTCCCCAAATATTTCGACTCTAGCGATAGCCATCCATAAGCTGGTTTGTAATAAAATAAAAAACGAAATGGCTATTGCAGCCCTTGAAATGACTTTGTTCTTAAGAAGCTTTTCATGGCAGTTTTTACTCTCTGAGGCTTGCCATTATCTGCAAGAGATGACGGCCGAACAGAAAATTACTTCGAGAAAAGATGGGATCCGAACCTGGGTTCTATCGCATACTAGCCACGCACCTCAACCAGTATGCCACGGAATGGTTTGAAATATTCTCCCTCTAAAAACCGAGTTTTTTGCAGAAATATTGGCTGGTGTGGTAGCTAAATAAAAATGGTAAGAAATAATAGTAATGAAAAAGTTCTTCCAATCTGTATCAATAAATTTAAAATTTTTGCAAATTTTTGCTTTTTCACTAAAACTCAAATTGAAAGTTTTTTTTTTTGTTTTGCCATGTTGCTTTTAGTCAAATAAATTATCTATTGATGATGAAATATAGCGTAAAGTGAAAAATTTAATTGAATGAAATAACAAAAAAATTACACATTTCTTACATATTACAATTTGACTAAAAATAGTATGGGGAAAAAGATTCAATTTGAATTTTAGTGAAAATAATATGGAAAAAAGTTAAAAAATCCATAAAAATGCGCATTATCTTTGGTCTGACGGAAAAAATTTTAAATTTTTTGATGCAGATTGGAAGAACTTTTTCATTACTATTATTTCTGACCTTATTCTTATTTCTAGTTTTTTTTAACTACAATACCAGCCAATATTTTTAGTAGAAATATTTTGGAAAACATCATAAAATATGCCATGAATTCTGTTGAGGAACCAAACCCAACAACTTTTGTTTTCTATGGAGCGCGGGGTGCCTTAAAAATATACGTAAGTGGGTATATGTGTATATGCCTTAAAGACTCCGAAACCGCTAAGCCAATTTTTATACCAAAGCCTTGAGAGCGTTCCTGTGAAGTCTGGTGCCGATAGTAAAAAGGGGCGTGGCACCTTTAATAAACCTCAAATTTTTGATATCGAACAGTTTTGGAATTATTGGTCGCACAGCCTCGAAATTCAATATTCCACCTCAATTTACACATGCCGTTCCACTGGTAACATTTTGTTGGCGTTGGACGAGGAGCGTGGTACATTTTCAGCACCCCAAATTTTCGGTATAGCTTTCACTTATCAATTATAACTTATCAAAGTCACTTGTCAATGAAACTTGGTACGAAACTACTATTAAAGCCTGGCCTCACTATAGCTACGCCCTCTTTTAGGGCATAAGTGCTGAGCGCAGCGAAGCGCGCCGGGTATAAGCACGTTAATGATAAATATGGAACAAATAATAAGAAAGAAAATTATTTGTAGGATAAATAGAATAAATTAGAACAAATTTGTAATGAAATTAATCGCTGTTTTGTGAATTTTAAGCCTTGCTTTCTGTAAATTAATACAGCTTATTGGTTGGTTGTAAAATTTTTTTTTTTTTTTTTTATTATTATTTCTTTAACATTTTTATTTGTATAACTTTATTAATTTGTATGTAATCTGCTTCTCCATGGAACTTGAAGTCACCTATCTGAACCGGCAATCACCTCCGTGGAGCATTAAATCGCCTTCGTGGAGCATTAAATCACCTTCATGGAAATAGTGTCAATAAAGGCGCTATAATTCCTAAATTAAAAGTGTTTGATCTGTTCCACATCCCCAACTTAATTGCAATTATAAATATTTAAATAAAAACACAGTGCGACAGCCAAAACGTGAGTAAGAAACCGACAAATGTTCTCAATTATCCCCGAGCTCCTAATCACGAATCTGGCACCCAAATTTGTCAATTACGTCAAGATTTTGAGAAAAGCGCCGATTCAAGGTCAACAAATTATAATTAGAGAAATCACCTTAAAGCGTCGAAACTGAAAGTGGTGCGAGTTTTTTGTCTTAGGGAAGGATGTTTGTTATGGATTGATAAAATATTTTGTTCTATACTTTCATCCCCCTACCCCCCTTTTTTACCATTGTTTTTACGTTTTTTAAAAACACTTTATTTTAGCATATCTTTATTCTGCAAACCATTGAGGAATGTAATATAATGTGTTGGAAAAAAATCATTCCCATAAAAAAACATATATGGGCTATTCACAGTTTCAGTACGCAGGCCTGTTTAATTTACAATTTGTTATTATTACGCCAACTTACGTCAGCGTACTTTTTTTTTGTTGTTGTTTTGCATGCAAACGCACATACACAAACACGCCTAAATAAAAGTAGCCCTTGGACGTGTTTTTTG
Organism: Coremacera marginata; assembly: GCA_914767935.1. Classification (NCBI taxonomy): domain Eukaryota; kingdom Metazoa; phylum Arthropoda; class Insecta; order Diptera; family Sciomyzidae; genus Coremacera; species Coremacera marginata. The sequence goes on along the minus strand of OU612045.1, from coordinate 81,792,939 downwards.
TGTCTCGTATTTTTATACCCTATCTACAGCATATATAACAGGGTTGCAAAATCATTGAAGACGACAAACACATACTGAGTTCCTCACAGTTTCAAAAATAACAAATGCTATAAATACGCTTTGTTAATATTCGTTTAAACTGTGAATAGCCTAATAGATTCTTCCAACAACAAAATTACCGTAGATCCAACATATCCAAACAATAGATACGATATTATTTTTATCACTTATATGATGACAATAATACTTATAATACTAATAATACGAATAATACTTCAATACATACAATATAAAATAACAAGCGATATGTCTGCAAAGTTTTTTTCGCTACTGCTAACCTTATGGTTTCCCTGGATTCTTAATGCTTTATGAATAAAAGGTAATAAAGAGTACTTCCTTCTATCATAAATCGTATTTCCAAATTATAAGACAGTACTTCTCTCAATCATAAATCGTTTTTCCAAAATAATAAAAAGGAACCATCATATATTTTTATCGTACTCTCAAAATAAAAACGTACTCTAATTAGTCCAAAAGTACTTTCCGATGCAACAATGACTACGGAATATTCAATACAAAAGAAATGTAACAATGTAGGGGTACTCCCAATGTATAGTATATGGTCGTTGGGCGTGCAATGTCGCGTATCTGTCACTTGCAATACCGCGTATACTGCAAAAAGGCCAATATTTAAATTTGCATTCCAATTCAAAAATAATTTAATTAATAAAGGCCGGATTTTCCCTTTAATGCTAATTTTAGAACAAAGCAAGTATCTAATTTTACTAAATGTTTTTAGTTTCGTTAAAAATCCATTCAAAGGTTTAAAAGAAAGCATTTTTCTGCACTCCTGTAAAATTTTACTATCACCGTGTGTGTGTATGTGCAAGTGGCGGATGCGCGGTATTGCACGGCCAACGATATGCCGTTGCACTGCGAAAGAATAGGATATATGCAATCCGTACAAATGCCGATTGCATTTTGTCTATTCTTGCAACGTTTAACGGACATATACTAGATATAGAGAATACCCCTAGTATATGCAAACTGTGAAAGAAAACAAAAATCCCATATAATATGCATGGTACCACAAAATTGTGAAAAGATGAACAAAGTGAGAAAAAATAACATGAAAATGTGCACGTTCACTCAAACTATTTAAATCCGGGGATTTTATTTTTTTCTTTTAAATACTGTGAAGAAATACAATAAGTAAGCTTACTGCATCTTTCTGTAATACACAACGAAGACCTATGACGAACGAAGAAACGAGCGACAATATAATTTATATAGTATGAAAATATGTAGTGCTTACCGTGTCTCGCACGACCGAAAGTGGTTTTTTCGTTATACAGCAAGATGCAGTTAGGCAAGAAATAAGATGTAAGAAGACTTTTTTTAGACTCAAATTTACAGGCAGATATGTTGCATATTGATTCAGATTCGGATTCAGAAAAATATTTATATCGCAAAAAAACTTTAAAATGAAATGTAAACAACACTTAATAAAAACAAAACATGCACACATACAAAATTTTTTTGTCTAGCACATATATAAGCCATTTTATGGATTTTACTATAATGGGTTGTATGGGAGGTGGGCGTGTCCCTGGGGGGATTCCAAAAATATTCAGTACTGCACATCCTTACACAGAGCCAAAAAAACTTATTAAAATAGAACAAAGTCAAGAATATTTCTCTATGGTTTTCATCCAAAAAGACTGTCTTATTAAAACCATTGAGAAAATTTTATTAAAACGCTGTCATTCTTTATTATGAAAATCACATAGTTTCAAGAAGAATCTTCTTGTTTTTTAAAACAAACTTTTTAAAAATATTTAATTTTATTTTTAATTTATTTTTTTCTTATCTTATTTATTTATTTATTTAAAGGAAATATAGAAAATATAAATAGAAATTTCACATTATTTTACATATGAATGTTCCAACAAAACAGTTTAATTTCAATTGCAGTCTTAAAAGACAAATCTTACTATGTATTCATGTACACATAAAAAAAGGCTTAGATTTTCTTCTTAGTTTTAAGTGGTCTCTTTTTAAACTTATGTGAAACGAGTCAGTGAGATGACAATAGTGCTTAAAACATATCCACACCAATCCTTCATTCAATAACGATTCTTATTAGGCAATGTCTGATAATATATAATAAGATTTTCTCTATAGAAATAACAAGATTTCTCTATGGAAAATTCTTCTTATTTGGTACTATTAAGAAGAAAACCTCATTAAATAGCTCACTAAGGTGATCTTCTTGATATAACGTGGTGTTTTTTTTTTTTTGCTCTGTGTAGTTGTACGTAAACATCAGTTCCAAGTTTCATCGAATTACCTAAACTCCTTCTCCTGCTAGTGTACCCTAACTTGTTCAGGTGTAGGGCATAAAAAGTGTAAATTTTAAACCCATATTAAAACTTACTCTGATGTCAACTTTTAAAATGTCAACTGTTTTTGTCCCTTCTACTATGATATTTTTGTAATATCTTACAATTTTGGCAAATCTTACCGTATTTTTTAATTATTTAATTTAATATTTTTTCATTAATAGGCTAGGATGTATACTCGAACAACAACAACAAGAAAAAAAATTCTAGAAATGCTTTACTTTACAAATTTGTGTACCACATTTCCATTAACCCCCACCCCAAATTTCATTTTGATATCTTTATTTTTTTTTTTAGCAATTAATATAATTTTGCCCACTGTGGACAATGATGAGCGGTTTCTCCTAATAACAGCTCCGTAAGAGTGATGGTATGCTCGAAAAAATCGATTTCTTTACTTGTAGATCTATGTTGGAATTCAGTAGAAGTCTACGATAACTAAGTTATTTTATCAATAAATATTTAAAGCAAAAAAAACAGAGCATTTATAAATATACTTTTGTTTGTTTGTTCTTTATTAGTTTATTTACTGTTTATTAGCACAGTACAAGATGTGATTTTGGGACTCAGTTCTGAGAACTGCACGTGAAAGTAGCACAGAAAAGAAGAAGTTCTGCATCATTCGTTTTGTCAAGTTACATGGCATAATAATTTAATACCGATTTCAAGTTAGTAAGTATCGTATAGGGGAATTTGTCACGTTTTAGGCTCTTTTGATTAACATAACTCGAGAAGCACTAGTCCGATTTAGCTGAAACAATTTTAAAAAATTAAAAATTACAGCTCCTTTAATCTGTTCATATAACGTTTCCCTACATAAGCAACAGTTTCGCAGTTATAAATAAATGTATGAAGAAAAAAAATATTTTTTGCTGTAAATTAAATTTTTTTCTTTAAATTCGTACAAATCCAAAACTGAACAAAGTGTCAAGTCCTATTACTTTCACGTAAAGTCACATAGCCTATGAACAAAATGAGACATAGATCATGAAAATTAATGCACGCGTTTCGCGTTTATTCACAATTAAGTAAAGGTATGAATTTCAAAAATTTGCTCAAAATTCTTTGGAAAAAACATTGATGACTTTTTTATGATTCTCAGAATTAAAGAAAAAAGGAATAAACAAAAGGTTATTTGATTTTTATGATTGCGGTACCAAAGTAATACACTCTAATAAATGTGATTCTCAGATATAAAAAAAATTCCACCAACATTAATGAGTTTTGAACGTTTAGAAAAATTTATAAAGCACACCTGAATCAGGTATATAGCCACCCTTAAAATATGCGCCCAATTATTTTGCTTCATTTTTTGCTTAATAACTGGATTACAAATCCACAGATATGTTTTTTTTTCTTTATAAACTTTATTTTGCATGAAAATAAAAATTGCGATTCATATTACAACTATTCTTACACAGAAAATATGACATTTTGATATGTTATCTCTTCATAAGAACAAAATTTAGATTTGTGGTTCTGATGATCTTCATTTCTTCGTAGGTTGTTCATATTCATGTTCTAAGTCTGCATCATCATCAAGGGCATGTTTTGTTCAGTGTATCCACCAAAATCTTCGGTGCTTTCATCTTCAAACTGCATAATTTTAGAACTCCATCAACAAACCTCCGCAAGCAATGCATCTATTTTTTAGGTTAGGAGGTTTAGGTGTATCGGTATCAGCAGCACGTTTAATTGGAAGTGTGCAGTAAAAGCAGCAATGCATAGTTTTGTTTTTAATTGTTTTCTGTTAAATCCATGACGATATTTTATGCATGCGTATCACCTGGATTCATCATGTCCAGTTAGGTCTTCTACCCAAATTACTGGCTTCATAAAAGACAACTTTGCACCTTTTCCATGTATCCACATTATAAGGGTATTATAACAACTTTTGCACAATGTGTTCGGCGTAAAATTTGCACTACTTAAATCTGCTTCATCAAAATAATGACAATACGCTGTTTTGAATTCCTTTCCTGTTTGTCTATTTTTGGGACGATATGACCACAAACGTAACAAAAATAATCCAATTTTGGGCACTTGTTAGTTCTTGTTAGTTGTTTGTTCTTACTCACTTTTAAAAACCGGAGAAAAATTCACTTGTAATTTTCGCGTTCGTCGACACTTGTTGAATGACAAAAATCGATCAGTGAACACCTATAAATACTACGTACTTTCCAATATTTTACTGACAGGTACTTATGAATGGATGCATCCAGGTATCCAACGGAAAAACACACATCATTAAAAAAATGCACGTCCCTTTTTGCCTTTAATTGACTAAACGGAGTACCTACCATAAAAAACAAGAACAGGAATTCAGCGTCCACGCACATTTATAATAGTTTTTTAGTTTGCTAACGCAATCATAAAAATGGAATAACCTTTTGTTTATTACTTATTCCTTTTTTTATTCTGAGAATCATAAAAAAAGTCATCAACGTTTTTTCCAAAGAATTTTGTACATATCTCGAGCAAATTTTTGTAATTCATAACTTTACTTAATTGTGAATAAAATCGAAACGCGTACACCGGTTTTCATGATCTATGTTTCATTTTATTCGTAGGTTATGTGACTTTAAGTGAAAGTAATAGGACGCTTTCTTACTGTCCGGTTAAACAGTAATCAGAACTTTAAACAGCGGTTAGTAAAAAAGCTAGTTCTCAATATCCGGTTAAGACTCACCTGTCGGTTAAGTATTCATTAAGTTAACTGCAAGTTGTGACTCCGGTTAGCTGTTTATCACAACAACTCCTCTGCGTGATCCTCTGTCAAAGAAAGCAGAATTATTTCTTCATTTGAACTAATTTAAGCCAGAATACTTCATTCTTCTATTTTAAGTGATAACTGACAAACTCAAAATATTATAAATAACAATATCGTAGAAAGTAAGCAAATGACAGCTAAACTGCAGTTTTTACGTATTCGCAATTGAAAAATTAACAATTAGTGATGTAATCGACGGTTGTTTAACCAGCACTTGCTGAAAGCAAATTTAGTTTTGTAGCTATAGTATGGTTAGCTATCTCCTGGTTAAGAGCTACACTAATCGGACATTGAGAAAGCGGCACTAAGTTACTTTTATTACATTATTACTATTACTTTTTAAACATACAGCTTTATTGATCCAGGGAGTCCATAAGGAAAACTTTGCAGACATATCGATTGGTATTTTATATTGTATGTATTGAAGCATTATTCGTCCATATCTCAACAGTTTAACATGCAATTACAATAGAGTTCAGGTACTACAGCTTTATCGCACTTCCTCAGCATTAACCCATCTAAAGCCACTACCCAGTAATCATTGAAAAAAATATCAATGTTATGGATACCCGTGACCACAAACAAGTTAATGTGGGAAAAATTTACCCTCCAATAAATGGGTTGGGCTCAGGGACAACACAAGACGTAACAACTAACCATGCGTATACATAGATCTAATTACACAACTAATTTTAATCTACTTTTGAGTTGACCTTTTGACAAATTAACATCAAAAACGCTACAATTGTTAACAAAGGAACTCATGCGACTTAAAGGAGCAGTAGCCATATAATTTGTTCTACTAAATGGCAAATAAATTAAGTTGTTAGCGTTTCTACTGCTTCTACGGTTAGTGTTAAAATTTATGTGAGAAAGAAGTTCTGGAGAATCGAATACACCTGTTATGAGCTGGTGTAAATATACGATATCTGCCGATTTCCTTCGATCACCTGCATTTTTAATAGTTTTAAACGATCCTCATAAGGAGGAAGGTCTAATATGTCAGTTCCACTTAAGCCCCTTAGAGCAAACTGAACAAAACGTTTTTGGATTCTTTCTATTCGATCAACATGCACATTGTAACTTGGGGACCAAACTTGACTTGCATACTCTAAGTGAGGACGCACGATTGCATAATACAACGTTGTAGTTGTAATCATGCTATTAAATTCTTTGGCCCAGCGTTTTATAAAACCAAACATTGAAGATGCTTTTTTACAAATATTATCAATATGAATGTTAAACGACAGCTTAGAATCCATGCATATACCTAGGTCTTTGACGGTGTCTACACGACTCATGGCAGAATCTTTAATCTTATAATCAAAAATAAAATTATTCCTTTTTCGCGAAAAGGTCATAGTTTGGCATTTATCTGGATTTAAAAACATATTAATTTTAGAGCACCAAACTTCAAAGGATTTTAGATCAGACTGGAGTAGTTCTGAATTATCTCTAGAATTAATCGTTCTGTATATTTTCATATCATCGGCATAAATAAGCAGATGAGAGTGTTCAATGACGTGAGTTACATCATTGATAGCTAAAATAAAGAGAAGAGGACCAAGGTGACTACCCTGAGGAACACCTGATCCAGCAATAAATTCAGAAGACAATGCGCCTCGGAAACGTATTTGATAAGATCGCTCCACCAAATACGATTTAGTCCAGTTCACAAAATATTGTGGAAATCCCATTAACTCAAGTTTAAATAAGATTAGATTGTGTGGTAGCTTATCAAATGCCTTACTAAAGTCAGTGTAAACACAATCGACCTGGTTACCAGAATCAATAGAATTTAAGCAGAATGTTGTAAAATCGAGAAGATTAGACACAGTGGATCTGCCATTCACAAAACCATGCTGACGAGTTGTTATGACTTCTCCACAGTGAATTTTCACCCGATCATACACCATCCGCTCAAAAAGTTTTGGAATCGATGAGAGCTTAGCGATAGGCCTATAGTTACTGACATCGTTCCTGCAACCCTTTTTAAAAATAGGACTTATAAATGATTTTTTCCAAAAAAGTGGAAAATAACTTTCGTTAATAGATTTATTGAATAATAAAGAAAGTGGTTGACTCAAAACGGAACCGCATTGTGTTAACACTGCGGCAGGAACACCGTCAGGTCCAGCACCAAACTCCTCATCGATCGATCTAATATACATTAAAATATCCTCTGGAGTGAAGGATATATGTTCCAAAGATACTCTGGGTTCGGAATACATATATTCAAAGTACTCTCCATCAGGATTAAAAGAATCTGAGCAGAATGATTTTTTAAAAAGATTGGCGAATAGGCCACAAATTTTGACGGGATTGTCAGTAAATCCCTCAGGAGTTCTAAAAGAAGAAGGAAATCCATCAGATTTCTTCTTTGTGTTTACGAATCCCCAAAATTTCTTTGGATCTGTCAATATTCTCAGCTTAACATTATCTAAATATTCGTGATATAATGTAGCTGAGCGATTTTCAAATTCCAGAAACAAACGTTTGTAAGTTTCTAGGTCGTTTGAGCCTAAGCTACAGACGTATTTCTTCCATGCCCTATTCCTGTTGTTGCGAAGAGTCTTTAAATCCTTTGTGTACCACGGGTACGCAGAATTCCTCGCAAATTTGAGACTATAAGGTACGGATTGAGAAAATACAGCAAAGAGTTCCATATAAAAAAAATGTATGGAGCCATCAAGGCAATTTCCATTTATATATTTCAAAATTGCATTAAGTTTACCATGAAGCAACTGATTCAACTTCAAAAAGTCAGCTTTTTTAAAATTTAATTCATAGAGCTTATCTGCTGAATTAGAATTTACTATATTTGGTCTGTCGGATTCGTACCAAATACTCAATGGTGGATGATATTCATCAACAGTAGTTAGAGCATGAAAGGCCCTCTTAACAACAACATTGTTACTGTCTGTAGTTAAGACCAGGTTAAGAAGTCTTTCAAGACTGTTATAAATACAACTCACTTGTTGTAAGTCTGAACATATATTATCAACAAATATATGTTCTTGTCGGGTCTTCGAATTAGATGCACAATAGTACGTATCATCGTCAGAAGAATGCCATTTTAAATCAGGTAGATTAACAGTTGACATCATATAAGTGAAAAAAAATTAATATCGTATTAAGGTGGTCTATCGTTTGGATATGATAGATCTACGGTAATTTTGTTGTTGGAAAAATCTATATGTCTTTTTATGGAGATGATTTTTTCCCAACACATAATATTACATTTCTCAGTGGTTTGCAGAATATAGCTATGCTAAAATAAAGTTTGAAAATCGTAAAAACAATGGTGAAAAAGAGGGGTAGGGGGATGAAAGTATAGAACAAAATATTTTATCAATTCATAAAAAACATACTACATACTATACTATACATTAGTTTCGACACTTTAAGGTGATTTCTCTAAATATAATTTTTTGATCTTGAATCACGGTTTTCTCAAAATCCTGATGTGATGTAGAAATTTGGGTGCCAGATTCGTGATTAAGAGCTCGGGGATAATGGAAAACAGTTGTCGGTTTCTTACTCACAAAAAAAAGTGTCTTTTTGGTGCACAGTCTAATTGAAAAAAATTAAATATGTATTTAAAACCAAAAAAATTTGTTGACTGAAAATTTCAACGAAGATAATGAATCACCCGTATATTATTTTATTCAATGTTTCCCTCAGTGTAAATATAAACAGACCTTACTATTCTTTTTGAAATTAACATTAATGAAATCCAAAGTAATTTGGTACATTCGGTACCTTTTTTATAAAGTCATATACTCGCACTTACTATAGAACAACCAGTCAGCAATCGGTGAAATGGCAATGCCACATTTGAAGACATCTTGCTGCGTACCCAGTACCATTGACGTCACGTAACCTCCATAGCCCCATCCCCATATACCGACTCTAGTTTCGTCCAAATATCCAATTGAGTCCAAGAGGTATCTGAAAGGTAAATAGAAAAAATCATTTTAATCAGCAGATACTGTCTTCAATTTTATAAAAAGTTGTTCAGTAAAATATTAGGAGTGCTTACCCTTAATAAAGAATAAGGTAATAAGATGTAAGCAATGCTATTAAGGGAGATACTGACTTGAATCTGAACTTTGAAACGAACTAGTCCCCAATCTCGGGTTGGTCCTTTATTGTTGCGGAGGTACGCTCAGCAGGTTTGTAGGAAGAAAAACTCTGTGTTTTAAATTTTCAACTTATTAATGTTTTGTTTTAAATATTCGAGTGACATTATGTTTAAAATTTCAAATAAATTAAATAAATTAATTCAGCTTGATAACTTCTCGCCGGGTTCTGCGTTGCTGCTACTCAAAAGGCGGGCCTGCCAGCCTCGTACTATTTGTGTTTTATTTGAGCAAACGTACTTCTAAGCCACGGACACTGCTAGAAAAAATATGTAAGAGAAGTGCCTACAAGTCACCGGTTGTTGCTACTTATGCGAGTGGGCCTACAAGCCACCGACTCTGCTATTGCTTCGTTTACAGGTGGGCCTATGAGCTACCAACTCTGCTAATGGTGTTATTAGAACAGATGAGTCTACAAGCCACCGACTTAAGATTCAACTCACTTTCCCTCCTGGCGGTATTCCTTTTCAGCTCAGCGGGTTAGCTTCTTGATGTCTTATCATTTGACGTCAACTATTTCTTTCAGGCTCGAACCATGGTATCTCGCTAGATAAGAACGTACTGTCGCTGAATTTCAAAACAAAAGTGACAATTCATGTAAAATCTCAAAGCTATGAGAAAGATGTTAGAAAGCAAGAATTGTCAAAATGTAAACGAAGTTAAGTAGTTGAACTGTCTTATTGCTTTAATTAAAAATTGGAAAACATTGTTGATTTTCGTGTTTTTGTTGATTGGTTTTGTGTTGATTGGTTTGGTTTTGTGCAGAGTTCGTAAATACTTATCATTGAGGAGTAAAATGTCCCTCACTCACTTCAATAAAACTCAACTCAGTGCATTTCGTTTCTTTCATTATAAATGAAAAACAAACGAGCGATCATTCGATAATCTCCGAATGAGCAAGCGAATCGTTTATTTGCATTTCTCTTTCGTTGCTGTTCACAGCATGCGCTTTTGAAGAGGATAAGCCGATGATAAAGCACTTTTTTTTAAGATTTTTCGAGGATTTTTCGATATCTTTCGGTTTTATGTTGCTCCATATCTCGAAGGGGAAGCAAAATAGGTAAAACCTAACGACTTTTTGGGGGTTACTAAGGGAGGAAGCATTTTTGAGCAACACAAATAGGAGGCCGAACCACGTGTTTGACTTACAATTTGACTTACTGTGGACAGTTAAACACATTTTTCGACGTTCCCCCCAAAAATGTGGTAAATGGGGAGCTGATAGAGTCCTCTATATGTGTGTCTAAAAAGTTCCTCTCCCCTTAAAAATAGGTAATTTTTACCTATATTGCTTTTTAATACGCTTAAATTTTTTCAGCTGAAATAAAGAGCACATCATTTGCAGAACTCGAGGGATCAAAACAGTGACGATGTTCTCACAAAGATGAGCGCTCTTTGTACACGGTCGAGTAACCAATACAAGTGTTTGAAGAGTTTATGCGAGAGCGTAGCGTTCAACGAATTGCTCTGAAAAGATTATACATTGCTTCTGTTTTTATAAATGCCCAGCAGAAAAGTGGACCAAATTTCAAGTAGTTTTAAACTAGTTCCTCGACAATACCCTTTAACATTGAACGAACTGACGCTTTTTGCGGGTTGATGTCATAGGAAAAGACATCCCCATTAAAAGACATTGTCCCCATAAACACTCCTTTTTCCGCATATTTGAACTAGTTGCATTAGGAACATTTTTCAACTGGTTGCTTTCGCAATAGCCTAAAAATGGTTCTTATCTAAATAGTTTTAAAGTGAACATTTTAAAATTGTAAAAATTTGTGCATAGGAATAAAAGTGCAGAGGTCCTAAAAACCTGAATTAAACGATTTTTTTCCATCCACAAGATTTATTAAAAAAGAAATTTATTAATTTTTTCTTTTTCAATAATTTTATGAACTTAAACTTTAATTATTTCACAGAAAAACAACCGATTAAGTTTTGTGCGCAGCAAATTTTAATAAACAGCCAGACAGAACGCGTTTTCCACCCCACTGCGTTTTCAAACCCAACGCGTTTTTTGCCACAACGCGTTTTCTACCGCAACATGTGATCAGATTCCATTCATTTTTTTTCAGCAATACTTTTGAAAACAAAAGCAAAGTGAACTGTTCCACACTGAACGCCTTTTGTACTTTATCAGAGCTACATTGAACTGCGCTAGAAATGAACTATGTCACTTTTCAATTGGCGCAACAATAACTGCTGGGTGATAGCTCGAAAGAGCAAGAGCGAATTTTGACTGCTCTACGCACTCTGGTTTTGTGTTTTTATTGGTATTGAAGTTACATATTCGCCACACAGCTGATTTTGACAATATCGGCAGTAACGAAGAAGAGAGCGCAAACAGCGCTGCATCTACCTTTATTATTATACTATGGCTTGAACAGCTTATCGTAGATTATTTTGCACTTTGTATTAAAATTGATGTGCCTCACACTTTAAGTTCTTACAACTGAATTGTCATTCTCATTTTGAATTTTAACAATTGAAATTTTCCTCGCTTCTTGAGTTATCACAACTCCGGTATTATTCAAAATTATTCCAAATTTGATGTTTTCTGATTATTATTCTTCATTCAATTTAGTACAAAAAAAAAAAAAAAACCAGATTTCTCAGACAAGTAAAAGTACTTACAAAATTTGCTCAAAGTTAGAAAGGTCGGTTATCATCTGACTAGCAGTGCAGAGGCCATAGGAGCTAACTGAAATTTAAATTAATCTGATAAAAAAATATCACTTCAAAAATGTTAAAAAGAAACTCACACATGTCAGTAAATTTGTTTTAGTAATATAAATTCAAAAGATCTAGAACTTGACAAGAAAAACAATTGATAACAAAGTAAAACTATACTATTTTAGTTATTTTGCTTCCCGTAAAGTTTTATTTTTCGCATTTTTTTCCACTTCGGAACACTTTTCTTAAAAACAATTACAATTATCAAGCGGATTTTTTTCGCCAATAGGTACTAACAGTACTTACTTACTTACAATGTCTCCGTGGAGCTCATAAAGTTTGTGGTTCATTCGGATGTAATAATCATCGCCAACTCGAACTGGACCGAAGATTTTGTGAAGAACTTTTATCTCGAACACCCCCAGAGCAGCTGCGTCAGTTGGCGAAACTGCCCATGCCTCAGCGCCATAAAGAAGCACAGGTAGAACGAGCGTCTTGTAGAGTGTAGTTTGTAGTTTGGTCGATCGAGAGAGTGCTTTGGAACTTAGTTGCTTTCTGAGCCCGTAGTAGCACCTATTAGCAATTATTGTGGGTCGCTTTATCTCCAGGCTGACTTCGTTGTTGTTATTAATGGCGGTGACAAGGTATACAAACTCCTTGAATACTTCAAAGTTATAGCTGCCGGATGAAACGTGGGAGTTTAGACGCCGCGCTCCACTATGGGAAAAATAGCGATATTTTTGGCATTAATTGTAGTTTTAAAGCTAGACCTTTTAAATTTTGCACGAATTTAACTAACACTAAAATGGAATTGTGTTTTTTTTTTTGTTATTTGGACCACGCCTTCTTCTGCCTACCCATTAAAACATTAGGTCAGGTTTTGGCATAAATTCGGCATGGTGCACCTTGGCTTTTTTATTTTCGTTATTTGAAATATATATCACTAGAAAGCTGTTTCAAGAATCTGTAAGTTTGCATCTAAAAATATTTTATTTTATTAACCCATTAGGGACCAGTATTAAAAAAACAATTTCTTAACCTCAAGTTTTGGAAAAACCACTTAAGTTTTATTTTTATTTTATTTTTCAGAAACTTTGTTAAAGCTTAAATTATTGAATAAGATAGTTGAATAAAGGTAAGTTGAATTAAAGTAAGGTTGGCTCAACCGGATCCCTGAAAAAAAAATCATATGAGACAAATTCTAATATGCCTTTGTCATTTTACAAACCATATATGAATATAGATTTTCTAACTTAATGGTCTTCATTTACTTCTTCCAACTCAATATTCTCCAGTCCAAAACTGTCAATTTCGTCGGCCTCATCGTCTTCTGCTTCATTTTCATTTTCATCACCTTCTAATGTGTCTGAAAAGTCAATACCAGGTGTTTCGAAAAGGGCAATGACTTCTCTGGGCAGGCTCTTCTTTTTGTTGGTATTTTTTCGTTTTGTTAAACTTAGGGTGGAGATTAATGGGTCTGAAGAATCCAATACTCTATTAAAAACGTCTGTCATGTTATCCAATCGGCTACATTTCCTTGCATGCGATCTCCTGTCGCTTTTATACAGCTTGTTTCTCGCTTCTGATGCATTTTCTCCTAGAACTCCTACAGGAAGTATGCAAGTATCCATTATTTGGTGCCCATGTACCAAAATTTGGTGCACAGTTGGAGACATTGGATACCAAGAATACTTTTCAAAATACATATTGAATGTTTGGCCACAAAAGTTTTTGAATTTTTCTGTATCAATCTTATATTCACAAGAGATGGCAATCAATATTATGTAAAAGTGTTTGAGAATATTTAAATCGAAAGATAAAAGCTCAACATTTCTAAATGCTCTTCTTGCAGTATTTCTATCGTTGCTATTTCCACTGCAATTTTGTTTGGGTTTGTCTACATTAAGACCCATTTCCGTCCACAACCTTTCTTGAAGGTACTGTTTTCGCAAAGAGACTTTGACTTTGTTATCATTTTTAACACGCCATATCTTTAATTCCATTCTAAACGAGATTTTTAATACAAATTCAAAAAAACTTATCCATGCATGTAAAGGGCTTACGCCATATTTAAGATTATTTGGTTTAACGCCAAAGATTTTCGATTTGAAGTCAGGGGTTTTTAAAAGTTGATTTGGCTTAGCACCACATAGTGGGCAGGATTGACATGAGTTGGTGCCAGTTAAAATATTCAGAACTTTACCATCTATAAGAGTCATATGTGCTTCATATTTAACAAGAATGTTTTTGCCCTTGTGTACATAGATGTGTTCTTGGATGTTTTTAATTTGAATATGTAACTTACTATTTTCACTTAAAATAAGTTCAGTAGTTTCTTTTATAAATTCTATTTTTAGAGGCCGACAGAATCTGACAGACTGTGGAGAGTTATTTAGCCAAATAACTTTATTTATCTCATCTATTCATTGCAATGGAACTATGGTTGTCACAAAGAGTGAATGGTCTAGTCCAATATGTTTATCCAATTCAAAACGTTGTTTATATGAACTTTGTCTTGTCGAACCATCGAACCCATAACTTACAATTAATTTGCAATGTGTTGGTGCAGCAACATAAAGGACGTCCTTTTGCATTTCAAGTATGCGATCAGCTGTATGGTCCAGTAAATTTTGCATTGTTACTTCTGTTTTAGTATCACAATAGCTGATTTCCTTAGGTCTGCATTTCAATTTTGATTTTACAATCTCGGAGTAAAGGGGATAAATGTCACATCCGTGCTGCTTATTTAATGCTTTCATGTTAATGTATTGCTGCTTTGTAAAGCCATTTCCAATTAAAAAAGCTAATGCTTCATCAGCACTTATTGGCAACGGATCACTCCTTTCCAGTTTCCTTATAATTCCCGTTACGTTCTCGTTGCTAACAGCTTTTTTCAACTCAAATGCAGTTTGTTTTTCGTTTGATTTTTTAGCTGATCTAGAAGCAGCGTGCAATAAAAGAGGTGTTGAATGTTTTTGTTCTGCGGCAAGCTCAGATGCTAACTTTCTCTTCAAACGAGGCCCTGCATTAGTATAGTCTAAATGCCTCCGACCTCGTTTATCGCCGGGCAAGCAGCAATCACTTATTTCAATAGTTATATTGGATGCACGCCAGCGCGAGTGTTTTTTTTTAAATCGGTCAAGTATTCGATTGCATTTTGGCAAATTTAATTTTATGAAAGCAATAAATTGCCTGACTTTTTGTGTAATCAGCTGATGTTGCTCATCTGATAAGTTTTGCTGTTTAATGTTGTCAAAAATAAATTCTTTTACACTATCTGCTTGTCGATGTTTGCTGCTCCAAACTTCAAGAAGTGTTGAATGGCAAAACTCGTATGAAACTACAAAATGAAGTTTTTTTCCAAATGGAACAAAAAGGAGCAAAAAGTGTTAATGATGTTTGATTATATACAGTTTGATTAATAACTTTTAAAAGAAATATTGCAAATACCTTTTTAAACACAGAAGTTATATTCCACACAACACACGTATGTTTGTTAATTTCGACCTATACTAACACACCAACAAAACACTGAATTACTAGACAATAGCACACAACTATTTTTTAAACTATATCACAAATTGTTTTACATACCTTATCTAACTTCTTCCATATTTAAACTTTTTCACAATGTTTACAATTAATGTTTTACTCACGATCAAAGTTAGTAAAAATTTGAAAAAAACTGACTTTTTCCTTTCGTAAAATAACAGGGTGCAACATAAGAATTATAAAAAAAAACGTTTATATAACCGTTAGAGTATACGAACTCAAAAAAACAAAAGCAGATTTTAAATTTTAAACGTAAAAATTTAATTTATGCCAAAAATAGTTTTACCCATAGTGCGCTCCCTAGTTTGTAGACAGCATATACCTTGTTTTACCCTCATTTTCATCACTTTGGCTGATTCCTTTTCGATAGCAGCGAAAGCAACGATAACATCCCTCTTGGTTCTGCTGACAATATCAATATCATCAGCGTACGCAAGAAGCTGGACACGATGGATCGCCTTGTCTGAAACCTCTTCCGGTATTGAAGGTTTCGGAGAGATCATTTCTTACCTTGACGGAGCTGCGTGTGTTGCTCAACGTCATTCTGCAAAGTCTAATCAACTTTGCAGGAATACCAAATTCAGACATTGTTGCATATAGGCAATCCCTTCTCGGGATATCGAACGCAGCTTAAAAATCAACAAAGAGATGGTGTGTGTGTCAATATGATTTTCGTGGGTTTTCTCCAGGATTTGTCGTAGCGTGAAAATCTGGTCTATGGTGGACTTTCCAGGTCGAAAGCCACATTGATAAGGTCCAATCAGTGTTAAGCATATATTACATTTATTTATTTATGTTAGTGAACTTGCTTAACAATAATAAACCATATGTTTAAGTCTGTTTCTTTGCTTGCTTAACGCTGATAAGCTCTATTTATGTATGTATGCATGTATATCAGCATAGCTTAGCTTAGAGTTCTGCTTTAAGAATATCTAAACAAAAACTGCCACATCACCATTTTTATAGATACTCACACCGACACATTCATAAAATATGTACGTCCACTTGCCTAAACACAACCCTATAGGAACAAACTAACTTGTTTTTAAAAACAACTAATTAAAAAACTTGTTTAAAATAAATCAGTATATGAACTACTTTAAATTATATTAAGCCGTCATCCACTTCAATTCTAAATAGTTTTTATTGCATTGCAGTAATTGAAGTACTACTTAAAAACAAGTGATTGATAATTTACTTTGAATTATATTAAGGCGGCAACTACTCCGATTTTGACATGTTTCAATTGCAAATATTTATTAGATTACAAGTTTATATATATTTAACCACGTTATTTCATCAAATATTATTAACTTTAGGCCATCAGTAATAGTTTTCAATTGGTTATTTTAAAGTAATTAAAAAAATAATTTAAATATAACTAATTTAACAAGTAGTTGAAAATATATGCAGACGAAAGTCAATTGACTTATTTAGCGGACATCACCATACAAAATATGTTAGTTTGTTCTATGGAAAAAAGTCAGAATTTCAACTAGTTGTGGTTGACAAAAAACTATTTTATCAACTACTTTTAAATTAGTTGATTTTCCTACAGGGAAGATACGCAAATTATGTATGTACACTTGCTTAACCCTATAGGAACAAACTAACTTGTTTTTAAAAACAACTAATTAAAAAAATAATTTAAAATAAACCAGTAAATGAACTACTTTGAATTATATTAAGGCGGCACCTACTCTGATTTTGACATGTTTTAATTGCAAATTTTTATTAGATTACAAGTTTATATATATTTAACCATGTTATTTCATCAACTATTATATTTAGGCCATCAGTAATAGTTTTCAATTGGCTATTTTAAAGTAATTACAAAAATAATTTAAATATAACTAATTTAACAAGTAGTTGAAAATATATGCAGACGAAAGTCAATTGACTTATTTAGCGGACATCACCATACAAAATATGTTAGTTCGTTCTATGGAAAAAAGTCAGAATTTCAACTAGTTGTGGTTGACAAAAAACTACTTTATCAACTACTTTTAAATTAGTTGATTTTCCTACAGGGAAATAACAATAAAATCAACACATGCGCAAAAAGAAGCTTCGAGAACATTCCCTATAAGAACAAACTAACTTGTTTTTAAAAACAACTAATTAAAAAACTAGTTTAAAATAAACCAGTATATGAACTACTTTGAATTATATTAAGGCGGCAACTACTCTGATGTTGGCATGTTTTAATTGAAAAATTTTATTAAATGACAAGCTTATATATATTTAACCATGTTATTTCATCAAATATTATTAACTTTTGGCCATCAGTAATAGTTTTCTATTGGTTATTTTAAAGCAATTAAAAAAATAATTTAAATGTAACTAATTTAACAAGTAGTTGAAAATATATGCAGACGACAGTCAATTGACTTATTTAGCGGACATCACCATACAAAATAAGTTAGTTCGTTCTATGGAAAAAGTCAGAATTTCAACTAGTTGTGGTTGACAAAAAACTACTTGATCAACTACTTTTAAATTAGTTGATTTTCCTACAGGGTTTTAACAGCAGAAAACAACAACAACACCCACACACATACACAAAATACGTAAGTTAACTTGCTTAAACACATATACATACACACAAATTATGTATGTACACTTGCTTAAACAATAACAACACATACATAAATACACACAAAATGTACGTCCCCTTGCTTAAACACACATAAATTATGTACCCTGTAGGAAAATCAACTAATTTAAAAGTAGTTGATAAAGTAGTTTTTTGTCAACCACAACTAGTTGAAATTCTGACATTTTTCCATAGAACGAACTAACTTATTTTGTATGCTGATGTCCGCTAAATAAGTCAATTCACTGTGGTCTGCATATATTTTCAACTACTTGTTAAATTAGTTACATTTAAATTATTTTTTTAATTGCTTTAAAATAACCAATTGAAAATTATTACTGATGGCCAAAAGTTAATAATATTTGATGAAATAACATGGTTAAATATATATAAGCTTGTAATCTAATAAAAATGTTCAATTAAAACATGCCCAACATCAGAGTAGTTGCCGCCTTAATATAATTCAAAGAAGTTTATCAATCACTGGTTTTTAAGTAGTATTTCAATTACTTCATATATTGAAGTGGATGCCGCCTTAATATAATTCAAAGTAGTTCATATACTGGTTTATTTTAAACTAGTTTTTTAATTAGTTGTTTTTAAAAACAACTTAGTTTGTTCCTATAGGGTATCTACACTTTCTTAAACACACATACATACACACAAAACGTATATGTACACACGCTGACGTCATCAGATCCATTGATCCATGAGTTAGAATACTCATATCGTACCTACTCAAAGTACGCTGAGATTTCAATCGTCGGGCATGCTTGCTGCCTTTCATATTTTGCTGATAAGCTGATGCATGCGCCTTATCAATTCATCGCCGCCGGTTTTAAACAATTCAGCTGTCAAGCCGTCAGCACCCGCTGCTTTATTGTTTTTGAGTCGTTGGATAGCATCTCGAACCTCTTCATGGCTAGGTGGTAGTATTTACTTCCACTCCGTCATCGATGATTGGTGGTGCTGAACTGCTTTCTCCATGGGCGGCATTGGTGGAATCGTCGCCAGTAACTAGATGGAGGTATGCTGTCTCCATAATCTCAGCGCACACTGCGTATCTGTAACCAGATCTCGATTTGAATCTCTACTAAAGGGCTGCACGAATGCATTCAAAAGCCGTTTCAACACATTCTCAAAAAAATAGAATGGAATGGAATGATCATTCTCAGCGCTGAGAATGGAATGGAATATGCATTCGAAGCGCTTAGAATGGAATGGAATGTGCGCTTGTGCGTTGAGAATGTTTAGAATAGAATACTCAACATTCTCAAGTGTTGATTTGAGAGTACTACCAAATGGTTGATGAAAAAAGGTTTTACGTAAAGGGATTTCAAAGGGGGGTTGCTGATGTCGAATCTGATGTCAGATTTTCAATTTTCAAGATGGCGGATAGGGTTGCCACCTTAAAATATCTTATTTTAGATTAGAATTTTAAAATTCCAAAATTTTTTTGAAAATAGGGTTGCCACCTAAAAAGTTGTTATTTTGCAATTTTTTTAAATGAGCATTTAGTAAAAGGGGGTCGCTGATTTCAAATCTGATGTCAGATTTTGAATTTTCAAAATGGCGGATAGGGTTGCTACCTTAAAATATCTTATTTTCGCGAATTCGAGGCTGGGGCAAACACTAGGTAAAAATGGGTCGCTGATTCCGAATCCGTTGTCAGAATGTTAAAATTCCAAAATTTTTTTGAAAATAGTGTTGCCACCTAAAAAGTTGTTATTTTGCAATTTTTTTAAATGAGCATTTAGTAAAAGGGAGTCGCTGATTTCAAATCTGATGTCAGATTTTGATTTTTCAAAATGGCGGATAGGGTTGCCACCTTAAAATATCTTTTTTTCGCGAATTCGAGGCTGGGGCAAACACTAGGTAAAAATGGGTCGCTGATTCCGAATCCGTTGTCAGAATTTTAAAATTCCAAAATTTTTTTGAAAATAGTGTTGCCACCTAAAAATGTGTTATTTTGCAATTTTTTTAAATGAGCATTTAGTAAAAGGGAGTCGCTGATTTCAAATCTGATGTCAGATTTTGAATTTTCAAAATGGCGGATAGGGTTGCCACCTTAAAATATCTTATTTTCGCGAATTCGAGGCTGGGGCAAACACTAGGTAAAAATGGGTCGCTGATTCCGAATCCTTTGTCAGAATTTTAAAATTCCAAAATTTTTTTGAAAATAGGGTTGCCACCTAAAAAGTTGTTATTTTGCAATTTTTTTAAATGAGCATTTAGTAAAAGGGAGTCGCTGATTTCAAATCTGATGTCAGATTTTGATTTTTCAAAATGGCGGATAGGGTTGCCACCTTAAAATGTCTTATTTTCGCGAATTCGAGGCTGGGGCAAACACTAGGTAAAAATGGGTCGCTGATTCCGTATCCTTTGTCAGAATTTTAAAATTCCAAAATTTTTTTGAAAATAGGGTTGCCACCTAAAAAGTTGTTATTTTGCAATTTTTTTAAATGAGCATTTAGTAAAAGGGAGTCGCTGATTTCAAATCTGATGTCAGATTTTGAATTTTCAAAATGGCGGATAGGGTTGCCACCTTAAAATATCTTATTTTCGCGAATTCGAGGCTGGGGCAAACACTAGGTAAAAATGGGTCGCTGTTTCCGAATCCTTTGTCAGAATTTTAAAATTCCAAAATTTTTTTGAAAATAGTGTTGCCACCTAAAAATGTGTTATTTTGCAATTTTTTTAAATGAGCATTTAGTAAAAGGGAGTCGCTGATTTCAAATCTGATGTCAGATTTTGAATTTTCAAAATGGCGGATAGGGTTGCCACCTTTAAATATGTTACTAAGTGCTCATGTAAAATGTTGTTAAATAGTTTATTATTAGTTGGCAACCTTTTTTAAAATATTTAGATTTTTCAAATTCTGACAATGGATATTGATTCAGCGACCCATTTTTACCTAGTGTTTGCCCCAGCCTCGAATTCGCTAAAATAAGATATTTTAAGGTGGCAACCCTATCCGCCATTTTGAAAATTCAAAATCTGACATCAGATTTGAAATCAGCGACTCCCTTTTACTAAATGCTCATTTAAAAAAATTGCAAAATAACACATTTTTAGGTGGCAACACTATTTTAAAAAAAATTTTGGAATTTTAAAATTCTGACAACGGATTCGGAATCAGCGACCCATTTTTACCTAGTGTTTGCCCCAGCCTCGAATTCGCGAAAATAAGATATTTTAAGGTGGCAACCCTATCCGCCATTTTGAAAATTCAAAATCTGACATCAGATTTGAAATCAGCGACCCCCCTTTGCAACTACCATAAAACTCTAAGAAACATGACTGGAGCAAAAGTCAAAATTCATGGTAACCATTTGAGAGTACTCTCAACGCAACGAATACATTCTAGAAATTTCCCTATTCGTTAGAACTCTCTCAAATGGAATGGAATGTTCATTCCATTCGAAAAATTTATGTCTCTCATTCATTCGTTTCGCTTTGCAAATGATTTGCAAATATGGAATACTCGCATGGAATGCGTAGAATTTATTCCAAATGGAATGTATTCGTGCAGCTCTTTAATCTCTACAAGTGGTTGCTGGCAGTACTAGCTTACTAATTTACAAAGGGAATTTCAAATAGTTGATTGCAAATATTTTTTTTTTTAACCAGAAAAAACTTGCTTTAACATGTTATTAATAAACTAGTTTTGTATATTTTTGACATTCCTCAGTAAATTAACTTTAGTTTTACCAAAAAAATAAGTGTACACTCAGAAAACAGATCAGTTGTGGCTCCAAAATTTTTGGTTAGGACTTTTGTATAATAGTTGTTATAAATGTAGTTCGCTTATTATAAACTGAATTTAGTATTCAGAATCAAAAATGCTTTACCCCTTCAACCCGGTCGGTACAATATATCTCAAAAAGTTTCAATACACTTATAGGTTATATTTGCTCAAGAATGTGCATGAAAATGTATTTGTCCGTTGTTTGTGATCTTCAATACATCTTTTGTACAAAATATTGACTCTTGTGTGACATGTGACAGCTCCAGTTACTTGTGATCAGTGAATAGGTGAGAAATTCTGCAGAAAGCAATAAGAAAAGCTCTGAAGGAAAGCAGTTTATGTTATATATTATTGTTTTATCGTGAGTTTATCATTAGTTTGTGTTATACACTTGCAATTGAAGTTTGGAAATACGCTAACTTGAGATATAACTAAGGTCTTCTGTTCATTGGATTTTATGTGCTAGTAGTATTTTGACTTATATGGAGCCGCGACACTGTGTCCCTCCTCCAACGCCTCTGGTGGTGAAATCTTAAAATCTGGCTTGGTAATAATTTGTACTTTTTTCTATACTTTAAAGTCCACTTAGTGGAGATATTGTATATCGACCCATTTTTTTTGTTCGAAAGAGTTAATAGCGCTTAAAACTCATTTATCCAAACAAACAATGGTTGTTTGAACAGAATCAATGATTTTTTTAAGATGATAACAAGATGAGACAGAATAACCTCTTCCACAATTAAATGTCAATTGTTTATGTGTGTTTAAATCTCTCTTGTAAATGTGCTTAACATACTATTGTATGTTTCATCTTTCATCCTATTGCAATCCTCGATGAAAAAAATACATTCTGGTTAAAAATTTGAGTTAAGGTCAAATATATTTGATTTATTTGAATTTTGAAATACTTATATCTGGATTTATTTTTTAAAAAGATTTGCTTTAAATATAAATACAAATCACATCCAGAAATAAGATAGAGAGTATTTTGGGAGATTCGTTATAAGCATTGTAAATTTATATTTGCTGTTTGCACTGATCTGATGCAATAACAGAACTTTCCACGGTTATTAGAATGCTTTTTAAATCTTATATTTATTTAGTTGGAAAATAAATACAAAATACATTTTGTACATACAATTACATTTTAAACAAAACAATAAAGCAAAAATTAAACAATTAAAAAGAAATTAAGATCTTAACCACTACTTTTTAAATAGTGAGAGTTTTGCAAACATTTTCATGGTCTAATTTTCCTTCCTTGTACTTTTTTGTGGGATACTGTTCCCACCGGATAATGTAAGCGTCCATTCGAAGAATGGCCGTTGATTTTAGCACAAAATACAGCACATTAAAAATTTCTATGATGTAGTTGAAACCGCTGGCCAGAATTTACATAACTGCCGATCACGTGTTTCAGGTGAATCCTCGTCAGGAATAATGTTACAATTAGTCTCGCATGGCACAGCAGCGCATGACTGAACAAGTGTCACATAGAAATCTATTTAATGGCAATTGCGTGTATCTGGTTATGCACAACATGACAACGCATGGCAATGCTCAGATAAAAACAGAAAATCATCTATGAATACAGAGATAAATACAGAAGTTCTGTTTCGTTTTGATATTTGTGCATGCTCTTGTTTTATTTTGTATTTTTTGTCACTTGATGTTCAATAACTCGCTTCTGGAAATTATGGAAAGCAATATTTCTGTTATTTCCCTGTAGGAAAATCAACTAATTTAAAAATAGTTGATAAAGTAGTTTTTTGTCAACCACAACTAGTTGAAATTCTGACTTTTTTCCATAGAACGAACTAACTTATTTTGTATGGTGATGTCCGCTAAATAAGTCAATTGACTGTCGTCTGCATATATTTTCAACTACTTGTTAAATTAGTTACATTTAAATTATTTTTTTAATTGCTTTAAAATAACCAATTGAAAACTATTACTGATGGCCAAAAGTTAATAATATTTGATGAAATAACATGGTTAAATATATATAAGATTGTAATATAATAAAAATTTTCAATTCAAACATGGCAACATCAGAGTAGTTGCCGCCTTAATATAATTCAAAGTAGTTCATATACTGGTTTATTTTAAACTAGTTTTTTAATTAGTTGTTTTTAAAAACGAGTTAGTTTGTTCCTATAGAGTTGTTTGACCAAGTGCTATGTTAAATTGTGCTTTGCATAATCACCATTTATTTTGCTTTGTGTTAACCGCTTATCTACGTTCCATGCGCTGCCAAGCTATGCGAGGCTAATTGGACCATAAGGCATTACATCCTATGTCAAGCAAATTGATGCCGTAGCCGGGAAATGGCCAGCCACCTCTAACCCCTACGTCACCTACAATTTCAATCAATATGAATAAGAATTTCCGGGTGGCTTTACTATTGTTGTTGGAATTGATTCGTCGGTGGACTTTTATTGATGCCAAACGGGTAATTTGCATCCGCTACGTAACCTAGACAAGTCCACCATTATGGTTACCTACAATTTGGAAACTATCTACGGACTAAACATGGACAAAACTATGACACAAAACAAAGACAATTTTCTTCATAACAATAAAATTACGACCAAACGCGATGAGTAGAGAAAGTCCTAGCTACATAACGGTCAGAGTTGCAACGCAACGTACATGAAGTACAATTGAAGGTACTTTTTTTTCTACAAAAAACCCGACACTCTGAGTGCAGTATTTTTATATTTTGACATGAACATAAAAAATGTTGACCTGTCCTTAGTTCAGTGGCTTAGCATGGGTTTCAGCCGCCCGGGGCAGAGGGAAATTTCGCCGTTCCTTATTAAGATCTTCAAATTCAAAACTCTGAAATATACAGTAATTCTAAAGAACATTTTGGCAAGAAAATCATCATTATTTTGTATCGTATAAATTACAAATTCAAATAGTCATATTAAGATGCCTCAAAAAAAAAATTAGCTAAGTGATCTATGATTCAAAAGCAAAAATTATAAATTCTTCAATGCAGTTTTGAAGAACTTTTTCAAAACTATTATTTCTGGCCGTTTGTTTTTTTTTTAACAACCGAAATTTTTACAAAAAACATGATTTTTGGAGGTTATTTAAAAATTACTTAGCTCACTGGCGGTTGTATGGAGGTCGAAGCACCTTAATGTATATATTTTTATAATATAGTAATACTATTTATAATAATAATTCTAAGAAGTATGATACTTAAATAGATATAACAGGTACATACACTGATGACTCTTCATTTCCGATTGAGAAAATTAAGATTTTAGTAAATTGAATACGAAATGCACCTTTCGAATTTAATATAAGGTGCATTGAATATAAAATGTAATTTGAAAATTTCGAGTTTGAGTATTTTAACAAAACTTTGCAAAATAAGTTAAGTCAAATAAGTTTTCAAAATTTCAGGGTTGTCAAGACACCATTTATTTCTCTAATAGTTTAAAAATAATAACAAAACTTAAAAACTGAACAAATTTAATCGGAGAAGATCGTAACATAATTTTTTTTTATAACTTTTTCTTATTGTAAGACAAGAAAATTGTATCTTGGCAATTCTGGAATTCCCAAATTGAAAAAATAATCTTTGCCGTAACTTGTTTTGCAGTGCAAATTTAAATACATATTTTATCCTAAAACCAGGGACTGATATTGCCAAGTTATCAGTATACAATGTATGGATTCAAAAAATTTTTTCGAAAAAATGAGCAATAGTTTTTCTAAATCAATTCGTTCCTTTTCAAAAGTTGTGTTATCCCTCTATTTAAATTTTAAGATAATAATGTTTTTGCATTAATTAGTATAAGTGATTTTTATTGAAAATTAAACTACTAAGTTGCCTATTGTTTTTCTATTGCCAACACCTTATAACCTAAGGGAATAATTTCGATAATACAAGTAATGTTACGTCACTACGGAAAAGAAAAGTTTGAATTGGCAATTCATATTATGTTTGCTTGTCAATGTCAAAAATACGAAAGTACTCGTAAATTTTAAAACATTTATTAAAGAAGCCTTAAGTCATAATCGTAAGCCTCATTAAATTATTAAAATACCTAAATTTTAAATTTAAGTTTAAAAAATTTGAACTGACAGTATGAGAGGATACCGCTAGTTTTAAAACAGAAGCTACTTTCTGCCGTCTTATAACTTCGACATAAGGCAAGATTTGAAGCGCTCACGCTGTACCATTAACAACGATTTCTCATTATCAGCTCAGTTCGTGTCATAGAGTGGATAAGACGAGTTTTGAAATGAAACCACTCAATTATTGAAGTCATTTGAAATGAGAAATATCATATACTTTTCATATATCGCACACTTAAAACAAAACAGTCACAACACAAAAACTTTAATTTTCTGGGTGAAGCAAAAAACAATTTTAATTTTGAAGGAACTCCATACAATACAATGAGACAAAACTTTTTTTTTAAACTATAGAGAAAGAAGATGTGTGCAAAATTTATATTTATATATATTATTATTACTTAATTTATTTTTATTATATGATCACAAAATTTTGAGTTGTTACTGTTTTGTGAATTCGTTCTTTTTTTTTTTGATTTAAAAAAAAATCAATTTTAAACATTTATAACTTTCGCTTCGGAATTTTGGATTTTGTAATTTTTTGGACAAAATAGATCAATATTATATATTAAGCACCCGTGATGTTGTTATTTTATAGTTTGGATTTTTGAGGATTTTTTTCTTGTAAAAATAATCAATCTCGACATTTCAAACAGTACACTTCTCGGACAACTTTCAGTTCGGTCACGTTATTTTATGTAATCACACAAATTTTTCTACCAATATTAATCATATATATATAATAAGTCGGGGATTGGCCGAATCAGACCACAGTGGGTCCCTTTTCGTCCCCTATTTGACGAAGGATGCTACTGCTCGGAGCACTCATAAGTGAGCATGCTCCTTATATAGGCACCCTTCGTCACCTCAAGCATGTCCTTGTAGGTCAGTTGACCAATCTCGGCTTCGTCAATAAATGGAAGTCCCAGAATGGTCAATCTTATGCTTGCCAACGCCGGACACTGGCACAAAATGTGTGCTGCTGTTTCTGGCTCTTCTAGGCATAACCTACACGCATCGTCCTCGGTCAGAGTCATCTTCCGGAGAGGGTACATGTAGGGACCGTGTCCTGTGACCAGTGCAGTAAGCCAGCTTAAAGTCTTCCGATTCTATCGGGTGACTTTTGCTGCCTCACTACTTGACCATTTAACGGCCGCCTTTGATTGCCTGCAATTACCAGCTTCTTCCCACCTTGTACGGTGTTCCGAGTCCGTCCATTGCTCAATACGGCCTGCCACCATGTTGTCGCCTATGGCTATGCGTGGTTCGGGTCCACAGAATTCTTCTGCTGATCCTTCTCTTGCTAAAGAAAGCCTTTTCATTCTGTTCTATGCCAGAATGTTCTTGCACCCGCATAAGTGTGAGCTCATTTGTCTGAGCGCACCTATTGAGTTTGGTAAGACATTCTATGGCCAACCTAGAAGTAATATCTGTCCGTTGCATGCACCTAATCACCGACTGATTGTCAAGGGCAATGACAATTTTCTTGCCATTTACCCGTCCATCTATCAAGTGGTCCAGCGCATGCACTACACCAAGCATTTCCGCCTGGTATACAGACACGAACCTCCCCAGTCTCAGTGCACAGGATAGGTTCAACTCCTCTGAGTAGGCGCCAGACCCGGCTCTGCCATTCATCAGAGAGCCGTCTGTGAATATACTGATGTCACTACCAGCGGTTTCTCCACAAACGGATCCATCTGTTATTAGAGTTTTATAACATTTTTCTGTTATTCTCACTCTCTGCCTTCCGTCCATAGGCATACACGTCTCCCTGATATTTCGCTGTGTCATGTCCAGGATGCGGATATGACCATGGAGGGCTGTTAGCGCTGCCGTTTTCTTTATTTCTAAATCCAACGTTAGCATACCTAACAAAACCTCCATTGCGCTGGTTGGAGTGGTGCGTATTGCCCCTGTTATTCCAACACACGCCAGCCGTTGGACTCTGTCTAGTCGCTTCTTAATGGCTTTCTGACTGACTTTTGTCCACCAGATCACCGAAGCATACGTGATGACAGGTCTAACCATCATAATGTAAATCCATTTCATAGCCTCTGGGCTTAGCCCCCATTTTAGACCACAAACGCGTCTACACTGAAACAGAACCCTCTTGGCCCTTTGAATCCTGTCTCCTACATGTTCGTTCCAGTTCAGTTTACTATCTAGAGTTACCCCTAGATATTTAACTTTCGTGGACATGTTGATTTCAGCTCCAAAAAGTCTAAGTGGTTCTCTCCTCAGGCCTACCCTCTTTCTAGTAAAGAGAATATTGTCTGATTTTCCTGCGTTCACGGTGAGGCCTTGTTCTCGACACCACTCCTCCACCATTCGGAGTGCTCCCTTCATGATGTCAGAAATGGAGTCAATGAACTTACCACAGACCACCAACGCAATGTCATCTGCATACCCTATCGTGTGTATGCCCGACTCGTCTAGTCTAGCCAAAAGTGAACCCACAGTGATGTTCCACAGGGTTGGCGATAACACCCCTCGTTGAGGACATCCTCTACTTACTCTACCTCTAGTCTTGACTCTACCGTTCTGCATGTTGACAGCCCTGTGCTTGAGCGTATTGTCTACCCAATTTGTTATCATTGGGTTTACATTGCGCTCTGTCTGAGCCTGTCGCAGCCTTCCAAAGCATATTTTGTCGAAAGCACTCTCGATGTCCATAAATGTGGCCATCGCGATGCCTCCTGAAAATAAATCCTTTTCAGCCACTCTAACTAATTTGTGAAGTGCACTCTCCGTACACATGCCTGCTCTATAAGCATATTGGCATCTACTCAGAGGATTATGAATCAGAGAAGTGCTCTCAAGACAGTCAACCATCACTCTTTCCATCGTTTTCAAGAGGAAAGACGTAAGGCTGATCGGTCTGAACAACTTCGCCTCCGCATAATCTTTTTTCCGGGTTTTGGGAGAAAGACAACTTCCGCCTCTCTCCAGACTCTCAGAACATACCCAGTCGCTAAGCAAGTAACGAATATACCCCACAGCCTAGGTGCGATGAGATCTTCCCCCATTGCATCATAGCCGGAAATATACCGTCCATCCCTGATGTTTTGTACGGAGCAAATGAGCGTATTGCACTCCTCACCCCGTCCATAGTGATCATTCTTTCGGCTTCCAGTCTGTCAACCCTGTGCATCCCTTTCTTCAGGTTTGTCCATGGGTCATCAGACTTAAAACTTCCAGGAAAATGCACCTCCATCAGAACTTGCATCGAATCTTCCAGGTTCTCTGCCATGGTTCTATCCGTTTCTCGGATCAGTCCCACTTTGGAGAATGGATCTTTTGAAACCATTTTCTGAAGCCTGCATGCTTCTGAAATAGTTTCCATCCCAGAGCAGAAGTCTTTCCACGACTGCCTTTTACGGTGTCGTATGAGGTTCTTCAGTTGCCTTTTCCGTGCCTTGTATTCTGCCCATGTTTGTGGGGTTCTCCCTCTCATGTGCCGATTGAAGGCCTTCCTAACCTTCTTCTTCAGAGATTCGATTTCCGTACACCACCATGGCGTCGGATCACCCTCGTCTATTGAACTTGTAGGACATGCCACCTCGTAAGCTTCGACCATGGCCGAACTAAGATGTTTGACATGGCTTTCCACTTCCGCTGTATTCCCTGGTACTTTTATAGCTTTTTGGGTCAGTGTTTCCCTCAACTTCGCCTTATATTTCACAGGATCCGTGTTCTTGGGAATCCTGACCTTCCTCCTACCCTGCTGGCGTCGGATTCCGAACTTGACTTCAAACTGAATGGATCTGTGGTCCGACATGGTTAGCCAATCCACGACCCTCCAGTTCTCTATTCTGCTCAGAATATTTCTGTAAATAAGAGTGACGTCAATGACTTTCGCTCGCCTTGCATCAACGAAAGCCGGCTGTACTCCTCTATTTGCTACCAACAGATTATACCTTTCCACAAATTCAAGCAGTTGCTCTCCTCTGTCATTGTTGTTGGTGCTTCCCCACGCAGTATTATGCGCGTTGGCATCACATCCTATGATCACTCCAATGCCTCTTTCCTCGCAGTACTTTACCAGGTTCTCCACCTTTTTTGAAGGTGGTTGGTCCGGAGAGTCGTAAGGAAGATACGCTGAAGCCACCATACAAGTACCTGCACCATCCCTGATTCTCACAACGGTAAGATCCGGGGAACATAGGTGTGGCATATGTACCGCTAGTATACCATGTCTCACCAGGATACAGGTCCTCCGTCTGCCATCTGCCACCGGTTGGTACAGCGTGGCTTTCCGCTCCGACAGACCTTTGATTCTATTGTGAAGAATCCAAAGTTCTTGGAGCATTGCTATGTCAATTCCATCCTCCTCCATGCAACGCATCATCATTGCTGATGCTGCCTTACTATGGTGTAGATTGAGCTGACACACCACGAGGATTTTCTGGTACGGGTACGGGCCCATTACCCGCCCTGGTGTTTCCTCCCTTGCAGAATTCCCCCCAGCCCCAATATTAATCATAGTTTTAGAAAATATTTTCACAGCATTTTATTGAAATGCTATCATATTTGGATTTAAGCTATTTTTTTTAATAAAACCAGAAAAAGTAAGATTATGTTCGAAGAGTAAAACACAAGAATTTATAAAAAAGAAAAAAATAAAATTTTTCAGAAAAGTAAAAATCATATTTTTCGAAAAGTAGAATTTAAGATTTTTTCGAAAAGTAAAAAATCACAACTCTGGTAGTTTTGTCCAATTTCCATTTTTAATTAAAAATTAAACTAAAAACGAACTGCTTACCATATTTCTTAAAATATATATAACAAGTCGGGGATTGGCCGAATCAGACCACAGTGGGTCCCTTTTCGTCCCATATTTGACGAAGGATGCTAATGCTCGGAGCAGTCATAAGTGAGCATGCTCATTATATAAGCACCCTTTGTCACCTCAAGCATGTCCTTGTAGGTCAGTTGACCAATCTCGGATTCGTCAATAAATGGACGTCCCAGAATTGTCAATCTTATGATTGCCACAGCCGGACACTGGCACAGAATGTGTGCTGCTGTTTCCGGGTCCTCTAGGCATAACCTACACGCATCGTCCCCGGTCAGAGTCATCTTCCTGAGATGGTACATGTAGGGACTGTGTCCTGTGACCAGTGCAGTAAGCCAGCTTAAAGTCTTCCGATTGTATCGGGTGACTTTAGCTGCCTCACTACTTGACCATTTCACGGCCGCCTTTGATTGCCTGCAATTACCAGCTTCTTCCCACCTTGTACGGTGTTCCGAGTCCGTCCATTGCTTAATAAGGCCTGCCACCATGTTGTCGCCTATGGCGATACTTGGTTCTGGTCCACAGAATTCTTCTGCTGATCCTTCTCTTGCTAAAGAATCAGCCTTTTCATTTTGTTCTATGTCAGAATGTCCTCGCACCCACATAAGTGTGAGCTCATTTGTCTGAGCGCACCTATTGAGTTTGGTAAGACATTCTATGGCCAACCTGGAAGTAATATCTGTCCGTTGCATGCACCTAATCACCGACTGATTATCAAGGGCAATGACAATTTTTTTGCCGTTTACCTGGCCATCTATCAAGTGGTCCAGCTCATGCACTACACCATGCGTTTCCGCCTGGTATACAGACACGAACCTCCCCAGCCTCAGTACACAGGATAGGTTCGACTCTTCTGAGTAGACGCCTGACCCGGCTCTGCCATTCATCAGAGAGCCGTCTGTGAATATACTGATGTCGCTACCAGCGGTTTCTTCACAAGCGGATCCATCTGTTTTTAGAGTTTTATAACATTTTTATGTTATTCTCACTCTCTGCCTTCCGTCCGTAGGCATACACGTCTCCCTGATATTTCGCTGTGCCATGTCTAGGATGCGCATATGACCATGGAGGGCTGTTGCTCCATGCCAAGTAGCATTTCGCAACATCCTGAGGGCTGTTAGAGCTGCCGTTTTCTTTATTTCTAAGTCCAACGGTAACATACCTAACAAAACCTCCATTGCGCTTGTTGGAGTGGTGCGTATTGCCCCTGTTATTCCAACACACGCCAGCCGTTGGACTCTGTCGCTTCTGTCACTCTAGTCGCTTCTTAATGGTTTTGTGACTGACTTTTGTCCACCTGATCACCGAAGCATTTATGATGACAGGTCTAACCATCATAGTGTAGATCCATTTTATAGCCTCTGGGCTTAGCCCCCATTTTAGACCACAAACGCGTCTACACTGAATCAGAACCCTCTTGGCCTTTTTAATCCTGTCTCCTACATGTTCGTTCCAGTTCAGTTTACTATCTGGAGTTACCCCTAGATATTTAACTTTCGTGGACATGTTGATTTCAACTCCAAAAAGTCTGAGTGGTTCTCTTCTCAGGCCTACCCTCTTTCTAGTAAAGTGAATATTGTCTGATTTTCCTGCGTTCACGGTGAGGCCTTGTTCTCGACACCACTCCTCCACTATTCGGAGTGCTCCCTTCATTATGTCAGAAATGGTGTCAATGAAATTACCATAGACCACCAACGCAATATCATCTGCATACCCTATCGTGTGTATGCCCGATTCATCTAGTCTAGCCAAAAGTGAGTCCACAGTGATGTTCCACAGGGTTAGCGATAACACCCCTCCTTGAGGACATCCTCTACTTACTCTACCTCTAGTCTTGACTCTACCGTTCTGAATGTTGACAGCCCAGTGCTTGAGCACATCGTCTACACAATTCGTTATCATTGGTCTTACATTGCGCTCTGTCTGAGCCTGTCGCAGCCTTCCAAAGCATATTTTGTCGAAAGCACTCTCGATGTCCATAAATGTGGCCATCGCGATGCCTCCTGAAATTAACTCTTTTTCAGCCACTCTAACTTATTTATGAAGAGCACTCTCCGTAGACATGCCTGCTCTATAAGCATATTGGTATCTACGCAGAGGATTATGCATCAGTGTAGTGCTCTCAAGACAGTCAACCATCACTCTTTCCATCGTTTTCACGAGGAAAGACGCAAGGCTGATCGGTCTGAAAGACTTCGCCTCCGCATAATCTTTTTTATCCGGGTTTCGGGAGAAAGACGACTTTCGCCTCACTCCAGACTCTCGGAACGTACCCAGTCGCTAAGCAAGTAACGAATATACGTATACCCCACAGCCTAGGTGCAATGAGATCTTTCCCCATTGCCTCATAGCCGGAAATATACCGTCCATCCCTGATGTTTTGTACGGAGCAAATGAGCGTATAGCACTCCTCACCCCGTCCATAGTGATCATTCTTTCGGCTTCCAGTCTGTCAACCCTGTGCATCCCTTTCTTCAGGTTTGTCAATGGGTCATCAGACTTAAAACTTTCAGGAAAAAGCACCTCCATCAGAACTTGCATCGACTCTTCAAGGTTTTCTGCCATGGTTCCAACCGTTTTTCGGAGCAGTCCCACTTTGGAGAATGGATCTTTTGAAACTATTTTCTGAAGCCTGCATGCTTCTGAAATAGTTGCCATCCCAGAACAGAAATCTCTCCACGACTGCCTTTTATGGTGTCGTATGAGGTTCTTCAGTTCCCTTTTCTGTGCCTTGTATTCTGCCCATGTTTGTGGGGTTCTCCCTCTCATGTGCTGATTGAAGGCCTTCCTAACCTTCTTCTTCAGAGATTCGAGTTCCGTACACCCCCATGGCGTCGGATCACCCTCGACTATTGAAGTTGTAGGACATGCCACCTCGTAAGCTTCGACCATGGCCGAACTAAGATGTTTGACATGGCTTTCCACTTCCGCTGTATTCCCTGGTACTTTTATAGCTTTTTGGGTCAGTGTTTCCCTCAACTTCGCCTTATATTTCACAGGATCCGTGTTCTTGGGATCTTCTGACCTTCCTGTTACTCTGCTGTTGTCGGATTCCGAACATGACTCAAACTGAATGGATCTGTGGTCCGACATGGTTAGCCAATCCACGACCCTCCAGTTCTCTATTCTGCTCAGAATATTTCTGTAAATAAGAGTGACGTCAATGACTTTCGCTCGCCTTGCATCAACGAAAGCCGGCTGTACTCCTCTATTTGCTACCAACAGATTATACCTTTCCACAAATTCAAGCAGTTGCTCTCCTCTGTCATTGTTGTTGGTGCTTCCCCACGCAGTATTATGCGCGTTGGCATCACATCCTATGATCACTCCAATGCCTCTTTCCTCGCAGTACTTTACCAGGTTCTCCACCTCTTTTGAAGGTGGTTGGTCCGGAGAGTCGTAAGGAAGATACGCTGAAGCCACCATACAAGTACCTGCACCATCCCTGATTCTCACAACGGTAAGATCCGGGGAACATAGGTGTGGCATATGTACCGCTAGTACACCATGTCTCACCAGGATACAGGTCCTCCGTCTGCCATCTGCCACCGGTTGGTATAGCGTGGCTTTGCGCTCTGAGAGACCTTTAATTCTACTGCTAAAAAT
The DNA here is from genome assembly GCA_914767935.1 of Coremacera marginata. Lineage (NCBI taxonomy): Eukaryota > Metazoa > Arthropoda > Insecta > Diptera > Sciomyzidae > Coremacera > Coremacera marginata. Next base: position 81,758,560 of record OU612045.1, on the reverse strand, counting down.
CCAAGGTTCTTGGAGCATTGCTATGTCAATCCAACCCTCCTCCATGGAACGCATCATCATTGCTGATGCTGCCCTACTATGATTTAGATTGAGCTGACACACCACGAGGTTTTCCTGGTACGGGCACACCACCCACCCTGGTGGTTCCTCCCTTGCAGAATTCCCCACCAGCCCCTTACCAGGAGTTTCGTTGAGCTTACTTTGCATCCTTTTGGAATTTGATGAGAGCTTGATCAAGGCCGCAGATTAGTTTCTCCCCTGCCAGCCTGATCGCTTCCATCTCATCCGTCTGGCACCATGCAGTGAACTTGACGCCTCCTTCCTTTGCATCTCCGAACTTCGTTGCATTGCTAACTCTCCATTTAGAAGTGTCCGCAGCTCACCGGTTCTGGGTCTGCAACCTCCTAAGGATGACCTCCTTGCTTTCGGAAGTACCGTAAACAATGATGAACATCCTTCTAACGTCCTTTAATGCGTATAGTCGGTCGACCCGCAACTCAGCCCCTTCCTATAAGTTCATGAGCTTTGGCACGGTTCGGCACAGCCATACCTTAGATGATGGGTTCTTGCACTTGAGTAGAATAATTCCATCCTCCAAGTTTGCATTGCCAACAAATCCTACATCGCCATCGCTTTTATTGATGGTTTCGAGAGCCTCCAAGAGGGCGGATTTAAAGGCCGCCAACTGGGACTCTCCCAACTAACCATCGATGGAGCAATCAACGATGCCCATTAAGAGGTCCTTTTCCGCTACCGTAGCATAGGATGCACGGCCGCTTCCAATAATCCCTTCCGGGTTGAATTTCCCTCCCGCTGAAGCCTTCGACTTCGCGGACGAAACTCTTTGAGTAGGCAAAGGTTTGCTACCGCTCGGTTTCTGGCTATCAGCCCTCCACGATTTCCACGTGCTATCGACTTTTGAGGGTCGTCCACCAACTTCCATCGTCCTTCCTTTATGTGGAAGGCTATCAACCTTTACAGGATGTCCACAATCCCCGTCCTTAGCCGAAGAGTTAACAGCCGTTAGCTGTCCACCTTTCGACTCACATGTTCGAGTCACCCTTTTAACGACTTCGCCGGAAGATTCAGGTTATTCCCTGAATCTTTTACGCCCGTTCGTGTCCGGGGTGTTCTCATCGCATGACATGCTTTGGAATTGGTCCGTCATTTTATGGACGGGGGACTCCAAAGCAATCTACCCGCGGTTGTGCCCGCCTTCTTACGGTTCCTCCTCCGCCTTTGCTTCTCCCTAGCAAGGAGCTGCTTAGCCTCGGACTCAGCTTCGTTACCTGGTGTTGCAGCTTTGACAGGTCGGGCTGACAATTCCACTCCTTTCGGAGTTTTATCGTCCACTAGGCCCGGCGGGTTACCTTGCGGCTTCTCGCACCCATATTTTTTAAAAACTAGGACTCCAAAAAGTTTTTGGTTTTTTTTGAAAAAAGGGAGAAGCGCAGACATGAAAACTTTGACAAAAAAAATCCCATACAAGCTGCTCACATTCATAGTTTATTTAAGTATTCACAAATATCTTAAACCTCTTGGTGGGTGATAACAAAATCAAAAGAAATCTTTATTTGACTGTTAATATTCTGACAAGACTGCGCGTTTGATCTCCACTTGAAATTGGTGCTTTTTAATCGTTGTAATAGATCAAAGTTCAAAGGAAACTTCTCTGGCGGCATTTCGATATTTGGACGAGAAGTATGAGTGAAATTCAATTCAAGACGCGACAGGCTCTTCATTAAATGATAAAGAAGAAAGATATAACGAAGAGAAGAGAGAAGAAGAAAAAGCAAATTGATAAAACAACCATCGTAAACCTTGTGATTTGTCCATACAGCATATATACTCGTATATATACAAACGAACGAACGAACGAACGAAAATGGCCATTTCAGCCCTTGAAAGGACTTTGACCGAGCTTCTTATGATCAATTGTGTTGTGTGTAATGTGAAATGTTTGCACACAAATGATCGAGAACTGGACCTACATGTTTTACGAAGACTCCGAACGGCTTTATGTTCTCAAGAAGCTTTTTCATGGCAGTTTTTACTCTCTGAGGTTTGCCATTGTCTGCAGAGAGGTGACGGCCGAACAGAAAAATTAATTCAATTGAAAAAAGTTTCTGTGTCGGATGGAGGATTCAAACCTGGGTTCTCTGGCGTAAGAGTCACACACTCTACCCACTACGCCACGGCCGCCACATATATATATACACTGAAATAAAAATTACCACAAACACAAAAGCATTAATATTCAAGATATGTAAAAAATGCATAAAAGTATATTGTCATTTTCCTACGCCATTATTAGCTGCGTAATGATGACAATGATGGCGATGTTTGCATATGTCGGCAAACTAGACGCGGTCTTCTTTTTTTATTCTTTTCATTAATTTATGCGTTATTGAATGCATACTAGTATTTTTTTTATTTATATATATATATTTATATATATATATATTATATATATATATACTAGTATTTTTTTTATTTATATATATGATTCCAAACTCTATATGCAGCAATCTTGAAACTGATTTCTTAGATTCTTTATATTCTTTGGGATTAATTCAAATTAATTCTATTGAAAATAGCTTAAATAAAATTTTAGATCTTATTTTTATTGATAATGAGCTTAATGCTAACTGCATTGAATCAGATTTTTTTCTTACTAATAATAGCTTTCATCACAAAGCACTCTTAATAAAATTAGAATTTCTTATTAATGATACATCACCGATAGAAGAAGACAATTTTGTCTTTGCATTTAAAAAAGCTGATTACACAACAATATCTCATTTTTTATCGACAGTGGATTGGCGCGTATGTTTTGGTGATAATTTGTCACATAATTATGAGTTTTTTATTGAAATAATTAATGAAACATTTACAAGCTTTGTTCCAATTAAAAAGATAAAAAAAAGTTCTAAGCCTGAGTGGTTCAACAAAACCCTTTCTAAACTAAAAAATCGTATGAACAAATTGTTCAAAAAAAGTAAAATTAATCTATCTTTTCGTCAAAACTATTTACAGGCACGCAGAGAATACGAATCTCTTAAAGAAGTACTCTATAAATCTCATCTTAACAAACTGGAATCAGATATCAGAGGGAATCCGAAGAATTTCTGGAATTTCTTGAATAAAAAAAGAAATACGAAAGGGTTTCCTAAAAATATGTTTTTCATCGAAAAAACTGCTAATAGCAATAAAGATGTCACAAATATTTTTGCTGATTACTTCCAATCAAATTTTTTATTAGATGCCAGTGGCGACTCTTTTTACTATAATGGTAACCCTATTACTGATATGGGTTCGTTATTTCTTTCTGATGAAGATGTCTTACAAGAATTGCTCACTCTAGACGTAAACAAAGGAATTGGTCCAGATAATATTCCCCCAATATTTCTCAAAAAGTGCGCAGCTGTGTTAGCTCGGCCGTTAGCTCTTTTATATAATTTATCATTAAAAACTGGAAAGCTCTTGGATATCTGGAAAAAATCCATTATAGTCCATATTCATAAGTCTGGGTCTAGGCAAAATATTTCAAACTATCGGCCTATATCAAAATTACCTTTGATTCCAAAAATATTTGAGGCAATTGTCAAAAAGCAGATTTATGCTGTAATTAAAAATTCAATATCTGATTCTCAACATGGTTTTGTCACCGGGAAATCTACCTCAACTAATCTAGCACTGTTTTCTCACTTCATAAGATCTGAAATGGAAAGTGGCAATCAAGTTGATGTAATTTTTACTGATTTTGCCAAAGCTTTCGATAGAGTTCAGCACGCTATTATAGTAAAAAAATTTTCGCAAATGGGATTTCATTCCTCCTTGTTAGCCTGGCTCAATAATTACCTTTCTGACCGATATCAAGTCGTTCGTATAGGTAACTGTTACTCGAAATCCGTTTCAAACCATTCTGGCGTGCCACAAGGAAGCCACCTGGGACCACTCTTGTTTGTTTTGTTCATCAATGATCTCCCAAACTTTTTGCTGCAGACAAACTGCTTAATGTATGCTGATGACGTTAAACTTTTCTCTTCAGTTTCATCACATTTCGACCATCTGAGGCTTCAAATTGATTTAAATAACATGACTAAATGGTGTTCAACCAATAAACTCTATTTAAATGTTGCCAAGTGCAACATAATGACTTTTTATATGATAAAAAAACCAACTTTTTTTAAATACTCATGCGGAAATAGCGATCTTTCACGAGTTGAGTCTAAATCAGATCTGGGAGTTTTATTTGATAGAAAATTTTCTTTCTCCAACCATTATGACAACATAATTACCAAGGCTAATGCAATGATGGGATTTTTGAGGCGTAATACGAAGGATTTTAAGGATCCTTATACTCTTAGAACTTTATTTTTATCATTGGTAAGGTCTAACGTGGAATATGGATGCGTTATTTGGGATCCATGTTACGAGATAGATTCCTTTCGTCTGGAAAAAATACAAAAACGTTTTACTCGTTATATCATGTTTAAAATAAATTGGAGTTTTATGCCACCTTGTGCAGCCAGGTGTGCACTTCTAGGTCTGAGTACTTTGGCCTCAAGACGTAAATACTTTTTAATACTATTTGTTCGCGATATAATGATGTCACATATAGAATGCGCGCCACTCCTCGCTCTCTTGCAGATCTATGCGCCTGAAAGACATTTTAGGCAAAGAGACTTTTTTTATATCCCATATCATAGGACTAATTATGGCCGTAAAGATCCTATTAATAGCATGTGCTCAGCGTTCAACTCCATAACTGCTCAAATAGATCTCACATTGAACAGAAATATCTTTAAACAGAATCTATTAAGAATTGTTTAATATATATTATGTATTATATTATTTTAAATTCTTTGCATATATCTACTGTAAATATATATTATTTTTACTCTTTAAACTGTTAAACGATTGTTGATAGTTAAATAAATAAATAAATAAATAAATAAAAATAAATAAATAAATAAATATATATACGAGTATATGAAAAATTTTTTATGTGTGTGATTTTACCGCACCCTTAAAGTGCCGCCCGGGGCGGACTGCCCCCCCCCACGAAAGTACAGAAAAAAATTAAAAATTTAATGTAACTTAAATGTAAATGTGGCGGCCGTGGCGCAGTGGGTAGAGTGTGAAGCCCATACGCCAGAGATTCCTGGTTCGAATCCCACCTAACACAGAAAAATTTTTCAATTTAATTAATTTTTCTGGTTGGCCGTCACCTCTCTGCAGACAATGGCAAGCCTCTCAGAGTAAAAACTGCCATGAAAAGCTTCTTGAGAACATAAGCCGTTCGGAGTCGGCGTAAAACATGTAGGTCCAGTTCTCGATCATTTGAAGAGATTCTCCAGACTCTCTTAAATCCCATTCCGCCCATTTGGACGAAAATATAGCCATGGCAGCGGTAAGCGTTGATGATGACACAAAACAAGAAATCCTACAGGCCATTGCAGCAATTCATCTAGAATAATGTCAGGATGGCATGGAAAATTTCATGAAAAGGGCAAGCAAGGTCGAGGTTGCCATTTGAGCAATGTTATGTTTCGCCAATTACTTCCATGTCTCTGCTTTATAACTCAATAAAAACTCGTTTACATTTCCAAAATGAATGCGTTTTATAAAATTAAAATATGGGTGACTTTTGGGACACCCTTTTCATCCAGATGCAGAAGTAAGTTAAAGAACTTATTTAAGTATTCCTGCTACAATCTGTTCATAAGAACGCTTATTTTCTACATTTAAACGAATTAAAAACGATTTAGGGGCAATAATTATGTATTAAAGCAGATCTAGTACAAGAACTAAGTTATGAGGATGTTATAAATGATTTCGTACGATCAAAAATCCCGATCTCGGCATTAACTGTTGAATGAATTTGTTTTTAGAATTACAAAAGAATAAATACAAAAGACTAAAAAACAAAATATTAATTGAATTGCAAGAAAAAGTTGATGGCCCAGCTGCTTCATTATGCTGATTCAGCGAAGAATTTGCAAGCGATATAAGAACTTTTTGACCTGAATTGAAATCAATTATTTTGAAAAAGAAGAATCTACGTACCAAATAACTGGTTTTTAGGGTAATTTGATCGTTTTGAAAACACCATATTAATGTTTCAATAACTTTTCGACAGACGAGTTTGTTAAGGTAATTTCAAAACACATATGATTTCGCAGATGATCTGATTCAATTATTGTTCTTCCTTCAGTTTTTGGTTTTTGGTTGATCAAACAAATTTGTAAGCTAAAAAAAAGGATTTAAATCATATTCAAAACTAACGCATTGGAGTAACGCAAATTCTGTGGTATCTTATTTTTATGTGGTCGGCATTTTGGGGAAAATACTGTTTGGAACCAGTACCACAAACAATGACTCGCCATCGATTCGAAGAGCTACGAAGTAATCTGCATTTCAATAATAATTCTTTGGCTCTTAAGAAAGATGCACCTGGCTAAGATCGATTGCTCAAAATGAGACCTGTGATCACACACTTCAACGGAAAATTTGATTCGATTCCAATACGTCAGCGTCTTAATGTTGAGTAATGCTGTAATGAGTAAATATGTCCTACGGAAATGCAAGGCAATCTAATGCGTCATCACATGCCAGCCAATTTGGTTCAAAATTATTCTCGCTTTGCGATACCTTTTAGGCTGTTGTTCTTTTTGTTTTGCTTGTTTTCTGTTGTGTACATGCATCTTTGAGTTGCATCTTATCTAGCATCCACACGTGTAAATGAAAGTTCGAAAAACTCAATACATCCAAACAATTTTAATAACACACTCACATTTTCGGTATTGCAGTCTACTTGCAGCGCTATTTGCAAGGAAATTTCCTAGGCAGTGAATTTTTCACTTGCTGAAAGTAAATATCAGAAAAGGGGATAAAAGTGATGTGTTTGTTGTGCTTTTGTGGATTTTTCCGGGATTTCCACAAGTTTATACAAGAAACAACATTAGTTACATTAGTTACATGTGCATATGCTTGCTAGCATGACTGCTTGCATAACTATATGCAGATGTTCTCTCTAATGTATTTACATACTTACTTCTATTATAATTACATGTGCTTTGAACACTTAAGTGAATAAAAACAGTCTATAATTATCCGTCGTCTAGTGTACTTCATGATATGGTGACAGAAGTTGAACTCACTCGAAATAAATTAAAGAAAAAAAAAAATGTGTTTTTGTATATGCCAACTGAAAAAAATGACAACCAACACATCAGCAGCCATGGAGGTAAGCGGTGGGAACTTCGTTAAACCACCAACGCCTCTCAAAATAGTGAGAAACATCGTTTCAACTTGCTTCTGCAGCCAGCTGGATAGGAAAACTCCAGAAATCCAAGTAGCCAAGTTTATGCCGAGCATTGGAGCAGATGCCGTGAATATCTTTAAGTCATTTTCGCTTAAGGCAGAACATGAAAAGGATGTACGTTGTATACAAGACATTACATTCGAACATTAATCGTTTAATATGCTAAGCCAGGTCGAAAACGAGTCATTTGAAATATTTCACAAATATTAAAAATCAAGCAAAAAAATGCTCGTTCGGTAACCTTGAAAATGCTCTGCTCACAGACAAAATAGTGGTAGGCATAAAGAGTGATGCAATTAGAGAAAGATTGTTATTAGAAGATCAACTCAGCTTAGAAAAAGCAATTAAACTATGCAGAGAGATGCCATCATATCAGTTGCGCGAACTTCACAAGACTGATGAGCAAAAAATAGACGCAATTAAAAATATTCTAAATCGAAATAAAGAAGCGCAGAGCCAGCGGAAAATTACCGGTCGAGAAACGACGCACACACTAACGAATGCAAACAATGTGCATTGCAACAAAAAGGGCCACCTTTCCGAGTTATGCTTCAGACGAAAAAACAAAAACAACAAACAAATTTACGCCTTGCAGCACCATAGCAGCAGTTCCGAAGGAAGCGATGAGGAGAAGAGTAGTGATTTTTTGGTATTATCTCTCAGCAAATTAATAAAAAATAAAGACGTGGAAAGTAACTGGTACAAAGAGATTGCAGTAATAAATAAAAAAATTAAGTTTAAGTTCGACACCGCAGCACAGTGCAACGTGCTTAATAAAAATTGAACTAGCAAAATTTGACCAGTTAATCGCAAATTAGTTGCATTCGGCGGCACTAAAACTAACGTGATCGGTGAAAAAGAAATACATTGTATTGTGAGAGATGAAAAGCATCTGGTTAAGCTTATAGTCGTAAGAGATTTTCACGGATTTGAGCCAATCTTGGGTAAAAATGACTGCGAGGTATTCCAACTGATTTCAAAAGTGCACGAAGTGAACTTGTGCGACAGTATGTTCGAGGGAATAGGTAAAGTAGAGATCTTCATTTACGACATTGATATAAAAAATACATCATTCGAACATTACGCGCCGAGAAGAATACCGCACGCAATAAAAGACCAAGTTAAAAAAGAAATCGATTCCATTGTGAAGCTAGGTGTTCTGGAGAAAACGAATCGAATAACCCCAGCAGTCTCCCTTATGGTTATAGTTTAACAAAAAGTTCATAAGAGTGTGCTTCGACCCAACAGAAATAAACAAAAACCTCTAACTGCGATACCCCCCATTAAAAACATTGGAAGAAGTAACTGCAAACATTAAAAAGTCTAGCAAATTGAAGTATCGGAACGAACAAAGAAGTACCTAACAATGGCAACCCCCTGGGGCAGGTATTCATAAAAAAGGCTACCTTTCGGACTAGCGTCAGCTTCAGAAGTTTATCAAAATATAATGTCGCAGCTGCTGGATTCCTTCGTCAATACTGAAGTTTCAATGAACAGCTAAAAAACAAACAAATTTTGTAATAAAATTGCTTACTGATGCAGTTATTAAAACACTTAACAGAGAGAATTGTGTTTTCATTACTAACAATGTAAAATTTCTAGGCCACATATTATCATCGGAAGGAGTTTCAGCAGATCCAGAAAAAACAGTGAAAATTAATAAATAAAAAAGACCAGAAAACAAAATCCAGCTTCAAAGACTTTTAGGAATGGCAACCTATCTATGCAAATTCATTGAAAATCTTTTGGAAATAACAGCACCGCTCCGAATCCTGCTAAAAGAAAGACATCGATTGGTGCTGGACACCTACGTAGGGGAACGCGTTTCTCAAGCTAAAACAGGTATTTGCTTCAGCGCCACTGCTTTGTTATTACGATCCAAATCTCTATGTTAAACTTCAGGTCGACGCAAGTAAGTCCAGTGTTGGAGCAGCTCTACTACAAAACGATCAACCAGTGGCATACGCCTCAAAAGCGTTGACCGCCACTCAACAAAGCTATACCCAGATAAAAAAGGAGGCCACTGCAGTTCGCTTCGCTTGTGACAAGTTCCTCGAGTATATATACGGTAAAAAGCTCGTAATCGAAACTAATCACAAGCTTGAGCACTGCATTCCACATCGCAACGAATCCAGAAAATGTTACTTTATGTAATACCATACTCTCCAAAGGTAGTCTACAGAAAGGGCGTTGAGATAAAGCTAGCGGATCCCCTAAGTATAGATTGCAATAACCTACCCAACAATTTACATGATAATGATGTAGAAATTCAAACACTTGCTAAATTAAAATCAAAGACAAATGCGAGACTAATTAACGAAACATCCATTGACTCCGAGATACAAGTACTAAAACATCAAATCTTAGAAGGCTGGCCATTAAGTACCGCATCAAATAAGTCCTTATTTTAACTTTTGCGACGAATTGACCACCGATGATGGCATAATATTTAATGCAACAAAAATTATTATTCCAAAATCCTCGCAGCGGGACATAATCGAAACGATCCAAAGCGGCCATCTCGGAATTCAGCGGTGTCTCAGTAGAGCAAGAGCAACAGCGTTTTGGTTAGGAATACATGGTGACGTGGAAGCATTCGTTGGACGTTGTAGCATTTGCCAATCCTATCAGACAGCAATGCCACGTGAGCCGCTCATTATAAAATCAATCCCGACATTACCATGGGAAATGGTAGCAGTTGATTTGTTTAACTTTCACAGCAATATTTGTCTCCTCATCGTCGATAGCTACTCAGGATATTTGGATTTCCCACTTTTAAATCAAACAACATCAGCGGAGGTAATTGAAAAATTAAAAATTTGTATACCATAGGTTTTGCAGTCTGATAATGGACCTTTCCTCGAAAGAGTTCACAGAGTTTATGAAGTTTTGGGACATTCAACATCAAACTTCAAGCCCAAATTATCCACGTTTAAACGGTTAAGCAGAACGTTACGTGCAGACAGCAAAATCAATATTGAAAAAATGTGACAAGGTTTAAAATGACATTTATTTAATGCTATTAAATTATAGAAATGCACCAAGAAACGACGAATTCCAATCATTAAACCAGCGCTTAATGAGCAGAGTCACTAGAACCACACTTCCAACTTCGAAGAAAGTACTTCAACCAAAGCTAATACCGGACGTTTATAGCAACCTAAGTAGTCTTCGACAAAACTCTAAAATCTACTATGACCATAATACCAGAAATACCACACAGTTCGCACCAGGAGACAGAGTGCGTATTCAACGAGATCACCGTGATTGGATAACCGGCACTGTTGAAAATCTTTACAAAAATACACCTCTGTCACTCAACATCAGAACAGATCAAGGAAAACTACTTCGACGTAACACGATACATGTTGAACCTACATCAGCGAGCATTTCCGATCCCAAAACTGTCATAGCCAATCTTACACCAACTTCTAAGGCTATCATAACAGCCGAAACAACACTTTTACTTCATAATAACGAAACACCACCCTCGGATTCACCAAAACAAACAGCACAAACCTCACATGTTTCCGCTTCACCCAGCATTTCAAGAACAACGAAGGTGTCTAGATACGGGCGTCCCATTAAGCAAACTCAATGGTACCAACACCTTTAGATACGGACCCACCATGACAATTTATCATAAACCTTATTCTTTGTACTATTGAAATTTGTTATTTTTTAAGGTCTTATATATTTTAATCTTATGTTTATTCCTTTAAAGGGAAGATGTCATATATGTGCATATGCTTGTACATAACTTTATGCACTTGTTCTCTATAATGAATTTACTTACATCTATTATAATTACATGTGATCTGAATACTTAACTAAATAAAGACAGTCTATAATTAACCATCGTCTAGAGCACTTCATGACAAAGCCCACATGAGCTAATTCGTCATATTATATTTAGGGGATCGCAAAATTTACCATAATAATACAATCAAACACAGTTCGTGTACACAAAACCAAGAATGGTTTCACGCAGAATAACTGACTGCTCACGCAGACTGAGCACTACAGTGTATTTTGGGACAATCATATGTTTATTTTCACAATTTTTACACGTCTGCTGGTTTGATGCTTTATTTGAAAAATCGTGGCACTTACAGTTTGGGAATGGTGCAACCAAATCTCGTATCAAACCTAAAACTCTGCAGTCTAAAAAAGGACATGAGCTCCACCAGATGATATTTCATTCGTTAATTATACGGTGCATTTGTTTAATGCTTTAAAAAATATAGCGGCATCCACTGAGTGTTGGTGTAGTCTAAAAAGAAAAATTTTCTAATAAAGAATTGCTGCTAAAAATGTCGATTTATCTGTTAAACTCATATTTCATTGTACTTACAATTTACAAAATACCGGCAACGCAATTGATGGCTTATTATTACAAGGTGTCAATTGACGCAATACGCATCAAATTTGGTGCGTAAAGTTTTATGCAAATCGTTTTGTAAAGTTCATATATAAAAAAATGACATTGCGTAAAAACTTACGAGATACGCAATTACGCAGCCCATACGCAGTGACTTAAATCCCCTTGTTGTGTAATTTGTGGCAAGCGGTATTTTATAGACATTGCAGTTGTTGTTTTAGTTGTTGCTATTGTGGCTGGTGTTGAAGTTATTGACTTACTTGCTGTTGCTATTTTAGTTGAAGAAGCTTTTGAAGTTGTTGTTGTTGCTATTATTGCAGTAGAGCTGTTGGTGGTCTTAAATTTGAGTGCTGAGGTTCTATCAGCTGTGTATTTACTGTGCACTAGACTGGACGTAATTTTTTTTTTTTAGAAATTTAAATTTTATTTTTTCTTAAAATGTTTGTTTTGATATAAAAACAAACTCCAGAAATTTTCAGCCAAGTCCGATGATGCCTAGTGGTGCCTAGTTGACATTTTTGCCATTCACAACTAGAGCTAGTCGCTCTGATTTTTCTTTGCCTTTTACTTCTGGAAGTAGTTTGCCATCCCAATGAAGGACAAATACTTCAGGTATCTTGAATCAGAAAAATTAAAAAAAAAATATTATTTTTATGCAACTAGTCACAAAAATAGATTTTTTAGTATTTACATTGAAACTTTCCAGAATCTGCTGAGCTTGTTTGCGGCGATAGTCCCTCCTCATCGCCTGAATAGTGGTGCGATTGAGGACTAAAGCGTCCAATTTTATTGCTGTGGAAGTTGGGTTGACTCCCTCAATTGCTCGTAATAGTGCAGCTGCTGTTGCAGTAATTAAATTAATGGCATCTCTCGTACTAATTTTGCATTTGTCCAAACTTGCCAGCATTCTATCATCAATAAAATGGATATTTCCACGCGATTGTTGACCTTGTGTTACGACGGTGGGTTCATCGTCTGCTATATCAATTGATACATTTTGATCAACCACAGAATACGCCATTTCGCTACTTTCAGTACTACCTGAAATATCCATAGCAGATATTTGCTCTGATATTTCAAGAAAAAATAAATAAACTAATTTGCATGATAATTCAATAAAAATCTAAATTACCTAAATAAACATTTTTCTCGCGATACGTTTCAACGCGCATTTTTAATATATCAGAACGCTTTTCTTTTCGTTTCTGTTTTTCCACCATTTTTACATCTACACCAGACATACTTCCTGGTCGACCTCTTTGCCTTTGAAGAACAAGAAAGTCTTTATCCTGTTGGATCTTCATAACCGCAAGTGCATCTGACGTTGCAATGTCAAATATATAATTTTCAATGTGATCCACAAATTCCTCTTCGTTTTTCCGGTGCTTCTCATACTTGGACTTGGCATTCTTCTGCAAATTTCTCCATTTCTCATATATTCTCTCCAAGGCTTTAACAGAGTTTTGTTCTGACATTATCGGAATGTTGGCTCTTTTCCAAAAATCAGAAACAACTGCAATTGTCAATTTTGCACTGCTTTTTAAAGAATAGTGTTCCATACGCATTTTATAAAAAAAAAATTGAAGAACCTGCTTCACTGACGGTAATTTTGCACCCAAAATTTCATTTTTACATTTTCCTATGAACAACACTAAATCATCTCCAGATCTCAGTTGGTTTTTTAATGCCATTATTTGTTATTTTTTTTATTCTTCACTATTTTTTTTTAATTTTCACTTATATTCACTTCACAGACTCTACTTAGTAATGAAACGCAAAGCTTACATGCTTGTTAATAGCTCTTTTACACTACCATCAATGTTTATTTGCAATGGTGGCTTTGGTGGTGGCCGTTACATTTTTCTTGTTTAGAAAATGTAATTAAAGAAGAATCGCGGTGAAAAAAGCAAGCCGTAAAGAGGAATCGAAATATAATGCAACACGAAGCTAACCATAAAGAGGAATCGAAATTAAATTCACCATTAGGCAAACCCTACACAAAGAGGAATTTGTATTTCTTTTTTGCAGCATGCTTCTCATCATCTCAACTTGCTTTAATTTTTTTTTAACAACTATGTATTGTTTTTTTTGGAGCGAAAGAGAGAGTAATTAAAAGAGAATAGAAAAAAGCTATGCCTTGAATGAATTATATGTATATAACAAATTTAATAGTAATAATATAATAAAATTAAATCTGTTGCACATTTTTTTTTAGTCAAAGTAAGAACAAACTTTGTCCAACGCATAAGAAAAAAAAGTTTTTGGCGTAGTAAACTTCAAGGTCAACTAGGCACCACTAGGCATCATCGGATTTGGCTGAAAATTTCTGGAGTTTGTTTTTATATCAAAACAAACATTTTAAGAAAAAATAAAATTTTATTTTCCAAAAAAAAAAACAAGCCATACATCGTACGGCCAGTCTAGTGCACATATACAATATAAGTTACTCGATATGGGCTTGACTCGGAAGATATCCTTCATCGTACCTTTAGGCATGTCTTTTTAATTTAAACTCTTTTAAAATCCGTAACATTTCATGCCGATCCTGCCTCTTCAGCACTTTATGCACGACGCAAAACATTACACAATTTATATTAAAAAAATAATTTATTAAGTATAATTTTTGTATCATGGTGGCGGCCGTGGCGTAGTGGTAGTGTGTGACTCTTACGCCAGAGAACCCAGGTTCGAATCCTCCATCCAACACAGAAAGTTTTTTCAATTGAATTAATTTTTCTGTTCGGCCGTCACCTCTCTGCAGACAATGGCAAACCTCAGAGAGTAAAAAACTGCCATGAAAAGCTTCTTGAGAAAATAAGCCGTTCGGAGTCGGCGTAAAACAGGTCCAGTTCTCGATCATTTGTGTGCAAACATTTCACATCACACACAACAGAATTGATCATAAGAAGCTCGGTCAAAGTCTTTTCAAGGGCTGAAATGGCCATTTCGTTTTTTTTTTTTTTAAATTTTTTTAAAGCATTAATATGAGCATTAAACTGTTTTTTACTTTCTTAAGGGGAGAGTAAGGTTTGCTTCGTATAAAAAAGACTTTTTTATGAATCTTTAAAAAAAAAATTTATTACTGTAGCTTTATTTTACATATTATTATAAAGGGTGTCCCGCAATTCAGTGCAACTATTTACGGAGCTGAAAGGTTATGTCGAGCTGAGCATAAAATCGTACGGTAGGTGGGGTGGGGTCTATTTTCGCATTCTTAGGAGCTACAGGGTTAATTAATATTTCAAGTCTTTGGTTCATGTTATTGTTTCTAGCAGAAAAACTAACTTACATAGAACTTATTTTGATAGCTCATTATAAAGGCAATAACATCATCTTTCTAACGGCATATCAACAAATCCCTCCAACTTAACCGTTACAGAGCTGTGCTTGTATGAAGATGAAATAAATTGATTGAAACTACCAAATTTCAATTTTGAGTGCAAAGTTCTCAAAATTTCGTGTAGTAAATGACATTTTTTTTAGGATCAATTTTGTAATTTATTCAATTTTCTTTGCAATGACACCAAAAACATAAACATATCTTAAAAAATAAAAAAGTTGGCTGTACTAAAAAAATTATACTTATTAGAAAACAATGATATTATCTACTGCATAACTAATTGTAATGTCATTATTTATCATTGTTTTCTAATAAGTATAATTATTTTAGTACATCCAACTTTTTTATTTTTAAAGATATGTTTATGTTTTTGGTGTCATTGAAAAGAAAATTAAATAAATTACAAAATTGATTCGAAAAAAAAAATTTCATTTATTGCGCAAAATTCTAAGAAATTTGCACTCAAAGTTGAAATTTGGTAGTTTCAACCGATTGATTTCATCTTCACACGATCACAGCTTGATAACGGTTAAGTTGGTGGGGCTTATTGATATACTTTTGAAAAAGTGATTTTATTGCCGTTAAAATGAGCTATCAAAATAAGTTTCATAAGGGTTAGTTTTTCTGCTAAGAACAATAACGTGAATCAAAGTCGTAATATATTAATTAACCCTGTAGCTCCTAAGAATGGGAAAATAGACCCCACCCTCCTATATGATTTTTTGCTCAGCACGACATAACCTTTCAGCTCCGTAAATAGTTGCACTCGATTGCGGGACACCCTGTATAAAAGTACAACATTTGAAGAATATTTAAAAAAAATTTTGTTCAAAAATAGAGGGAAATAACGGATTTATTGTAGATCTCCGCAGACACCTCGAAAAAAGTTATTGTGCGGTGACCAGTCCACGGTGACCAGTCCACGGTGACCAGTCCACAGCTGGCCAGTTCACAGTCCAGTATCTTCAAGTTTTTTTAAATTTTTAAATTTTGAAATTTTTGGCACCATTTTGAAGCCAAAATGGTGATTTTTGACGAAAAAATCGACCTATTTGTTATTTTGAAAATGTCAGTAGTTACAAAAATTTGAAAAACTCGACTTAACTAGAGAGCTATTTACATGTAGTATATGTGAACAAAACTTCGGTTCTCGATAAAACTGGATTTTCTTATAAAATACTTACATCTCATCATCGATGCCGGGTCCATACAGTACATCACTATCATCCACGTTATCTAAGGCATCTTTTTGCTCCTGTCTACGTAAAACTCTGCCTTCTTTGGACTCGCGAGCAGCTTGCTCGCCCGCTCTGCTGATCCGCAAAGAGTCTGTCGCGTGCGCCCATTCATGCGCACTCGGTTCAGAAGTGATGCCCAAATCTTGCATGAAGGTCACAAAAGCAGTAGAGCCTTCCTCAAAAAGTGATGCTGCTACATATGCTGCAATTCCAACGACAGTTGCGGTACCACTCACCGATTTGGGACTAATTTCCCATATGAGTTGGTTGTAGCTTTCGTTGTTGTTCTGCGTGAAACCACCCAGACAACGAATTAACAGCGTGTCTTTGCTTAAATCTTCATATATTGTCTTTATTGCGTCTAAAACGTCAGCTGGAAGTGGAGAGCAAATGTGCTTGAATGATCGTAATGTGTTAGCGGCTGGTAACAAAGTTATCCCATAACAAAAGAAATAAACTGTGATGTTGTAAATGAGTGTTTATTTCACTGAAAAACAATTTAATTAATTATAATTCAATAAAATATAAAATCTTACATTATGTGTTACGCTGACGTTCATTTTAAAAAGTGAGAATAAAGAAACAAAAGAAAATGCGATTGCTTACAAAAGTTCAGTGTTGCAAAAAATGGCAGTAAATTATCGAAATAATCCAAAAATGAAATCATAGTTACTACTTTTTGAAGTCATGGTTGCTGTGTTCGCGCAACATTCCTCCCCCCCCCACTCGTGAAGGTCCTGCGGGGCTTCACCCTCCAGGTCTAGTACCGCACGCTTTGAGACCGGACGTCTTAATGTACCGGTACAAGTTTTTACATCGGCAAGTCGAATCAGCCCATCCTTAGCCTTTATTATATTAACCACCCTTCCTCGCCTCTAGCTACTTCTCGGCACGTTTTCATCGCAGATTAGCACCAGTTCCCCATTTTTAATTGGCTTTTGAGGAACAAACCACTTTATGCGCCTGGTTAATGTCGGCAAATACTCCCTGATCCAACGGTGCCAAAATTTATTTTTTAACTGCTGGCCTATTCCTCTTTGTTTCCTCGTGCAAACAGGCTTATCATCTCCGAAGATTTGAGTAGAGTTAGTAGTTCCAAGAAGACAATGGTTGGGAGTCAAGGGGTTCGAATCTTCGCTTGCCACTGGTAGATGTGTCAGAGGGTGACTGCTGACAATGTTTTCCGCTTCTATTAATAAACTGCGGAGCGTCTCTACTTGTGGAGCGGACACCTTCAAAGTAACTGCTAAGACTCTCTTGGTCGACTGAATAAGTTGTTCCCAGCATCCACCACTACTCGGATTGGTCGGGAAATTGAATTCCACATTATTCCCTTAGAGGACAGCTCTGTCTGTATGTAATTCATGTCGAAAAAATCGCTCACTCTCTTAAGCTCGCCATCCGTGCCCACAAAATTTGTGACCATATCAGAACGAATTTTCACTGGAACTCCACGCCTGTTTATAAAGTTCCTGATACAAAGGATACACGAATCGGTTGATTATCTCCTGCAATCTCCTCCAAAGTAATCCAATCCTGTAAAAGTGAATGGCCTCACGAATGGTTACACACGGTCAGTCGTCAGTTGACCCATAAGTGTTGTCTTGGGCTGTACGCGGTTGTTTTTACAATATTGACATTTTAACTTTATACGCTTCACTACAGCGCGCAAGTGCGGTACCCAGAACTGTCTTAGTATTTTATTTACGACGACTCCATCATTTTGGTGGAAAAATTTATGATGATATTTCTGTACGATGAGTTCGGTAGAAACATGTCGGCTTGGGAGTATAGCTGGATGTCGAGTTGACTCAGGCAACGCCATGGCATAGTTCAATCTTCCAAAAACGCTTAAAACACCGTTGTCGTTTAAGCCTAGGTTGTGCGTAAATATTTCACTACCTTTTGAGACCACCCGTATCTTTTCTATGTCATTTATTTCCTTATAGTTTTCTTTCTGTACACATCGACACAATGCTCTCTCCGCCTTAAAGGAGTTTAAGTGGCGCGCATTTTGTTTTCACCATGATACAACCAATTTCAGTCTCTTCAGCTGTAACAACGCGCCAGTAGGCGACTGCGGCGAATGCTGTTTCACTGGCGTCGACGAATATCACTGTGGAACAAATTCAGGTTAGCAAAAGTTAAGTCGATTCTGAGAGTGAGGGGTGAAAATAGAGGCTAAATTAGAAGACCCGTATCGCGGCGTTTGTTTATGTTAGTTCGAATTTTTTTTAATCGATCTTCGAACTTTGCCGTCTAATGCCGATTTTCAGCATATTGTTTATATGGTTTTTTGGCTATAACTCGTCGACTAAATTGATATTTCTTCAATCTGTAAAAGTCAAATTATTGCTAGAGACTTGTGCAATAATTAAAAATTAAAATTGAAAATTTTTGTGGTGCTTATGAAGCCAAATGTTGGAAAAATTATTATTTTTTCATGCTTTTTGAAAATATTTTCCACAAAACTAAGTCTTTTTTGCTTTCTGTTTGATTTATAATATGCTTCTCAGTTTCTTCAATAAATTTCATTTGAAAAGAAGATGGTCTTAGTCGATAATTTGCGTTAAAAATCCCAAAACCATTAAATAAATAGCGATTTAGGTAGAAGTAATTAAAAAGGGAAGTTCCAAGAATTAGGAATAAGTAAAACAAGTTTTTTGTTTTCAACCACCGCACAGGTAGCGATTTTTTATTATTTCGTAGAAGCGAACTAATTTCAAAAATAAAGATTCAGTTATGACTCGAAACTCAGCCGAAGCTGATGTCTTTTAATTTTCGCTCGGTCGTGATAAAATTCGCTATTAATTTTCTTGGAACTTATTTCATTTTGTGAGTGATTTAACTTAAGTGCATCGGTTTCATAAAAATAAAAAAAGAAAACATTGTATAATATATATTGTATTAAAAATGTCGGAACCAAAATGTGAAATGGACCATTTTTGTAATGTTTGTGGACGTTTCATAGCAAGCGATGAAAAATGTGGCAATGTGAGTGATTTTTTTTTGGAAGCCTATAAACAATATTTCTCGCCGGAGTTTATCACTGACGTAAACTATGCCCCTAAAAAAGTTTGCTTTAATTACTATTCAACTCTTATGCAATGGAAAAGTGAAAAGAAGAAGGCTATGCCTTTTGGTATACCAATGATATGGTTAGCCCGCATCAAGAAGAAAATTGCTATGGATGTATCAACTACCATAAAACTTTGAATAGAAGGAAAACAAAGAATAAATTTTATGTAGCAGTGCCAAGTGCCCAATTAACATTACCGCACTCAGAATTCGTTCCAATACCAACATACCGAAGTAAAGGGTGATTTTTTAAGAGCTTGATAACTTTTTTTTTAAAAAAAACGCATAAAATTTGCAAAATCTCATCGGTTCTTTATTTGAAACGTTAGATTGGTCCATGACATTTACTTTTTGAAGATAATTTCATTTAAATGTTGACCGCGGCTGCGTCTTAGGTGGTCCATTCGGAAAGTCCAATTTTGGGCAACTTTTTCGAGCATTTCGGAATTAGCATTTCGGAGGCAAAATTGCCGCATTTGGAGTGAAGAGCAACCAGAAGCCGTTCAAGAACTGGCCATGCATCCCGAAAAATGCACTGTTTGGTGTGGTTTGTACGCTGGTGGAATCATTGGACCGTATTTTTTCAAAGATGCTGTTGGACGCAACGTTACGGTGAATGGCGATCGCTATCGTTCGATGCGAACAAACTTTTTGTTGCCAAAAATGGAAGAACTGAACTTGGTTGACATGTGGTTTCAACAAGATGGCGCTACATGCCACACAGCTCGCGATTCTATGGCCATTTTGAGGGAAAACTTCGGAGAACAATTAATCTCAAGAAATGGACCGGTAAGTTGGCCACCAAGATCATGCGATTTGACGCCTTTAGACTATTTTTTGTGGGGCTACGTCAAGTCTAAAGTCTACAGAAATAAGCCAGCAACTATTCCAGCTTTGGAAGACAACATTTCCGAAGAAATTCGGGCTATTCCGGCCGAAATGCTCGAAAAAGTTGCCCAAAATTGGACTTTCCGAATGGACCACCTAAGACGCAGCCGCGGTCAACATTTAAATGAAATTATCTTCAAAAAGTAAATGTCATGGACCAATCTAACGTTTCAAATAAAGAACCGATGAGATTTTGCAAATTTTATGCGTTTTTTTTAAAAAAAAAGTTATCAAGCTCTTAAAAAATCACCCTTTATTGATCTTCAAACAGATATCAGTACTACAACCGCCGCTGCTACATTTATGGATTTCTTCTCAGAATACGACCCTGGTGAAGGTACATCATATGAAACATCAAAGGACCCAATCCTAGTCACACAAAACCAATTGGATGGAATTGTTGCTAATTTGTGTTTGACTCAGAAAAGATCAGAACTAATGGCTTCATTTTGGAAAGAAAATAATTTGCTGGCGAAAGGTACCAAAGTAACAGCATATCGAAAACGCCAAAAAGAGTTAAAAAAGTTCTTCAATGTGAATGATGCAAAAAATTTCGCTTATTGCAACGATATTGAAAAGTTAATGGAGACGATAGGGTTAACCTATAAAAAAGATGATTGGCGTTTATTCATCGATAGTTCACTAATCAGCTTAAAAGTTGTGCTTTTGCACAAGACAAATAGAATGCCTTCTGTTTCGATTGCGTATAGCACTGACACTAGTGAAAATTTCGATAATTTGAAACACATTATGGAAGTAGTCAAATATAACGAACACCAGTGGCACACTTGCTGCGACCTCAGAATAGTTTCATTGATTACAGGTTTAACAGCATCTGGCCGTCCAAAATATCCGTGTTTTTTGTACGATTGGGATACACGATACGGAGAATATATTAAAGGAAGAAACCAGTACAAACAGCATAACTGGAATAGTCGCATTGGACGGAAATGACCTAAAGACAATAGGCTACTCGAAAGTCTTGTTTCTGAAATGAAAATTTTGTTGCCGTTGCTCCACATTAAACTTGGCATTGCTAAAAATTTTTCGATATGTATCGCATAAAGACCAGCAGTATTCAACCGCTTAAAAGACATTTTCCCAAGACTAAGTAACGCCAAAATTCAAGAAGGGGTTGGTAATGGTCCCGACATACGGAAACTAATGAGTCGTCAAGATTTTGACTAAATTCTGACATACCGAGAATTAAATGCATGGTTCGCATTGAAAGTAGTCATTAAAGGACTTTTGGGTAAATAACGCAAAGACAACTACAGGCAAACATGTTGGCAGCTTTCGATGAAATTGGGGTTAATATGTCGTACAAAACTCATCTCTTGCATCAGCATCTTGATCAACTCGCTCAACAGTTGCCAACTGAATCTGATGAGCAAGGCGAACGTTATCACCAAACTGCGCTTCCATTTGAAATAAGGTAACTATAGAGTGCATATTTTAAATTCCTAGATTTTTCTAATATATTTGTCAGAGTGCACAATTTAAACAATTGTTTCAATTAAACAATTGAAAACTATTTTCGTTTCAGGTACAGAGGAAAGAAATCTCCAGATGCAATACTCGCTGAAATTTGTTGGTGTGTGTAATAACACCTTTGATGAAGAGGAAGACGAGGAGAGGAAGAAGGGGAAGACAAAGATGAAATTCCAGAATATCTGTTGGACGAAATTATCCACCTTTCTGATGATGATGACGATGACCAAGATATTTGAGAGTGATGTTGATCCACAGCCGCCTGCTTAACAGCAACTGGCGAAATCTTTCATTTAATTTATTTAATTTTTTTTACTTAATACTTTTCATAACTAACATTTCAAAATTATATTTTTTTCCATATTTTTATAATTTCTTTTTCAATGTTTCTTCAAAACCAACACTGAGCAAAATTGGTACATAAAAAATGTGGAAGTAAATTAATATTAAGCTGGAAAATGCAAGTTTTGTATTATGATTATGATTTTCTTTTCAAATGAAATTTATTGAAAAAACTGAGAAGCATATTATAGATCAAACAGAAAGCAAAAAAGACTTAGTTTTGTGGAAAATACTTTCAAAAAGCATTAAAAAAATATATTTTCCCAGCATTTTGCTTCATAAGCACCACAAAAATTTTCTAAATCAATTTTTTAAAAAATTTTGATTGTTGCACAGGTCTCTAGCAATAAAATGGCTTTTACAGATTGAAAAAATATCAATTAGTCAAAAAACCATATAAACAATATGCTGAAAATCGGCATTTGACTGCAAAGTTCGAAGGTCGATTAAAAAAAATTCGAACATAAACAAACGCCGCGATACGGGTCTTCTAATTTAGCCTCTATTTTCACCCCGAACTCTCAGAATCGACCTAACTTTTGCTAACCTGAAATTGTACCACAGTGTATGTGTAGCTCAACAATAGTGTCAGGATGCAGCAACAGCGGAGAGTAGTACCGACGCAGCCGAAAATATTTCACTATCTGCAGCTTTGTCACCCATTGCGCCAACCGCTGAAATATTCGTTGCGGTATATCTTCATCCCAGCTTATGCCAGTTCGCCACACCTCTTGTAGCAATACTTTT
Source organism: Coremacera marginata (assembly GCA_914767935.1). NCBI lineage: Eukaryota > Metazoa > Arthropoda > Insecta > Diptera > Sciomyzidae > Coremacera > Coremacera marginata. The sequence goes on along the minus strand of OU612045.1, from coordinate 81,735,725 downwards.
CCGTAAATTAGCAAGCTTGTGAGCATGCAAAACGGGTCATAAACAGACATGACCATGCTGAGAAGTTCTCGTTTAGTAGGGCATCTCGAAGCAGTTACAATCGTATGGTCGACTTTGTGTAGGTAAAGTTGGAAAACAGAATATCGGCGACATTATCCCAAAACATTCCCAATATTTTGTCGACTTTGTCAGCAGTATTCAATCTTACAATTGATGATTCACACGATGCATTGTCATTTAATTGGTTTTGTACTAATTCAGAATTTGAAATAAATCCACGAAGCTCGAATCCTGCTTGGGAATGTGTAATTTTTACAGCTTGCCCGATTTTGAACGCCTCCTCTTCATTGCAAAAGCTGCTTACAAAATCATCCACGTAATGGCTGTTTACAATTTCATCAATAACCCTTGGCAGGTCAGGTGCAGTTCCGAACTTTTTTTTTATTTTTGACATATTGTGCACTGCATGGTGAACAGGTAGCGCCAAAGATCATGGCTGCCATTACATAAATGATTATCGGTTTTTTAGGAACGTTGCCCCTCCAGAGAAATCGTTGAGATTCTTAATCACATTTTGTTATTCGAACTTGGAGACACATTTCCTTAATATCGGCGCATAATCCTATACGTTTTTCCCGAAATTTGAATAAAATTGTGTTGTGAATCGGACCCTTTCATCAGTTCCGAATTCAAAGATATTCCATCTACCGTTGCGGCCGCATCGAAAACTAGTCTCAGTTTGCCAGGTTTGTTGGCATTGAAGACGGCAAAATGTGGCAAATACCACATTCGATCAGTTGTAACTGCTGCTTCAGTTGGCATCAACTTCCTTGCATCACTTTGATATGTAATTCGCCATCGCATCTATATAAGCCTTGGCAAAATCTGGGTCCTTGGCCATTTTGTTTTCAATGGAATACAAACGAAGTTTAGCCATTTTTTTTTTCCATAAAAGGCCAGTCTCGTATCTTTGGCCAATCTTCTTAGTTGTCTCATTCAGGATATTCCGCGCTCGAATAATTTCCTTGGATTCCAATAATTTTTTTGGCAAAGAAACACCAAAATTTTCGGTAGTAAAATAATCTGTATATGATATCCTCCAGTTTATCATTTTCTACAGTTGCATGCATCACGACTGACAATTGGTTTTCTAAAGGTAAATTGGTTCCCGACGGTCTTCCATATATCAGCTAACTAAGTGGCGTTTCAGCAACTATCATGGCTGGCGGTCAAACGACAGATATCTAAGCCAGTCAACAACTTTGGTTCAGCATTGATGTAGTCGACGATTGAAATATTTTCAAGCTGCTGATTTTTGTCATGTAAGTAAGCTAAATGAACTGTCTGCTTGGGGCGTTTCAAGTTGGGAAAGGTGTGTGCATTCATATTAAACCATTTATTATTTTTTCCTTGACCTTTTATGTTACTGTTTACTGCCATTGATGACATATTAGTTGACCTTCCGCCAAAGCACTGTAGAGTGAGTGGGCGCCTTTCTCCTTGAGGCCCAACTCAATGGCTACTAACGCATTCAATAAAGTCGCCGAAGATCCCTCATCCAAAAATGCAAAACATTTTGCGACTCGGGTATTTGGTCCTCGAATTTTCACTGGCAGTGCCTTAAATAGCAGCCAGGTTGGCCTAGAGCTTGATGGCATCTCTTGCACAGTGTTAAGCTGGTGTTGCTCGACCCAGGGGCGTAGCTACTGGGGGGACAGGGAGGGCACGTTGATCCCCTAATTTTTTAGAGTCGGCCAATTTTAACAGCAATTCATGAAAAAATATAAAAAAAAATTGCAAAAATTTCTATTTTTGACCAATTTTTTCTATAAGTCGTACCTCAAACCATCTGTAATGTAATCTGCCAAATTTGAGTTGCAGTCGGCCAATTAGAGTATCAGTCGGCTAAATTGAGTTTCAGTCGGCCAATTTGAGTTTCAGTCGGCAAGTTTGAGTTTCAGTTGGCTAATTTGAGATTCAGTTGTACTAAGCACAAAGTCATATACATTCAGCCAGTTTTAATTTTATTCGTGCTCAACACCAACTGCAGCAACTTCTGGCAGCCAATTCACTTCACTTCCAGTTGGTTCAATCATTCAGTTTCAGTTACAGTCTTGCCCAGAACCAATTGAAGTCGGTAATTTTATTATATCAAAGTTTATTCGCGGCAAGAACCAACATTTGTGCTGCCACATAACCTTTAGTTGACCTTTAAACTAAAAAGTCATGCCATTTGGTTAAATTTGGTAAACTGATATTTTGTAATTGTCTGAATGTTGTCTCCTTCCTTCTGTAAACAATCGTTATGTTTAACTTCTTAATTCTCTTGTCGTCTTTTTTCTGCAGTAATTTATATCTTCATTTATGTAAAAGCTTTAATTTTCAATGACTTTCGTTCTTATTGTTTTTAACGAAGAAATTGAAAAAGCGTTTTATTTGGTTAAAATAATAATATTTGTTAAAAGAAATTGTTTAAAAAGCAATCGTTTATTCATATCAAAAGAAATTTTAAGAACGTAAGTATTATTTTTAGTTTATAATAAAGGCGGTTAAAGCAGTTTAACTTATTTGTTTAAGGAATTTAAATAGAAACATTTTAAAATGGGAAAACGAAGGAAAGTAGAATGCTTAAGCTGTGGAAGCATATTCGACGATGATTTTCAACGAAAACATGAAGCTTCTCGTCACGGTGGGAAACGAATAAAAACCAAGGAGCCCGGCGCTCTAGGGAATCCATTCCTTGCCGCAGCAAAAAATAAAAAAGTACGTACTTAATAAAATATGTACCTAATGAAATTTTTGATTTACTAAGTGTTAGAGAAAATCAATCGATCACAAAAAGTTTTTTTCTGCAATTTATATGCACAAAATTCTTCATTTTAAGAAGAAAATAATTCAAACAACTTTGCGCTTTTGGGAATAACTGCAAATAACGCTAGTTTACAAATTTCGAAAAGTTGCTTTTACGTCTAATGCCTCTAATGAAAATTGGTCACTGGTTTCGAAAATCAGATTCCGTTTTTATACCCCCACACGTACAACTGTAAAGGTATTTTAAGTTTTCAACGACGTTTGTTGCGCCCTTAAGGAGGCGTGTCAGGTACAGCAATAAGTATACATAAATAATCAACTCGAAAACTGAATTGATTTAGCCATGTCCGTCTGTCTAGTCTGTCCGAACGAGTACGGGCGTATTTTTAAATTCGTTATGTAAGCTTTTCGCTCCAAAAGTAATTTAAGGTTTCAAGATGAGTAAAATCGGACAAGAACCATGCCTATCTACTATATGAAGTAACGTCATCAATATGGTTAGGCCTTCATAAGTCCCCTAGATTTCGAGATATCACACAATGCGCTGAATGGGGACAAAAATACAAAATTAAAAAATTTGTATGCAGAATTAAAGGTAATGATTCAATTGTGCCAAATCAGAAAACACCAAATGAATATGTTTTTAAGAAATGCCAGATTTTTAAAGTTGACATATTTTATTCAGGAAAATTAAGAAAGATCTTGGAAAGATTTTTAAAAAAATTTTAATTTTTGATATAGCAATGACAAAAAAATTATGCACAACTATTTCAAATGATTTTGAAATTACGAAAATTATTGGTTTTTGTTCAAAATTTATTTTGCAAAAAAAGTTACATGAACCCTAATAAGTGGTCTTAAAACTCAAAAATTACCAAATTTTGAGAAGAGATAAAAACAAAATTGGTATTTTTTTTATTTTGACTATTTGCCTTATCAAAGTATTCACCTTTAGTGCACAAAATTTTATCTGCGCCTGAAATCAAAAACGAAAGCTACATCATGTTTTATATGGTTAGTTTTTGTGAAAATTGGTCAATTTTGTATGAATAGTTTGCAAAAAAAAATTAGCAAAGTTTGAAAGACAATAGAAAAAAATCGGTATTTTAGTTTTTTTTCTTAAATTTTTTTTATTTTTACTTGAGGTATCTGTTCTCCGTTTCTAAAATTAAATCTTCACCATTAATTAAAAATAAAAGTTATAACGTTTTTAAAAATGTTACTTTTTGTTAAAATTTGTAGGGAAAATCGTATTTAAAACCTTCTTAAAATGAACAAACCCTAGTAAAATGGACTTTTATTAATTTTGTATTTTTTTTCTTAAGTCGTGTTAAAATATAATTAAAAAAAAACTGAGAATACGAACAATTTTTTTATAATTTTAAAAAACTAAAATGACTTGCAGCTAAAATTACATGCCCCTAAAAGTAGGCACTGATTTTTGTTTGAAGTTTTAAGAATTTACACAAATATAAATTTGGATGTTTCGAAATCGTGTTCAGTCTATTGTTTTTTAAAGTGAAACAAAATTAAATACTATTTTGCTTAAAGAACAAAACATTCACCTTTCAGAAAGTGTAAGCACATATGAAATCTGACCGCACATTTTTATAAAATAATTACTCAAAAATGCCGAAATGTGCATTTTAAAACGCAGTTTGTAAAATAAGTATCAGGTTTTCATAAAATATTTTGCAATTTTTGAAATCAGCAACGTCAAATTAACTAAGATGAAGACCAGACTACTGCTTCTATTTTTGTCCCTTCTTCATATGGGCTCAACGCACTGTGCATCAGCATGAAACTTAACATATAAGTTTTTCTATTTAAAATTAATTTTTAATTTGAAAATGAGAAAAATTGGATAAGCACCACGCCTACCTCCCAGACAAAGAGGTGTCATCCACGTACCAAAATCATCATAAAACCCACAGTTATCGAAATATCGATTTCCAATTTGTTTTTATACGTTTTCCTCTTTGACGCCCACCTCCCAAAAAAAACACGTCTACTTCCCAGATAAAGTGACGTCATCATTTTGATAGTTGTTTTGAAAATATGTAATACTTTTTATATTTTTTCTGTCACTTCGTTTCGAAATATAGCCCACTGTAGTTTTTTTTACGAAAACGAAAATGTGAATTTGTATTTATGTTATTTTTTGTATCGTTCATTAATCAGAAAGTATCACTGGTCTAAAAAAATTTTTAAAAGTTTCTAACAAAGCATCTTATAACTTTTCTTATACTCCAGATCTCAATAGAAATATAGTTTCGAATATTAAAAAATGAGTGTAAAAAGTCAAAGTTTGTAACAAAAAAAAAAAAAAAAAAATTTCCCCTTATGCTACAGCAGAGATAAAACAAGACAGAAAAGTAATTAATACCAAAATACAAAGCTTGTTTTTAATTGTCAATAAGTTGCAGGGTAGGAAAAATGTCGCTCGCTCGCGACTCTTTTTGGCTCTTGTAGCTTAGCTCTGGCTCGGGAAACGAGCAGCTTTATTTATTCAGAAAAAGTCAGAAAAAGTTTTATTGTGGCTCGGGCTCGCGAGCTAAATCCTGACTACTATGGATTTACATATACGGAGACTGGAGGCTATGGTAATGGTAATTATGCTATTAAAAACTTCATTTATTTTTAATATATCATAATAAATTCGAATCATTTTTTGAACAAATTTTTAATATATTTCATATTAAAAATATATTTTGTTTGTTAAAATTTAAATTTTCAACCTTATTTAAAATATATAAGTAGATACAATATGGGGGTTCTGGACCAGGTGGCGCCAACCGATGACGTGCTCTGGTCCAGAGCCATTTAGTGGTTGTTTTTTTTGCTAAAATTCGGCAAGTTTGGTGTGTCTTTGCTAAAAGCTATTAAAAATCGGCAAGTTTGGGGTATGTCTTTACTAAAAGCTATTAAAATCGACAAGTTTTTATGTATGTCTTTGCTAAAAGCTCTTTAAATCGTCAAGTTTTGATATATGTCTTTGCTGTAAGCGTTGATCATAATTTTATTTACTACATTATCGGTAGTGGTAGTCAAGCGAGTTCTTAACAGCGTTTGCATGTTTTGTTTTTTTCTTTACCCTCGAATTCGTTATAGCAATGACTAAAATTCTGCTGGTTGACTTTAGCTGAAATTATATGACTTGCTTTATGAAAATATATATATTAATATGGGTTGAAGCAATTTAGGCACGGCGAAGGTTGAAGGATTAAAGAAATTTTTGTTAATTTATCATAATGGTGCTAAGTATTAGGTGCGTGTATTAGATTTGTATAAGTTGTTTGTGCACTAGATGTCAACCATTTAAAACATAGGCGTATATAAATATATATTCGTCAGTTGGGGGCCATCGGAATTACAAGCCCCCGCTTAATAACCACCGGCTAAGTTGCTCATACCCAGCAACTTCTCCGCCGCTGTATTTTATTTACAGTAAATTCAAGAGTCTGCGAAGCTTCAAGATGCAGAAACTTCGAGAACATTTTAGAAGCCGACTTATGTCATTGTATGCCGATGACGTCACCCATCCCCATCCCGATACGGATTTTAATTTTATCTAATTCGCCTTAGTAACAGGATCAAAAAGGAGCAAGGATCAAAAAGGAGCCGGAGCAACAAGGATCAAAAAAAGTCCCACATAAAACTTCTGATTCACCTTAGTAACTTTTTTCCAGAATAGCGAATGCCGTGAGAGAGAAAGGGAGAGAGAGAATTTGATAGTAAGAGTGAGAATGGGAGATAGCAAATAGCGCGATCCTATACAAATAATACTTCAGACTCAACCTAACCTAAGCCAATGCCATATGTATAGGGGGCACTCTATACCTATTAGGCCGGGTCGATTTGTGGGGAGGCAAAAAAATCGCCCATTGCTCTGTGAAAATCGTATTCTAGGGATCAAAATAAGAAACTTTGCCGAAGGAACCATACCTCTAAAACGAATTCTGATGTACCCCAATTTGGGTCGAACTTTTGGGTAATGGCAAATTTTGAAAAATCCCACTTTGACCCATTTAGAGTGCTCCAATCGAGTCCAAATGTATGACCGACCACCACTAACTTTGGAGGCTCGACCAACCCATGCCAGTGGCACACCCCCTGGAACCCCCTGGGGGTTCACCATACAAACATTTCAAAAAATCGCCAGTTTTGACACTTTACATGAAAAAATCAGCGAAATGCCTATGTTATTTTCTTTTTTGAGTTTTTTTTCTCTTTACAAATTTATTCAACCCTTTTAAAAAGTGAAGGTATCACTGTGACACAATTGCAAATCGGAAGTTGCTTGTGTGCGTTTTTTAAGGCACCACAAGACACAGCTGCATGTCGTAAACTTACTTGTGTAGTTTTTTTATAGCACCTACTTAAGAAATGAAGGTTATTTTTACAACCCTTTTTGTGGGTATTTTATGGCACCTTCTTAAGAAATGCGCGTTTTATGCAACCATTTTAACAATTAAGGTATCACTGGAATGCAACGCAACCCTTTTAAAAAATTAAGGTATCACTGTGACACAATTGCAAAAACAGAACAAAAAAAGTTTTCCCATAAATCATTCACTATTCAAGTACAAGATAAGTTTAATGGAATTTGGGAAAAACTTGGTATGGAAATAGTGCTGAAAAAAAGTGTATTTAATAAATTGAATAAATTGCTTGACAAGTATCAAGAGCAAATCAAGAGAAGAAACAAAACCCAACAATTTACAGAGTATGTAAAATCTCTGAAAACAATTTTTTACATTGGAACATGTAAATGCGATTTGAAGGCAGCTCCATGTGCATGCGGCTGGGTTCCCGAACGCCTCAAAGAGTTCATGCACGATCAACATAATCAGAGAAGACTAACAATGGATGCAGTTGTGATGAAAACTGAAGAGCAAGGAGCAACGTCTATGTCATCAATGCCAACATACCCGATCCCGATGATTCAACATACGCACCGCCACCGGTTCAAGAAGATATGGATAGAAGCACAAGTTCACAATACACAGAGAGATACGATTGTTTTAACTTTGCCTTATTATGTGACAGATTTGGTGTGCCTGATAGAGTAGCATCGGCATTGGGAACCGCTCTTTTCCAAGATTTTAAAATGAAAGATAAGCATGGCAAACCTCTCATCATGGATAAATCGAAAGTTCGCAGAGAAAAAGAGAAATGCAGACAAGAAGTGGTTCGCAAACGGTTAGATCATACCAATTTGTTAGCGTTTTCATTCGATGGCAGAAAAGAGGATACTTTAACGACAGCTAAACTTGATGAGAAGTATCATACTAGGATGGTAAAAGAACCTCATCTTGTTATTTTGAGAGAACCCAATTCTGAATTGATTGGTTACGTAAGAGTGGAACATGAAACCGCTGAATACAAAACAACCAAATTAAATGATTTTTTCAACGATAAAAATATATCACTGGATGCATTAATTGGAATATGCACTGACGGTCAGCCAACAAACACTGGCCCACACGGTGGAACTATACGACGATTTGAATTGCTGTTAAAAAGACCGAGCACTGGACCAAGATCGGCAACCGGAAAACTGAGCCGTTAAATCGAAACTTGTGAAACTCTTCCGGTAAGTTATTGCTATCACTCATTTATTATAATTGTCAACCATTGTTAATTATTTTATTATTATATATTTTCAGGTGGTGGACGGCTTCCAGAAAATTGAGCTGCAAAATATGCCCCCGCTCCAGAAAAAAATTGAATTTTCCACCGATTCAAAGTACTTATACGACATGGCCCATGCAATTTCTAGCGGCGTGGTTTCGGTGGATCTGGCTAACATCAAACCAGGGAAAATTGTACATTCTCGGTGGCTCACCAAGGCAGCTAGATTATTACGATTATATGTGACAACGGAAAATCCCGATGGCAATTTAAGAATTCTGGTTGAATTTATAATTAAATGTTATGTGCCAATGTACTTCAATATCAAGTATTACAGCTCTGTCGTGTATGGCAGTGCATTATTTTTCAACTTCATTAGTTGGTCACGATTTCTAGAACCTCGTTTACGCAAAATTGTCAATCAAGTAATTACAGATAATTCATATTATGCGCATTCGGAAAATATCTTGTTATCAAGGTTGTTTGATGATAGCAAAGAAAAGCGCGACTGTGCTATCAACATAATTCTACGCTATCGAACAGATGTTGACGACCCAACGCAACTTAGAGCTTATAAAAAACCAGATATAAAGTTTAATTGCACAAGTTACACGGAAATGATCATTATGAATGACATAAATAACGTATTTGAACCACCATTCACGCGAAGCATTCCGTACGATACATTGAAAGAATATTTAAATCAAGATGATCCACCGTTTAATGATCCAAAAATTGCATCACACATACAAGGAACGGAACGACATGTTCAATTGCTTGCTAGCGTTTCCAAACGGGTTATACCGGAAAAAGTAGAGGCTGTTATGACGACGACATTAGAGAGCCGTGCGAAATTGCCCAGACTTGAAAGTAAAAAAGACTTCAAACAATAATTTTTTTAGTTTCTTTTCTATAACTAACTTAAATTAATTTTTTCATTTACATATGTTCTGACTAAATAAATTTCAAAAGAGAAAAAATAGATATTATTATAAATAAATAAATAAAAATAAAGAAAAAAACATAGCCATTTCGCTGATTTTTTCATGTAAAGTGCCAAAACTGGTGATTTTTTGAAATGTTTGTATGGGGAACCCCACAGGGGGGTTCCAGGGGGTGTGCCAATGGCATGGGTGGGTCAAGCCTCCAAAGTTAGTGGGGGTCGGTCATACATTTGGACTCGTTTGGAGCACTCTAAATGGGTCAAAGTGGGATTTTTCAAAATTTGCCCCTACCCAAAAGTTCGACCCAAATTGGGGGACATCAGAATTCGTTTTAGAGGTATGGTTCCGTCGGCAAAGTTTCTTATTTTGATCCCTAGAATACGATTTTTACAGAGCATTGAGCGATTTTTAAATCGACCCGCCCTAATACCTATATAGGTATATATGCCACTCTATAGGTATAGACTATCAGTTTATAACGAATACGCATAATGTCAATAACAATCTCTTTAAGCGGAACCACTTCAACTCTTGCTGCAATATATTTTCCTCCGGTTGAGTTACCTACAAGATATGTTTGTGGACTTGTAGACTTTGTATCAATTAATTCTATACCAAATTTACATTATCACAATAATTTATTCCATATTGGACCACATACTATTACAATTCCAGTTGGTTCAAATGAACTGAAAGACATTGCTTTCTTCTTAGAGTCAAGTATAAAATCCATTGATGATTCAATTTACTTAAAAATTTAGCGAAACAATTGTACCCTAAAAACTGAACTCACTTCATTCGAAGATAAAGATTTTTCAAAACCAAATAGTGTAGGACAGTTGTTGGGATTCAGTAAAAGAAATTTGATAGGAAATGAGCTACCGTACGAGGAATTTATTTGTACGAGGAATTTGTTCAATGAAATTCGATATGAAATTAATGGTTTTGAAGTTGATCGTACACGTACTCTTGGAATTTCATCAACCATGAAAAATTTCGTATCATTGAATAAAGCTGAAAGTGTTGGTTTCTTGATGAAAATTTCACATTGGAAAAATCTCATTTTAGTTGCTGTGTGCCGTTCAAAATGTTCCTGGGTTTTGCTGAAGATTATAATAAAATAATATTAAATTCGAAGCATGAACTTATCCTTCAACGTTCTTCATATAATGATAGATCATATCATTCTACAAATGGAACTGATCAGTTAAAGCTAACAATACTGGGCATAGTTTGGAAAATGCCTCATACAGTAATTTTCGGATATAAGAGCCCGGGAAAGTCTTTTATGAAAATCCCAGTTAAAAGCAGTTTTGGATCTTATTAGAAAAACCCGTTTAACGAACCTTTTGGGGCTTATATAATAAATACACTCTTACACTAAGGGGAAAAAATAGTAAATTTATCCAAAAACATTTTAAATTTATCCAAAAACAGGGTCCAGACTTACATTTTTTGGCACTTGACCACTTGCTGCCGTAATTCAATAAACATATTTTCTTACTGGTATGCAAATACAAGACCAAAGATGCCATGCTACAAAAAAAAAAATTAACACAACGCAGTCAACTTTTTTTAACTTTTTCTATCCGGGGAATTTTGTATGAATTTTTTCAAATGGTTCACACATTTGCAACTTAATAAGCGGGTAGATTTTTTAAGCGGGAAATACTTTAAACGGGAGTTTTCCTGTATAATGCTTATGGGGATTTTTCTTGACCTAATTTTATTAACTTATAAGAGGGGAAATCCATTAACCGGGGGACTTATATCCAGAAATTACTGTATACAATTATCAGACTTTGCAAAATTGAAAATGTACAAGATAATTAGAAACGAAAATTTGCTAATACCCAATGGCAAAGAAGAAGAAGAAGTGGCGTTTAGAAGGGACTATCATATAAATCCTATACTACCAAAGGAAACAAAAGTTTTATGGCATGTAAAGCTTTCACCGCAAAATGAAAGACCACGATTTCTTATAATCGGTTTACAAAGAGAAAAAAGTAAACAGGAAGGAAATATATTTGATCATTGTATTATATCTAATTTAAAAGTATATATAAACTCTGAATCATATACCTATGATGATCCCTATTTATGATTTATGGGGACATTTATGATTTAAATGAGACAGTATGCTGTACTATATGATATGTATGCAAAATTTCACCAAAGTTATTATATGCGGGAACCTCAACCATTGCTAGATGTCGTTGGATTTAAGGCTATTGCACCACTTATTGTTGTTGATGTATCACACCAAAATGCAGCAGTTAAAGTTGGACCTATTGATAAACGAATTGAATTTGAAACCGAAGCCTATTCCAGATAGAACCTCAGCCCACTGTTTAGTAATTCATGATCGATTAATTGAATATTCACCTCTAACAAATGAAATCAGAAAAAATTAATTAAATATAAGATCACTGTTTTCCATTAATAAAATTATAAAATTTGTATAATAATAATAGTAATAAAGAAACATTTAAATAAATTTTTATCAGAATTTTACCACAGACATTCGTTTAGTTTAGCTTTAAACTTCTACACTGCTCCTTTATCTTGAACTTGCGTTTTTTTTTGTTTGAGTACGCTTACTATTCTTATTATGAAGCGTAGCTCTTATCACTTTATTGTTAAATTCTTTTTTTATAGAGACTTAATATTAATTTAAAATATAAATAAAATTAAAATCCGTATCGGGATGGGGATGGGTGACGTCATCGGCATACAATGACATAAGTCGGTTTCTAAAATGTTCTCGAACTTCTGCATCTCGAAGCTTCACAGACTCTTAAATATACTGTAAATAAAACACAGCGGCGGAGAAGTTGCTGGGTATGAGCAACTTTGCCGGTGGTTATTAAGCGGGGGCTTGTAATCCCGATGTCCCCCAACTGACGAATAGATATTTATATACGCCTATGTTTTAAATGGTTGTCATCAAATGCACAAACTATTTATACAAATATAATACACGCACCTAATACTTAGCACCATTATGATAAATATACAAAAATTTCTTTAATCCTTCAACCATCGCCGTACCTAAATTGCTTCAACCCATATTAATATATATATTTTCATAAATCAAGTCATATCATTTCAGCTAAGGTCAACCAGCAGAATTTGAGTCATTGCTATAACGAATTCGAGGGTAAAGAAAAAAACAAAACATGTGTTATTTTTAACATGTTATTTTAACATTTGGATAGCAATGTTATTTTTAACATTTGGATAGCTGCTAAATATGTTGGATATGTGGTATAGCCAATACACAATCCTTCTAATATATAGATTTTTCGATCTGCTGCAATATAGTTTCAGTTGTACTTTATTAAAACACCTTTTTAATATATTGAAATTACATTTTCTTGTTATAAGAGACTCTAGGAACAAAGAAACATCATTTTCTAAGAAAAAAGCTGTCGAAAAAAAGTGTCGTTTTCAAGATTTCACTCAAGCAAATCACAGAATGAGGCGTAAAAAGCTTGGCTTCAAAAACATCAAAACTACTGAAAACAGAAAAGGGGACGTAGACAACATAAGCGTAGTCTATCAAAGTGCACTATGCTAAAATCATGTTAAATGTTTGTATTTATATGTCGTAGATAATGATTGATCGCCAAGCAAAAGTGTCTTGTTTGGATAGAGTTTCACCACTGTACTTAAAACTACTTGTTTATTGATTCGATTTGATATGGTTGTCAAATAAATTATTTTAGGGATTGATTGTTGAATTTCAAATTGGTTGAAAGAAAAATAGAATTTAAATTGGGAAACTTTAAAAATTATTAAATAAAAGGAGAAATCAGTGGTGAAAAACTATCGCGATCATGGAGTCTCTGATATCAGAAGTGGGATCGAATGCAGCGCAAGTGAATGGTCTGGAAGTCGACTGGAAAATGATTCTAGAACAGCAGAATCAAAATTTTATAACATTGTTGGAGGTTTTGCAACGACCTGGTAAAAAAAATGAAACTCAACTACCAGAATTCGATCCGCGTACTGGTGATGCTCATGCTTGGCTAGCAACAGCTGATATATGCATGGGTGAACAGCCCTTAAAAGATGCTGAGCTAATGAATGCACTAAGTCGTGCGTTGAAAGGACAATCATCCATGTGGCTGTCACAAATTTCTTATGTTGGAATGTCGTGGAGCGAATTCGAAGACGTGTTTATCGCAAGATTTGATGGTTCCGAAACAATAGCTGCTTATTTGATAAATTTGAACAACAGTAAGCCAAGGGAAGGTGAGTGTCTATCATCTTATGCAGTGTCTTTGTTGACTTCTCTCATGGCGAAGTGGAAAAATCTGAACACGGAGCAGATAGCAGTGGCAACTGTTTTGGCACATATTGGCCAATTCGAGCCGCGCGTTCAACGTCTAGCTTTCACAGTTGATATACAAACAAGAAAACAGTTACAACAAGAGTTAAAAGTAACATCGTATTCAAAGAGGAAAATTCCACCGAACTTTTATGGCGAACCCAAGAACAAGCGATTAAAATTTACTCCAGCACCATTTTTAAAATGTTTTAACTGCGGCAATGTAGGACACAAAGCTGCAGCTTGTAGAAACTATGTTAATAAAGATGTTCAGCAGACTACTTCAAATAAGGTTCCAATGTTGAAGAAGAAATCTACATCGGATGTGACCTGTTTTCGTTGCCCGGGTCACACAGGGTCACTATGCCAATAAATGTCCAAACATTCAGAAGAAGATAGACAACAAACAAACTCTTGACAAACGCGTTGACATGTGCATACTTGATACACCTTCAGGCATTTTGAATCACGCAGGTAAGGAGTATCTTTTTATTTTTGATTCGGGAGCCGAGTGCTCACTCATTAAACAAACGGTTAGTTCTAAATTCTGTGGCGAACTTTTCAACAAGAATGTGTCTATGACTGGCATTGGTCAGACGAGTGTGAAAAGTAGTTTACAAATTTTATCTAAGGTAACGATTAATAGAATTGACATCGAAATAATTTTTCATATTTTGCCCGATCACTACTTACAGTTTGACGTTATCATAGGACGAGAAATTTTAAATAAAGGTCTTTGTGTTCAAATGACAGCAAAACAGTTAAATGTAACTCGGGAAATTAGTGATGAAGTTAAATTTTGTTATAATTTAAACACCAATGACTCAATTTTTGATGGTATAATCACTGACATACCCCAAGAGCATAGACCTGAATTGTTAGACATTTTAAATAAATTCAAGAAAAATTTTGTAAATGGTACACCCAAGTGCGCAGCTAATTTAGATCCAATGGAAATTCGTTTGATGGATCCAAATAAAACTGTTTACCGAAGACCTTACAGGCTTAGTCCAGACGAACAAGACATAGTGCGTATCAAAATTAAAGAACTTTTAATGGCAAATGTTATTCGACCAAGCTCATCACCTTTCGCTAGTCCGATACTGCTAGTTAAGAAAAAAGATGGATCAGATAGAATGTGCGTGGACTATCGACAACTAAACGATAATACTATTCCCGATAGATTTCCTTTGCCGTTGATATCTGACCAAATTAATAGACTTAATGGTTGTCATTACTTCACAACTTTAGACATGGCCAGTGGGTATCATCAGGTACCTATTCATCCTGACTCTATTGAGAAAACCGCTTTTATAACACCAAATGGACATTATGAGTATCTTGCAATGCCATTTGGGTTGCGTAACGCTCCTGCAGTATTTCAAAGAAATATTATGAAAGTTCTAGGTGAACTTGCAAATACATACGTTGTGGTATACATGGATGATATTCTGGTCGTGGGAACAGAAAATATTGACGAAAGTTTACAAAGGATTAATGTTGTTTTGGAAACACTTACTAACTACGGAATTTTATTTAATATTAAAAAGTGTTTTTTTTATGAAAACGAAGGTAGAGTATCTGGGTTTTGAGGTTAGTTGTGGTGAAATCAGACCGAATTCCAAGAAAATAGAAGCTTTACTTGCCCTTCCTCCTCCTCAGACTATAACTCAATTGCGACAATTGATTGGGTTGGCTTCCTATTTTAGACAATTTGTGCCAAAATTTTCCCAAATTATGACTCCACTTTATGCATTAACAAGTAAAAATGTTCTTGATTGGAAGCCGTCTCATGAATCAGTACGACAGAAAATTATTTCTATACTTACAAGTGCACCAGTTCTAATGATATTTGATCCAAATTTTATGATTGAGTTACACACAGACGCGAGTTCTATTGGATTTGGTGGTATATTAATGCAAAAGAAGGACAGTAAATTACATGTTGTGGCTTACTTTAGTAAGCGAACGTCAAGTGCAGAGTCAAAATACCACTCATATGAATTGGAAACTCTTGCAGTAGTGAATGCGATAACTCATTTTAGGCATTACTTATATGGTCGTAAGTTCGATGTTATAACGGATTGTAATTCTTTAAAATCATCGCGAACTAAACTTGATTTGACTCCCAGAGAGCACAGGTGGTGGGCTTTTCTTCAATCGTTTGACTTTAATATAATACACAGAAATGGAGACCGGATGTGTCATGTTGATTTCTTTTCTAGGAATCCATTATCTAATGAAGAATTATGTAAAATGTCATTCAAGAAGGTTAACCTTGCAGATATTTCTAATAATTGGTTAGTAGCTGAACAGCAACGTGACTCTGAAATAATTGGTTTGATTTCAGATTTAAATGACCATAAAGTAAGTGATGATTTGGCTAAAACTTATGAATTACGTTTAGGTGTGTTGTATCGTAAAATACAACGTAATGGAAAGACTAAGTGCATGCCTATCCTTCCTCGGGCATTAAGGTGGTCGGTGATTAATTCTGTTCATGAGTCCTTAATGCATCTTGGATGGGAAAAAACTTTAGAAAAACTTTATGACATGTATTGGTTTGAAAAAATGTCCAAATATGTAAAAAAATTTGTTAAGAATTGTATAACGTGTGCGGTTTCTAAATCACATTCTGGGAAAATTTCAGCAGCGTTGCATCCTATACCTAAAATTCCGATTCCTTGGCATACTGTGCACATTGATGCAACTGGTAAACTCAGCGGAAAAAATGATAAAAAGGAATATGTCTTTGTGTTAATTGATGCATTTACAAAATTTGTGATTTTGCAACATGCTTTGAGTATTGATTCAATACACAGTATTCAAGCTGTGAAATTCAGCGTGTCTGTGTTTGGAGCTCCCAAGCGAATTATTGCTGATCAGGGTAGATGCTTTGCTAGCGCTGAGTTTCGTGAGTTTTGTAAATTTCATAACATTGAATTGCATTTAATAGCAACAGGTAATGCTCGTGCTAATGGTCAGGTAGAAAGAGTGATGAGTACTCTTAAAAACATGCTAACTGCAGTTGAATCTAATAAAGAACGTTCATGGCAAGACTCTTTGCCTGATGTTCAATTAGCTCTTAATTGCACTATTAATCGTGTGACTAAATGTAGTCCACTTGAGTTGATGATCGGTAAAATAGCCAGACCATTAGATTTGATGTTTTCAGATGAAAGTGAACAAATAGTAGATATTGTAGAAATACGGGAGTTAGCTGAAAATAATATAAAAAAAAGTGCACAATATGAAAAATTAAGGTTCGATCAAGGAAAGACAATACCTATTAAATTTAAGATTGGAGAAATGGTTTTGCTACAGAATGAGGAACGTAATCAAACGAAGCTCGATCCGAAGTATAAAGGCCCTTTCAAAATTGTTGAAATTTTAGATGGTGATAGAAATGTTTTATCAGCACTAAATAATAAATGGACTTATAAGTACGCTCATGATCGTCTGCGCAAAATGCCCGAAGGTGACGAGTCAACGGAAGTTGAGACATTAAATAATGATGTGGATTAATTGAGTATTTTCTCTTATGTACTTTATTTTGTTTAAATGTTTCGTTGGAATAAACGGTTTATTGTTTGAATAATTTAAAAAAGATTAAAATCTGGATTCAATTATTAAAAGTCTTGTTTTTTAGTCGGACATTCTAAGTGGATACCACCAGGTTTTATGGTGAAGATTATCGTCTGATGTGATAATAGATGAGGATACCACCAGGTTTTATGGTGAAGATTATCATATGATGTGATAATAGTTGTGGGCACCACCAGGTTTTATGGTGAAGATTATGATCTGAAGTGATAATAGTTCTGGATACCATCAGGTTTTATGGTGAAGATTATGATCTGAAGTGATAATAGTTCTGGATACCATCAGGTTTTATGGTGAAGATTATCATCTGATGTAATAATAGTTGCGAATATCACCAGGTTTTATGGTTGGATTATCGTCTGATCTTATGGTATTATTGTTATTATTATTCACTGCCAGGTTATGGCGAAGGTTATCATTTGAAATGATTATAGTTGTGAATATCGTCAGCCTATGGCGAAGGATATTGTTTGATGTGATAATGATTGAGGATACTTGGATAATTGGACATTGCCTGAAATTATGGTGAAGGTTTTCAATTGAATGGATAGTTGTAATATCATCATACGATGTCGTGACCAGGAGTGGCCAAATGAAAGAAGAGGTCACCCGAGGACGTGTGACATGTCAGAATGGCCGTGTCGTAGATAATGATTGATCGCCAAGCAAAAGTGTCTTGTTTGGATAGAGTTTCACCACTGTACTTAAAACTACTTGTTTATTGATTCGATTTGATGTGGTTGTCAAATAAATTATTTTAGGGATTGATTGTTGAATTTCAAATTGGTTGGAAGAAAAATAGAATTTAAATTGGGAAACTTTAAAAATTATTAAATAAAAGGAGAAATCAGTGGTGAAAAACTATCGCGATCATGGAGTCTCCGATATATATATTCTAACAATAAGAATGTTAAAGTTGTATGATTGTTGCAGTTGTACAGTATGGACACCTGTAAGTTCAAAGTTATGCTATTGTTCAAAAAATGTTTGAATTATGTTATTATTTAAAATTATTTAAAAAAAGGCGCCCTGATGAAGCAGACAAACAAACTGCAAGACGTCGGTAAATTTTTAAAATTAAATTTCTTAAATTTATTTCTTAAGAAAACTATAAAATTGCTTACAACTATAAAAACTGTTGAAAAAAAGTGTCGTTTTTGAGATTTCCCTCAAGCAAATCACAACACGAGGCGTAATAAGCTTCGTTTGAAAAAAATCATAGCTGTATTTATAGCGAATAACACACACAAACAACATAACTACACACTGTGTAGTAGACAGTGACAGTCAAAGAAGAAAGAGCAATGAAAATGATAGAGCTATTTTTTTAATTTTTTTGTTGTATTGGAAATTTGATGCAATACATTGTAAGACCGTTCATAAAAGAGTGAAATTTAAAAACGTCGATTATACGTTCGTGACATCGATGTATCGATGTTTGAGATAGGGCGTTATCGATGTTAAGACATCGGTTTTTGTATCTAAACATCGTTGAAAATCGATGATCATCGAACATCCCTACTTCGAGCATATTCATATGAAACCGTATAAAGCTACTTTTTTCACACTGATGCCTGCCTGCCTGCCTGTCCTTAGGCCGCCCGCACAGTAAGCGCCGAAACAAGCAGGCAGGCACCAGTGCGATAAAAGTGCCTTCATACAGTTTCGTATGAATCTGCTCGAATTCCACATAGTGAAGGCAGACAGGCAAAGCAGGTACAGCGAGAAAACTGGCGTGTCCTGGTTTCTCGCAGCTGATTTTGCGTGTTTGCCTAATTTTCATATGAAATGTAATTAAATTTAGATATTAAGATAGTTTCAAGGACATTTTTTTAGATATTAGATGCATCATATATTAGATGCATTTTTTTTTTTCGTTGGACGAAACACACACGAACATAATAAGCATCATCGCACATGTATAAATAATGATAAACACACACAAACAACACCATGCAAACACAAAATATCAACGAGTTTGAACATTGTTTTGTTTCTTGTGCATCTATATTGTTGTTGGTGATAAATTTGGGATAACTGAAACTGCGAAAATTATGCATTGATGAAATTAGCAATTTTTGGGCTTGTAAAATAAAATAATGTTAGTTCTCAATTCTTGCGAAATGTTAGTACTTTGTTAGAAAGTTATAGACAAATGATTTTGTCAAAGAAAGCAAATGATTTACATTGGATCATTGAGTGAGTGTTGTTTTTGTTGTTCGCATGAGCAAGTGTGTGTTTTGAGTTGCTGTTTTTATAAGTAAATGTTTTTTCGTGGAGAAGTATTCATAACAAAATAAATGCGAAAAAAAAACAATTACAAATTATGTCGCAATGATCTGATCTGCTTCTCACATTCACTCTGCGATGCTTATTTGTAGAGCGAGTTGCTGTCTCCGCCTGTCTGCTTCAGCATCTACTCTGCGGGTGGCCTAAGGATGTGGCTGCTGCGTCTTGGTTTGTCGTCAAGCGCTCCGAAAGCATCACTCTTGCTTAGAATTAACGAAGTACCGATTAAACGACGCGGCGAATCTCTAGCAGAAGGCAATGAAGAGTGCGAGCAAGCGCACGCAGCTATCGACAGCGAAAATACAGACGAAGAAGAAAATGAATACTCTTATGGTGACTTAAAGAAGAACTGGAGTTAATAAAACGAGAGAGAGAACTATTAAAACGAGAGAACGAGTTGTTTAAAAACATGATAGAACAACGAAGGAAAACGAAGCGTACGTCCGAAAATAAAAGAACTTTGGGAGGTGCTGTCACTGCAAAACACAGCGGTTCCGTATATTTTAATGTATTCAAAGAAATTATACTGGAGTACGATGG
Organism: Coremacera marginata; assembly: GCA_914767935.1. Lineage (NCBI taxonomy): Eukaryota > Metazoa > Arthropoda > Insecta > Diptera > Sciomyzidae > Coremacera > Coremacera marginata. The sequence goes on along the minus strand of OU612045.1, from coordinate 81,715,571 downwards.
TGGAGCGGATGTTGACATTTGGGTAGATAATTTAATAATTTTAACAATTAATTTGGGTTTAATAGTATTACAAAGACATACTCGCTTGGCGAATCAATGGCTCGCACACTTTTAGTGAGCAAACTTAAAGCGAAAGCAGAGTCGTGGCTGTACTGAAATCCAGATTTTGTCAACATAGATTTAAACAGAATAAACGAACAACTGCAACAATTTTTCGGTAGCAAGCAAAATAAATTATTGTTGCGGTGGAAGTTCGAAGAAAGGAAGTATCAAAAAACTGAAATTTTTTCTATAAATCTAATACTATGATGCAAAAATTATTTTAGCAAACAAAATCCAAATTGATGAAGACGAACTGGTTGACTACATTGTCGAGGGGATACAGACGAGAACCTTAAAACGTAGGCTTACCTTAAACCTTAAACGTTGTGCATCAAAAGAACAATTGATGAAAACATTTGCTAAGGTCACTTTGAAACAACGTATGTGTCCGATACTGATTTCGTCAGTATTGGGTACAGGTTTACAAAAGCAGAATGTACAATGTTACAATTGTAACTCGATTGGACACTTTCCTACACGCTGCCAGAAACCTAAAAGAGAAGTTCGTTCCAGTTATGCGTGCAGTGGCATAGCGTGGGCTTCAGCCACGCGGGGCGGAGGCCAATTTTTCTGCCCCCTTATTAAGATCTTAAAGTTCAAGACTTTGAAATATACAGGAATCCTTAAGAACTTTTTGGTAAGAACAATCATCATTATTGTGTTTTGTATAAATTACAAATGAAAATAGTCATGTATGGGTGTCAATTAGGATGCCTCAAAAAAAATTTGCCATTGCCATGGACTAAAAGTGAACCTTGATCTATTTCATGACGACTCCCAAAATATTTTTTTGATATTTGACATTTTTTTTTGATATTTTTTTTTTGTTATTTTCAATAAAATTCAAATAACTTCATTATTTTTTTATACTATTCTCGTTTTAAAGATATCGTGTGAAAGGTTTTGACTGCTTCTAATCATTCCTTGACAGAGTCCATCAATTTAATTTCCATTTAAACTAAATGATTTATTTTATCATTCCTTACATTCTTTTTGCGCTGGTGTTTGTTGCAAAATATAATGGGTTTTTTTTTCAATATTTTAGCTCAAATGGTAATTAAATTGATTAACTCTGCAACGATATCTTCAAAACGGGGATAACATATAAAGTAACGAAGTTATTTGAATTTTTGTGAAAATAACATAAAAAAATATCAATAAATTCATGAAAATCAACATTACCTTTGGTTCAACGGCAAAAATTTTAAATTCTTTGATGCAGTTTAGGAAACTTTTTAAAACTATTATGTCTGAGAGTCTTTTTCTTAACAACCAAACCAGCTGAGATTTATACGAAAAACATGATTTTTGGGGGTTAATTAAAAATAGTTTAGGAACAAAAATCATAGTCAATTAATTTACTAGTTAAATCGGTGAAATATGTTTCAAGGCTTTGGCTTCGATGAGGATTGTAAACCGACGATACATTAAGGAACTCACAGACATCATTACATTTATTGTCAAACTGAACATTGATGTTGGACTTACAATAAACAGCAACACCACCACCTCTTCTATTAAGCCTGTCACAACGAAAAAATTTGTAACCATTAAAATTGTAGAGTGAGTCCGGAATTGCACTCTTGAACCATGATTCTGTAACACAGATTACATCCACAGACAACGTTTCAAAAATGTATCTTGCATAGTCAAGTTTAAACCTATTTAAGCTCCTATCATTAAACTGAACTTCATTTCACCCGTTACATTGCTTACAGAGAATATTAATAAGAGCTTTATAATTATCAATAGCACCATAAGAACATGCATTAAGATGTGACATAATATTTATACCACGATCCAATATCAAAAATCGTATCATTAAAGTTATCCAAAAGGAAATAAATTGAGCGAAAATAAAAATGAAATAGAGTTTGTGAAGAAAGCAAAGCAATTGCTGCAGAGAGGCAGTAAAATGAAGAAAATATTAGTAAAAAAATAATATAAATAGAAGTGTAGCAAAATAATATAAAAAACATGATATTGATTGACTTAGAAAAGATACATATGATAATATCACCAAAATCAAACAGTCAGCTAAGTGTTCCAGCGACGCAGTCAACGCTATCTTTGCTGTTTACCAACTTAGCCTCACACTCACGGGAAGCTCTCACGAGCACACGCCCACGCAGCGTAAAATTCTCGTGTTAATTCGTGTCGTATGTTGTGTATCCTGACTACTTTGTCTGTGACGCTCTTCTTATGGGCGTGTGCTTACTGCATGTTCCTATTTGTTACCACTGCGTATGCTGTTGTAGTCATCTGGCAGGGATATTAGCTCCCCGAGGTGTTGGAAGTCCTTCCGCCTTATATAGAGTTGATACTCAATTTGACAGTTCCTGAATATTCTTTCCAGTTGCTGGGCTGGAGTATAATCTGAATGGCGCATCATGTTTTGAAGATCCAGTTCGTTGCCTTTAAAATCTTTCTGTGGTCTTTCTTGAACCATAACCAAGTCTGCCACAGCGCGTTGTTATTTCTCAACCAAAAAAGTGCTCGGCCTGTCAACAACTCAGGCATCGTTCGTGGGAGGAAATCCACCTTGAAACCGAACACCTTTGTCAGTTCCTCGACTCTCTCAACGAAACTTAAAGGATCCATAGCCACGTCAAACTTTATAGGCCACTTACGAACTTTGTCGATGACAGCATAGTTACCTTCATTTTGGGTTGGAGCTGTTTCGAAGTGGTAATTCTGCTGTGTTTCTGTAAATTGTGACATTGTGTCACCCATTGAGAACTGTGTTGGTATCCCTGGTGGCTTTGGAGACATGGCTTTTGTGTGCCTTCTTTCCAACTTCTCGAATCGCAACTTGGAGCTTGGTTCTTCTTGCTCGGAGGCGAAGTTCGGGCGCCACTGTAACGTAATTTCGTTTTCCGTTATTTACAGCTAGGGTATACTCGCCGGTGTCCAGCGTTCGTTGCAGAAATTTGTAATAAAGTGACCCTTTCGCTTATGTCTAGTTTTATTCATTTTATATAAAATTAAAAATTCCGCTTAGTCCTAGTACACACACAGTTTTGACCCGAAACAATGACTTAGACTTCCTTGTCGTAAGTGCGATGTCCTTGAGGTTCCTGGTGGGTCCTGATATGAAATTGAAGTCTTACTCGGTGTCGCGACGACGATTGCCTGCGGCTTGCGCAACTTTGTATTAACCTTGCGTGACCTTGCGTAACCTGGGGTAGTTTACTTGCGATATCTGAGACGAAACCACCGATATATACCTACATAGGTCGAGGAGAAGCCTCGGAGTCCTGCCAAGGAAGTTTTGATTACACTATTGAGAAAGAAAACTTATCATTAATATGTAATTGCGGTACCCTAGGAGCGGAAACAAAAATATTATCAGAAAAAAAAGCTTATCACCTATAATATGTCTACTTATGGACACAAGAACTCTGACTCCTGGCAAAGAAGTTTAATTACAATATTGAGAAATAAAATTTATCATCAACATGTAATCGTGGCACCCTAGGAGTGGAAACCAAAATATTATTGGGAAAGAAAACTTATCACCGATAATATGCCAACTTATGAACAAAAGAACTCTGACTCCTAGCAAAGAAGTTTAATTGCCCTATTGAGAAAGAAAAACTTATCATCAATATGTAATCGCGGCACCCAAGGAGTGGAAACCACATATTATCGGGAAAGAAAACTTATCACCGATAATATGTCTACTTATGAACAAAAGAAGTCTGACTCCTCAAGGTTACACTTTTACACTTACCACGTATGCTTCTGCACGTCCGACCACGTTGGCTGCACGATGAAAAAGAACACAAGAGAGCGATTCTATGCTGTCACCGGCTTTTTATACTTTCAGTGCTGGCTGCGTTCTGCACAAACCGGTTCAGCACTAACTATGTTGGCTTGGCACGTGCGGTCTCCCTCTCACAGCTTTCGTCTGAACCATGCTGCGTATATGTGTGTGTGCTAGGTGAATCCTCTCTCACAAACTGGTCTTCACTTGCGTTCACTATGTGGTGTATACCCAGATTATATATGCACTGCCTATGTATATAAGTGTTATCCCAGTAAGCAATGGTATGTAATAATTATGTAAATAAAAACAAGTGAAACTTCTACATTAAGTCATAGGCTTAAACTAAAACTTGACAAAAAAATAAAAATTTAAAAGGTATAAGTATTAATTCTATTTAAATGAAATTTTGTCGTTATAACATGTAGGTCCAGTTCTCGATCATTTGTGTTCAAACATTTCACAACAAACACAACACAATTGATCATAAGAAACTCGGTCAAGGTCCTTTCAAGGGCTGAAATGGCCATTCCTTTTTTTTTACGTCAAGTAAATAATAACAGTAGTCCTAAATGTGGAAAATATACTACACGTTCCAGTGTTAACGCTACAAGTATTTTTCAAGTGTGAAAAATTATATAATAATTTTAAATAAGTTCAATGCAAGCCTTATTTGTATCAGCAAAGTTGTAGAGCAATTCAATTAAGGGCTGATTATAATAGACAAAACGGAACATTGTAGAACATTGAGAAATGTCCTTTTGCGATCTATTGCATGAATTTCTTATGTGAACGTTTATCATAAGTCGGAACGGAGCGGCACGTGACGTTGAGGTCTACAGAAGTTTGATTTCTCCTCTACGTCCGTTTATTGAGACTTGCTGTATTTTTATTTCTTCTGTATTTATTTTATTTATTGGATTTTTGATAAAATTTGATTGAAATAATGCTTAAAAATAATAAAATAAGAACATTTACTGCAATTTGTAGTGAAATAAAAAATTTTTGTAAAAATAAAAAAACAAATTCTTCTGCCGTTGCTATTATAATCGCTACAACGTTTGTCAGCGTTTCGCCACGCTACGATGACATAAGACTTCGTTCCGATCCGTCTATTATAATCAGGGCTTTAGAACTACTTTGCCAAAGCAAGTATGAGCCAGTAACAACTTGTACAAAAATAATAGTACCATGGTAAAGTGCTTTTAAAAAACTAGTAGAAAAAAATTTAACTTACTTAAATTTTAAAATAGAAATCTATGCCTTAAAATTGAGAAATTGCCGCCTAAAATGTATTTTACGTCCAATTTTAACATACAGTATATTATTAAAAAGTGGAAAAGATGGGAATAAGAAAGCAATTGTCATATGTTATGTCATAACAAAAATATTTAAATGTCATTATGCTTTTCACATTTTTTTCTATTTAAAATCGAGTGAAGAAATTGGACCCCAAAATCCCCTCTGTGGTTGAGCTACTGAGTAAGGGTATGTACATAAAAATTAATCACAAAACTAAATCGAGTTTTTCAAACTGAGCAAGTAATAGAACATTTTAAATTTGGGTTGTGCCACTGTTCATTAATAGAGTATAAGTAAAATTGTTTATAGTACGGAAGACATAAGGGTACTAATGTGCATATACATGTACTAATATTGTAATACTTTCGCCAGGACTGGTTTCGTATTTATTGATAAAGTAAAACGTCCTTGGCGACTACTTGACACCTGATTATCCGGCTGATTAATAATAAGCACCAAAAATCTTTATATTAAAACAAACAAATTTTGACAAAAACAAATAAGCTTATATATATATTCTTTTTTTAATATAAAAATAAAAACAAGTCAAAACAATGACAGCGTTGAAGTTCCGCTACCCGACTATAATGATGTCTTGACAGCAATAACATGGCTTAAGAACAACAAAGCCGCGGGAGTCTATGGTCTAGCTTCAATGCAGAATATGGTCGGAAGAATGCATTCCAAACGATTGAAACCTCAGTGTACTGTGGCCAATCCACAAGAAAGGCGATCCCACTATTTTCGCCAACTACCGTATAATAGGCCTCCTAATATCGCCTATAAGGTCCTGTTGAGCGTATTATGTGAAAGACTGAAGCCCATCGGAAACCAACTGATTGGGCCTTATCAGTGTAGCTACAGACCTGGAAAATCTACCACCGACCATATATTCACGCTACGACAAATCTTGAAAAAGACCACAGAGAAGCAAATTGACACCCACCATCTTTTTGTCGTTTTTCATCATTTTTGTATCTGGTGTCAACAAACAAACAGTCCCAGCGTATTGGCACCCATGTCACTGTTGACAACGCCTCGTTCGAGGTTGTGAAGAACTTCAAAATATTGAGGAAAAATGGCATTTAATGAATGCGAGCTCAGATTTTAAACTTTTGGATTGAAACAGTTCTTTGGCCACACAGATTGCATCAGAATCTTCGTCACTAAATTGTTCCAGTACAGATTTAACTTCATCAAAATGATAGCAAAAATAAATGGCTGCTTTCAGCCACGTACCCCATCGCGTGATAATACGATTTGGTGACAATGGAGTGTTTGGGAAAGCAAGTTTGAATGCATTACGACGGGATGGAGTCCAGAATTAAAAAAAAATTACAAGTAAATAGTAAGAAATAGTCAACAGTAGTCGGTCTTGCTCTTTCACTTCGTGTGCAGGGAGTAAAAATAGAAGGTAGTTATTACTTTTATATAAGCTGTTTTCACATTTGAAATTAATCTATTGACTGTTGGGAACTGAACGCGTATAAGCTCGGCAATTCGATGCAGACCGTGTGCAAAGCATGTTAAATGAATCATCTTTGGATATAAAACTTGCAACGCACTGGCAGCGCTTACTATATAGGCTGCATCATCCGTAACAAGCACTTTTCCATATTCAATGCCTAAATATATGCATGTAAAAAAAAAAGAAATGAACTAAAAAATCAAATACATATACCATTTGGCCACAGCATGCTCAACGAGTCATTGAAAACGGCAGCCATGTTGCTGAAGTTGGCAGCATCAACTGTTGCTACATTAAACAGGTACGATGTTTACGTTCGAAATAATTTTCGTCGCCATCTAATATGCCGACTGTACCATGCACTGTTCCACATCCGTCGTTTCATCAATCGACGTCCAAATATAATTATTGGCTGCTTTAGAAATCATCACGTCTATCTTCTTGTTGTATAAAGTGGGAAAATATCTGCTCCGAAGTACTGTTTCACTTGGTACAGAACCATTTGTTTAGAGCTCTAAGAACTTCTTCACACTTGGATGGGCGACCTTACAAAAAATGAATTGAAAAGCTAGTACATTTTTTATTGGAATTTAGGTGTTTCTCAACATTATTAAGCCTTTTTGTTAAAACTTGTGTATTGCAAAAGACACAAAACCAAACAGAACCATCGGAAACTTGTGAAATTTTTTCATCATTCTATTATGAGAGAATATGTAAAAAGTTATTTGAAACACCTTATTCTTTAGCATATGTACAATTTTTACTTTGTATATTTTTTATAACTATATAATTTCACTTTTCTCGATAAAATCTTTATTTTTTGTTATATTCTTTCAGTTTTTTTTTTTTTTTGTTGAAACAAATGTTTTTTTACTAAATTATTTTCTCTTATTTTCTTTAATTTTCGATGGTGTATTTGCCAATATATACAAGAATCAATTAAAAAAATATAAAATTTGTTTTAATTGTTTATTTCTGGGAAAAATTTCATACGAAATATGAAGGCTTTTCGGATTTGCGCTTTTTTGGGCTACACAAAATTATATTGGGCGATTTTGGGCTCTAAAAAATGTTGAGTTCGCGTTTTTTCTAAAAATAATCTGGCAATACTGCTTGGGACTGCTTTTTAGTGCAATTATTTTTTATAATCTGTCAAATAAATCACGGCAGCCAATACTTAAACGATAATAAGGAGGTGTTCGAAAAAATTTGAATTTGATGTTTGGATGTGTTTAATTTTGTCCATGAACAGGAGTTACCACTCAACTAAAAAAATTATGTAAACAGAGTTGCCTGTTTGCAAAAAGTAAAAAAAATAATAATTTGTATGGTAAAGTAAAACGAAAATGTTGATAATAAGTACCTTTAGCAACATAAGCCAAAATAAGCAAAATGCTGGAAAAAAAAGCAAGAAGCTTTTAAACTCGCTCTGGTTATCATACTTTGAAAAAGAAAAGCTACATAGAATTTTAGATGAATACATAGCTAAAGGTTACATAAAACGGAGTGAATTTGAGTTTGTATCTCCTATTGTTCTCGTGCAAAAGAAAACAGGTGACTTAAGGATGTGCGTTGATTATCGTACGTTGAATAAAGTGACGTTGAATACAGATAATTATAGACGATATTTCCATTAATTCTACTATTTTGTTTAAAAATGTGTCTGTTTTGAGTTTCCAAACATTGATTTACCAATTTTCATAAACAAAAAAGTTACGACGTGTTTTATATGGTTGGCTTTTTGTGAAATTTGGTACATTTTGTATGGAAATTATGCTCAAAAGTTACTAAAGTCGATTGCTTCGATTTTTCTACATTTTTTTGTATTTTTGTTTGATGTATCTACTTATTGTTCCAAAAATTGTATTTACCACTTTTCATAACAACAAAAGTAATTACGTGTTTAGCATTAGTTTTTGTGAATAATTGTATGGAAAATTACATTTCAGAGTTTTGAACAAAGAAGAGAACCTAGCAAAATGAACTGTTTGGCAAATGTTCTTTGTATTTTTTAAAAACTTGTGTCGGTAAAGATAAAAACTTAAAATATGTATATAAAAAAGTTTTAGTTATTTGTTATAATTTTAACATCTATAATATCTAGTTTATAATTTTAACATCTAGTTTTTAAACATAAATTGTTATTTAGGGTTGCATAAAAACCGGTTTATATTGTCATATTATGCTATGTCTACACAGAGAGTTCAGTTTGAGTTTAATTTGAGTTCATTCGAAGCTGTTCACACATAGATGCGTCAGCAGAATTAGGGTTAGTTAAGTTTGATATTTCCCAGAAGAAAATTATTAAATACTTTGAAAGTACCTTAAGGGCTAGAAAGTTGCATCTGAACGTACCTTTTCATTCCTTAGGCATTCCTTAAATTGAGTTTTGATAAACTCAGAAAGCAAGCTGAGTTTAGTTGAGTTTCATCCCTCATAGTTGTACTGGAAACTCAAGAATTTATTTTGAGTTCAAGTGCAAAACTCAACTTTGAACTAAAAACTCATACTAAATTCTCTGTGTAGACAAAGCATTAGTAATTGTTTTTGCAGCAAGTTCCATCAACTAGAGGTAGACAAAGAAATGGACGCCAAAGAAAAATTAAAACAATTAAGTTATCAAATTAGTTATGGTTTTTGCGACAATTTTCATCAAACAGAGATAAGCATAGAAATAATAATCAAAGAAACATTAACACAAATAACAAAACAAAATAAATCGTTTGCAAGCTAATAAGTACTATTTCTATAGTTTACCAAATAAAATATTTAATTTATCTGTTTTATAGACTTAAGTGTTTCTCAAGGCATGCAGCTGCTTCAATTTTCCGATTGACATAAACGTAATACTATGTTCATATTCCGGCTGATAATACTTAATTTGTCATAAATTACTTACCTGAAATCCACTACGTTCAGACTGTCTGTTCGTTATTTATTTTATTTTTGTTGTTATTTTGTTTGTTTTGTTTTTCTTTTTATTGTTTATTTTCCAAACAAACATGTGCCATGTAATTGCTTTTTTTTCCATATCAAACTTTTTGTTTACAGAAATGACACCTTGTGATACAATATCTCAAATTATTTATCGAAAAAATTAGTACTGACACCGATTGGATCTTAATTTGGTTGGTATTTTATGACAAATTACTTCATTTCAAAATAATTTAATTTGCAGACTTCCCATTGCGCAATTACTTAATTTAAACATGATTTACGAATAAATCAAGATTGAGCCGTAAATTACGATAGTGAGAACTTGGTATAAAAGTAATAAAATTTATAAGATTTTGTTGTGCTAACATCACATATATAAGTCATAATGACAGGGTACAAGCTCTTGTAATATTTATAATAAATAAGTGTGTGAAAGGTGTACATTAGACTGACACATTTGCAATATTTGAAGGCCATATTTGTACCTGGTCGTCGCGAACATTAGAAGGGAAACATGTTTGCGTAATTTCATCATTGATTGCGCTATTTCTTTGAAGTATCTGAGGATCGATTTTGAATTGGGGACGTTTAGTTTGAATTTTTTTGAAAACATCTATGTCCCAGATAACAGAAGATAAGCTCACTAGCGTTCTGTTAGCCGATTGAAGTACTTTGACAAGTAATGAAAAGTAATAACACGCTAAAGAAATTGTAAACAAAATAAACATCGTAAACGACGCCGCCGAAAGAGCGGTAAGTTTGATGACAACGTTCAATGAAAAAATAATAACCAACGAAACCCAGAAACAGATGTTTTTTAAGTTGTAGAAGAACACCAAAAAATCTTTTCTATGAATATAAAAAAAGGAAATTCAACAAAAATTAAGAGAAAAAACATGTTAAAGTTTATTTTCTTAAAAAAAATATTTTGAAAATTAAACTAAGAAAAAAATGCAACGAAAATAAATTATTAATTTTTTTTTTGTTGTACAAGAAATGTAATAAGATTGTCTTCAATGTGAATTAATATATATTTCTGATAGTGTCACTTACCATAACGTGGCAGGTGATTGAATTCAAAAAAACTGAAAAAATTAACAAATTGCAAGTTTGCGGGTTGAATTCTCCCACAAATTAAACCGTTATCACATAAATAAGTACACAGTTGGATTTAGGGTACATGTGTTTCTTTATTGATGTAATTTTTTTTTATTTTTGCCAATTAATAGTGCTTTAAAATCAATAAGTGAAATTAATAAAAAAGTGCATCAAAAGTTACTTTTTTAGGTGGTGCCCACTAAATTTTTACAAATTCGAAAATTTTTTTCGTTCTTCGTGGCCTTCAAATATGCTGTATTCAGAATCTGCATGCGGAGGGAGGATCTGATAAACTTTTGTAAAATTTATGGAGCAAAGATACAGTCCAATGTACATGTTTATAAATACTAAGAGCTGCAACAAAAATGTATTTGGGAATTCACCAGATGGAAGTGGTAACTGTTTACCTCAATTCGAATCTTGAAGAGAAAGAATGCATGGAAGTCCCAGATCAATTGGTGTTCATCCAGAATAAACTAAGAGCAGGTGAGCCTATAGGTTTTTTTAGCATTACAGAGCATAGCAAAGCTGTCAAAGAGATTGCTAATCGATGGCTGCAAGCGATGCATCAAAAGTACAAGCCAGTATATCTACTTAAGAAAGCCATGTACGGTCTACGGCAATCCGGACTATCATGGTATTAACGGCTAACAGCAAAGCTAAACGAATTCGGACTTAAAGCGACAAAGCAGGATCCGTGCCTTTTTACACAAAATAAAGGCAAAAGTACAATGCTGATCGTCATTTATGTGGACGGCTTTTCAGCGAACGACAGCGAGCAACTAATATCAGTAAAAATGGCTCTTGCCAACACATTTGACATGAAAGACATTGGATCAGTTAACCGTTGTCTGGGTATCGACTTTCTTTAAGTTCGAAAGCAGCATAGGATAAAATCGTCACAGCGAAACTATGCGCTGATAGTATTAGAGCGTTTCGAAATGGCTGACTGCAAGCCTATTGAAAAAAATTGCAAACTGGTTCGCCCTGAAGCAACAATGGCAAAATTCCCCTACCAAAGCCTAATTGGTACTTTAAGACCAACAATACATAAAAATTTTTTTGGCGGTCGGAATTTTGAAACACCGATATTCGATACTTCAGAAACATCTCGAAAATATTTTGTTAAAATTTTTAAGCAAAATTTGAAGCCGTTTGAAAGTTATACTCTTCGAACGGTTGTTAACGCACTGAGGGTTTTCGTGCACATACTTTCGTATACATCTTCGTTCTTTCTAGCTGGTTACTTAATGTATATATTTAGGTTTGTGCATGGCAGATTTATTATGTAGCTACATGGCACTGGAATTGCAGATTACGTTACTGAGTTGACAAGTTACAAAAAAATCTAAAATTATTCTTCTTCAGAACTTTGAAGTTGTTGTCATAACTGCATTTTTATAAATTGAAATAAATAAAAAATAAATATAAATAAATAAATAAATAAATAAGCCAGAGCGTGATTTTTAAAACATAAAAACTTTTATAAAAAAAAATGTTTAGTTGTGTTTTCAAAAATGTTACGATTCTACCTTTTTAACGATATTTTTGAAAAATTTTGTAACGTAAATATAAAAAAAAAATATTTGCTTTGTTTCATATGAATAACGTGGACGCAAGAATGCACGCCAATTCTAAGATCTGTCTTTACACTTTACTTACTTACTTACTTACTTACTTACTTACTTACTTACTTAGGTGGCCGTAACAACCCGTATTCGGGTTTCAGCCAACCTCATCAGCTCTCGCCAGGCGCCACTGCTTTACGCGAGTTACGTATTAAATAAAAGAAGAGTAATTTTTACTTCATGTCTTTATTTAATGAGTTGAATCTTAAGACTGACTTCATAAAAATATCTTAACAGCTAACTCTGGGTTAATGTTGTGTAGTATGTGTGTATGTGTGTATGTTTAATGTGTTGTGACTGCAGTTCGGTGGAAATGTATTTAATGTATATTTGAGTGGACTGCAGTTTGGTGCATTTAAATATGTCCAATTGGCATATTTAAATGTGGGAATGTATTCTTAGTTTGGTGCATGAAAATATGCGCCGAATTGACAGATTTAAATGTCGGAATGTTTTTGTAAAGGATGTGGAGATTTGGGTTACAATAGGAATTTGTGTGAAAATGTGTTCCAGAGGATGTGGGGACTTAGGTTACAGTCTGAATGTAACTCGCGGGCTTTCTCGAATTGGATACACCAATTGCGGCTAGGGCTTCCTCGGCCTGGTCCATCCATTTTAGGTATGGTCTCCATCGTCGTCGTTGACCACCGACCCTCGCCTCGAGCATCTTTTTCGCTGGAGCTTCGTCGTCCATACGATGGACATGACCCAGCCAGCTTAGTCGCTGCACAGTTATACGCCGAACTACGTCAATGTCTTCGAAGGGCTCATACAGCTCGTGGTTCATTCAGATGCGATAGTCATCGCCGACTCGAGCAGGACCGAAGATTTTGCGAAGAACTATTCTCTCGAACACCCCCAGAGCAGCTGCATCAGTTTGCGAAACTACCCATGCCTCAGCGCCATAAAGACAGGTACAGGCACAGGTTGAACGAGCGTCTTGTAGAGTGTTTGTTTTGTCGATCGAGAGAGGGCTCTGGGACTTATTTGCTTACTGAGCCCGTAGTAGCACCTATTAGCAATTATTGTTCTTCGCCTTATCTCCAGGCTGACTTCGTTTTTGTTATTAATGGCGGTGCCAAGGTATACAAACTCCTTGACTTCTTCAAAGTTATAGCTGCCGGATGAAACGTGGGAGTCAAGACGCCGTGCTCCCTTGTTTGTAGACAGCATATATTTTGTGTTACCCTCTATTAAAACACAAGATGTGTATGCTGTTAAGTCTCAAACATCACTGTCTTTATTGTTCAATGGCAAACATAACAAAAGCTTTTATATAATAAGTAATATGATACATTATAGAGAAGAGAGAGAGAGATAGAGAATATAATATAAAAATAATACAGGGTAATGTATATTATACAACACACTCATTTATCGTCAAACCCACTTTGGCTGATTCCTTTTCGATAGCGGTGAAAGCAGCAGCAACATCTCTCTTTGTTCTGCCGACAATATTAAGATCATCAGTGTACGCAAGGAGCAGGACACCTTCGTAGAAAATGGTGCCATTACGATGCACACCGGCCTTTTGTACGATCCTCTCCAAAATGATGTTGAAGAGATCGCAAGACAGTGGATCACCTTGTCTGAAACTTCTTTAGGTATTAAAGGTTGACGGAAAGGTCATGATTGACAGAGCTGCGTCGCTGCTTTATTGTTATTGTCGTTGGATAGCAACTCAAACATCTTCATGGCCAAGTGGTGGTACTTCCACTGCGTCATCGTTGATTGGTGGCACTGAACTGCGCTCTCCATGGGCGGCATTGGTGGAATCGTCGCCTGTATGTAAATTGGAGAAATGCTGTCTCCACAATATCAGCACACACTATGTATCCGTATTCAGATCTCCACATTGTGGATAAGTGGATACTCGGTGTTTGAAACCTTGAATTAGACGCTTAACCTTTTGATAAAATTTTCGTGCATCCTTCTTGCCCTGGTATACCACTAGTTCCTCACGCTCACGCTTTTCCTGCGTCTGAAAAGGCGCCTCATTTCCTTCCTCTTTTCGCTGCAGCTGACTGCAGCGTTTTTCTATAAGCGGTGTTTTTAACTGCTGTCGCAATGCGACACTCCTGATCATACCATTAGTTCCGAGGTCGCAGGTGCCGGAAACAAATAACATCTTCAGCGGCAGTGCGCATGGTGTGGGGTATATGAGCCCAAGTTCCGCCGGCGTCGTCGGGTCCAGAGGTTGGTTGTTAGAGCTTAACTGAGAGTTGAGCGGAGTAGTCCTCGGCAGTACGTTGTAATTGCAGCTTAGCGACATTTAGCTTTCGTAGCATTCCTGTGCGTATGTTCGCAGCATTGCATAATCGCATGCGGATCTTGGCTCCAACAAGATAGTTGTTGGAGTCAATGTTGACCCCCCGAAATGTACGCACCTCTAAAACACTAGAGGCATGCCTTCCGTCAATTACAACATGATCAATTTGGATTCGCGTTTTTTGATCCGGGGACAGCCAAGTGGCCTTGTGAATGTCGAGGTGTTTAAAACTGGTTCTACTAACTACACTCAGAAAAACAATTTATAGGCATAAGGTTGCGGGAAATGAATATTATTTGCGGTAATCGGAAGAAAATTCCTACAACTGAGATTTGGTTAATGTAACTCGAATGAAATAAGCACAATTGATTGTTAGTTGGCGCGAATGATCGTTCCTTCGCAACCCGCTCATTTCCAAATGTTTGTTCAGTTGAAATGAAAATATGGCATGTTGGTTGCTTGAACCGCGTAAATGTATTTATTTCAACTCTCCTTGCCACTACAAGGAACGTAATGTGTCTGAAATAACTAACTGAAGCTATTGCAGACAAGCGAACAATACTAGTCATTGTAACAACCACATTGTAAGTTATGTCAATAGCATTATTTTTACGCTTCAATCGAGTTTTGAATTTTATTAAATCAATCGCACCCTTTAGTTGCGTCAATCTCAATAGCCAACCTTGCAACTGCAAGTTTGTCAAACCATCCGACTTAGCGAGTGAAACAGACATACGTTCACAAACACGAAGTTGTGTAAGCCGACCTTAATCGCAAGACGCTTGCATTTCATTTCTCAAAGTTGTTAACGTGTCCGGATAGAGTTTTTGTAGTGTCGTTTTTTTGAATAACTTGTATACGTAAGAGGAATAATCATTAGGTAAGTAAAATAAAATTGCTTTCTATCTACATATGCATAAAAAAAGGGCTGAGTTCCTTAATGCATTTATGCAAAGATTTATTGACTTTCTATTAATTGGTGCTTAGTTGATTCACCAAAACTGCGCAACTAGGTTATTTTTTTTAATCACGTTTTAGTTTCGCAGTTTCGGTGAATCTGCTAAGCACGAATTCAAAGAAAAAGGTCACTGATGCTTTGCATAAATGCATTCAGGAACTCGGCACGATTACAATTTCCTGGGCGCCGCGATTTGAAAGTGTTTCTTTTATCAACCATAAAAAGTGCTATTAACCATAAAAATCTGTGCATTACTTTAAAAGGTACAACATATTACATATTAGGCACACTTGACGGTTCACCCTTTTACGAAATAACCAAAACACGTAAAATTTTTATAAAAAACCGCGCGATTTTTATTTTACATACTATGAATTTTACGTATAATGTACACTTGATTGTTCACTCTTTTACGAAATAACTGAAACATGAAAAATTTTTATAAAAAATTTGAGCGTTGTGAGTTGAAAAACAGTTATATCTTAAAAAGTAATGTATGGATTTTATGGTTTATGGTTGCTTTATATGACAATGACGAACCGATGTTTGGTTAAGTACAACATATAGTAACTTCTGGCGACCAGTATTTAATTTGTTATCAATTACTGGAGACTTCATTCTTTGATACTAATTTTTTTGCTTATCGAATAAAAAAAGTTGAAACCTTTTTAGTTCTTAATGTGGAAACCATTAACTATTTTCACACTTAAAATATTTCCTTATGTTTTAATGGCAATACATTCGCTGTTTGGGACTATTAATTTTTTTTTATATGTCTGAGGCACTATCTCAAAATTCAAAAATGAGGATAGTCACGTCTGCGCCCTGGGTAATAATTAATTTGCTTGTGTATACGGTTGACTTCATAAACGCATTTATTATTGCATCAGTGTTTTATTTTAGTGTGATATTATTTTTAGAAAAATGATTACTGTGAAATACTGTGTGTAGATTGCTTAACCTACAAAATGATCTACAGTCAATAATCATGTGTAGGTCGAAACGAACAATGGGTTAGTCAAAATAATTGGCAGGTCGGTTTATACAACCGAGTGGGAGTCAAAACGGATAACATGTCCATTCATACAATCGAATGTAGGTTATAATGACTTACTTCTCCGTGCACACAATTGAGTTAAGGTTAAAACAATTAACAAGATCGTTCTTTTAACTGAATGGAAGTTGAAAGGATGAAGGGGTTCGTTCAGAAACCGTGAGCGCAGTGCTTACAACGGAATGCCACATTCAAGGCTATGGGAAACTACGTAGTTGTGTTAATTACTTTTTAAAAGTTATCAACAATCGACTAAGTCGGTAGGGCACCAATTCGGTTGCGACAGTGGATATAATTCTCTGTGTGTACCATGTTCGCGCCGCGGTGAAGTCGATCAGTCTAAGACCTTTGTTCGTGGAGGTCTTATGAAGACTGAACTGACTGATAGTGGGGAAAAAGATGCCTTCCCTTCCGACTTTCGCATTAAAATCACCGAGAACTGTTTTCACGTCATGTACCGGAAGGTGGTCGTATACATCCTCAAGACTAGCGCAGAAAGCGTCCTTGACGGCTTAGTCCTTTTTCTCCGTTGGGGCGTGCGCGCAAATAGGGAAAATGAAAAAAAAGTTTGCCTTGATGCGGATCGTGGCCAATCTTTCGTTCACAGGTGTGAACCGGGAAACAAGGTGGCGTAGTTTCCGGGTAAGGACGAATCCACATCCGAATTCGCGCTTCTCGACATGGCAGCTGTAGTAGATATCGAAGTGTGCTCAAATTAGCCGTCAAACTAACGGATGCCAGTTTTCCGTTGCCCAGGGAACACCACGAGGAGGTTTGAGTTGACTTGAGGCGATTTTGACATGGATAATGCTTGCCTCGCTAGGTTGAAGCAGACACGTTGCCATGTAAAGGTTCGCCCCCTGATCCCACTTCTTACACTATAACTAATTTGTCACAAACATTTTTTTGTATTCTTAAAACATGCCTCATTATTTCATTATACTTTCAAATAAATCGCTTCAAAAACATAGTGCAACAAAATGGGACGAAGTTGAAAAACCTGGGAGATCATGATATTTTGCTAGTAGGTCTTGTTGAGTTAAAGAATGTTCTATACTTGAAATTTGCCGGACACCCCGAAAATCTAGACTTACGGTAAAAAACGGATTTTGCCTACCTTTGCCTCTTATTGGCTTATAACTTACCTGATTGTCAACCGATTTATAAATTAGTCCGGATCCTGAAATTCAATACTTAAACCTTTTTAACAATATATTAACTGTTTGTGATAACTTAAAAAAGCTGCGTGTATTTACTTTGCAAACACAACTTTTTCAAATTTTTTTCGACTTCTTTCAATTTTGACGATTTTTCTATACACTAAATTATATACAGACTACACTAATACTGTATGCATTCATATAATATATTAAATTACAATTTAAACACAATTCAGGTTTAAGCCTTAGGTTAGTAATTGACGAAGTTATTCAACTTTTCATAAAAATAGATTTTTTTAAAAAAGCCGCTGACTCAACTTTATGAACTTATCATGACGAGACTTTTTTTTTTAAATGCCAGTAGAATGTTTTTGTGTGGTTGTTTCATTCTTTCTTTTGTTCAGCTTCTACTTAATTGACAGGCCAAAAAAAAAATTCTAACAGCAGCGGTCGTCAAACTTTTTCCTCTCCAGAGTATAATTTGTTATTTACAAAACCAATGTTAATATAAATTGGATCAATTAAATATCAATTTAAAAAAAATGACTATAAAATGATGATGTTTTATTAACATTGTATTTTTTTATATAGCTATGTATACATTTCTTCAACTTACTACAATTAATATAAGTATGGTCCACTGGTTGGAAACCACTGTTATACTAAACCAATGTTAGGATCACGAAAACTTTATTGCTCAGATGCATACATCTGACCACCTTAATTTCACCCAATGCCCAACATAAACAAAGCATGAATGTGTGTCATCTCTTAAAAGCTGCTTCCTGGTTTAGACGAAGGTCGCGATGACACACTTTTGATTTGTTAATCAGTTCTGCTGCATTTCCATTTGTTGGTATTGATTGTTATTGGGTCAGCAACTGAAACATATTTGCGCTGAAGCAGAATCACACCAACAACAACTTATTAAGCAACTAAAACATATTTGTGCGGACAGCAACAACTTATTTTAATATTTGTTTTGTTTTCTTCTTGGTATTGTTATAAATTTATTATTAGTAGAAAAGTATATAAGCCTCTTACAAAAACCAAAAAAGACAGTTATAATTCAACTCACAACTAAAACAACGAGATCTTCATCTGCATCAAAAATTGTACAAGGTTCAAGTGCCTGTGCAATTCTACAATAATCCCTTAGGTCAATATTGGTACAAGCACCTGTATTGAGAATAGCTATAAGGGATTCAACATTGGTGACCCCCGACGTGATTCTTTTGGTGAAAGCAGATGGATTAACAAATCAAATATATAATAATATAAAATAATTTACCCGTGGAAATTTCAATTCGTAAGCTGTGAACCGTAAAAAGTACGCCGCGAATAAAATCGCTTAAGAGAATTCGAAAACTTCATTCAACAACACACCACACATAATGGACATAGAAGAGCTGGTAAAGCAACAGAATGAAACCGCAGTGGCTCTGCAAAAGTGATAGCCAACTGTAAGAAGGCACTCACACAAAACTTCTGTTAAGTGCTGGGGCAGCGTGAAACAGAGGACCCTCCAGCAAACTACACACTCCAGATTGTGAAGTATACTACAGTAGTGTAGTAGTACTACAGCACAAGTTCAGCACTCATGACTGTTTTATTGACTTGCTTATTTTTGCCGTCTGCCTTGCCGACCCAATAGAAGTTCAGCCATTTGCATCCGATGCTGGTATTTACTTCGAAAAATTCGGCTCTGTTGGAATCATTACCAGCGAATGGAACCTGGTTACCTACATCACCATGCAAATATACTGGAAAGAGTTGAACATAATGAAAAACTACCCAAATATCTTGCAAAAATATTGTGCGGCTATAGAAACATCGAAACATTGCCCTATAATAGTAATGTTACTTAAAGGAACACATTTTTCCATATCTATTACTTTTTAATCATTTTATCTTTATGAACTTAAGGTATTTTCATTAGACCTCAAATCCAAAATGTCATGAGAGATGAGAGATGGTGGAACAACGTGTATGGAAGAGTTTTGATTCGCTGTGTACTAATTTCCTCGGAAACCATAGAAGCGACGACTAGTCGCAATTGTGACTGAATTTTTATGTGCATATGGTGAATGAGATACATGTCCATTAAAATTAATTTTTGACCATTCGCATTTGGACTTCTTTCCAGAGAACTTAGGCCAGTTTAGCGATGAGCAAGAAGAACATTTTCACCAAAAAATAAAAAGGTAATTTGAAAGAAATAATAAAATTGAAATTGTTTCCGAGTATTGCTGGTCATTACAACGCGAAACTAATGATGCCGACTTAAAAAAAAAAACGGTCTGAGTTGTCATGTCGAAAATGTATTTTTCGAAAAAATCTCTTTCCATGAAAAGTTTATTAACTTTCTCAATTAATGATGAATTTTAAAAGAATGCGTTAAAATTGCTAACAAACGTATTCTGTGAATCCATACAGAACTAGTGTGGTCTCTTAATAATTCAGTGTATAGAAAAATTGAAAAAAGTCGAAAAATTTTAAAGAAGTTGTATTTGCAGAGTAAATACACACAGCTTTCGCAAGTTGACCCAAAGAGTAAATATATTGTTAGAAAGGATCAAGTATCGTCTTTATGATCCGGTTACATTTTTAAAATCGGTTGACTATCAGGTAAGTTATAGGCCAATAAGTGGGCAAAGGTAGGCAACATCGGTTTTTTTTTTCCGTAAGTCTAGATTTTGAGGGTATCCGGCAAATTTCAAGTATAGAACATTCTTTAACTCGACAAGACCTACCAGAAAAATAGCATTAGCTCCCAGGTATTTTGGACTGTCGCACAGTGTAATTTACTCTTGAGAAATTTTTATGTTTGAACCTTGATTTCATGTATTTCTGGCCTTAGTGTATCTCGCAGTAACTAGAATATAGGATACAGCGTTAACTTTAGGAGCCAGTTCAACTCGAACTACAGTGAAGAACATTGGAAAGCAGGTAAGCGTATTCTACGTTATTTAAAGGCGACGTTAAGCTATTACTTGCTATTCGAAAAAGACGACACAAATCTATTTGACATGGTGGACGCTGACTGGGGTTCCGACATCACTGATAGAAGATCGAATATTGGCTATGCATTCATCCTTTCCATTTATATCCTTTGGGGATATATGTGCCCAAAGTCCGCCGGCGTTGTCGGGTCCAGAGGTTGGTTGGTTGAGCTTAACCGAGACTTGAGCGGAGTTGGCCTCGGCAGTCCGTCGAACTTGCAGCTTAGCGACATCTAGCTTTCGTTTACGAACGTACGTATGTTCTTCGCATTGCATGATCGCATGCGGATCTTGGCTGCAACAAGATAGTGGTCGGAGTCAATGTTGACCCCCCCCGAAATGTACGCACATCTAGAACTCTAGAGGCATGCCTTCCGTCGATTACAACATGACCAATTTCTTGCAAGCAGCCATTTATTGATTGACTTCGACGCTATCATTGAAGCTACCAGAAGTTGCGTTGATTTCGCCACAAAATGATGCTCAGTACTCAGAAAACAGACTCTCTTATGGAAGCGGAGAAAGCTCCTTATTGGTGAACAGCAGAATGACCGACAATTAAAATTTAAAGCAATTTCTCCAAGCGCGTCGTCTTTTGCTGTTGCTCCAATGTTTCGATGTTCACAGCACAGTAAAAGACGTTTAACAAAAAAATAAGTTCATGAAATGTTTATTAACACTTTAAGCTTAACCCTTCCTTTTTCACATCTGTAAATATTTTAGAAGTGAGGTTTGAATTGAAACGCCGTGCGCTGCAAATTACATCGCTTTGAAAATGCACGTTGTTATGGGTTGAATGCAAAATGGAAGTTTCTTTAACATGTTCCTACGGCACCAATTTTTAATTTTATAAGGGGGGAGTAAAGGGGATTGCAAAAATAAAGACTGCATAATGAATCCAACAACAAAATATATTTGAAATATATTCAAAATGACACTTACAATGTAAAGTAAAAAGGCAACAAACAAAAAGAAACAAATAAGTTAGTATAAAATAATTTATTCTCATAAAAAAATCATATTATTAGATATGAATGAATATAGAGAAATTCTTAAAAATTCTTAAAAATCAACATTTGGGAATGTTTCAGAAGGTACACTCCTTGAATTCATAAAACAATTTAAGAAGCAAATACATAAAAACCGTTTCCATTATACAAAACGCTCGTATATTTTTTTTCTACCAAAAATAGTACATTTCTTCCAAAACTTTTACGAAAACAGTACATCATTTAAAAAAAAAGCAGTACATTTCGCAGTACAAATTTTATTCAATGAAAAAACAAAAAGTGAAAATGATATTTTGTACAGAAAAAGCAAAGGAACTTTTGCCATTGCGTCTAGTGGTAACGCGGATATTGCTCGTTATATCAAAATAAAAAACATCAAATTGCTGAAAGTGACGCTTCTAAGAGCAAATCTTTTAAATCATATCTGAAATTATAATTTTTAATTTAACCGACACTTCTTCTATTGCCTCTAAATGAATATTCAAATCCAATTCAAAATATGTTGCTAAGAATGTGCTGGTAGAAGCGCAATTTTAACTCATTCAATACCGGTGTTGCTTTAAAGCAAAGCTAACTTTAAAAAAATCTCAAAAATCAACGCATTAAGCTTTTGACTTGAAGTTTTGGGGAGACAAAGTTTATTATATTGGGTTTCAATGTAGCTAATAAGCCTGTGACTTTCTTGAGGAGGAGAAGTGTATGTACCTTTGGAGTGTATGAGAGTGAGTGTATAAAAAATCACATTTCTTGGACATTTTTTCTTTACAGTGTAGTAAATTTAAACAAAGATTCTATTTAGCAAATTTTGTCAGGAATGTAAGGCCAAAAGATCAAAATAAAAGTTTAACAAATAAAAGCTCCATTTCAAGTAAAAATATAACACACTTACGCCCAACGTTGCACCACCCATTTTTCGGGAAACCAGAATTTCGGTTTTTTTGAAACTCAGAATTTATGATCTAGGGATCAAAAGAAGAAATTTCTGAGAAAATCATCAAAATCCGCTGACAGAACCACACCGCGGTGTTTAATGGGTTAAGCAAATTGATGTTTTTTATTTTGACGAGCAATATCCTATAACTTTCTATACGAAACATCATATTTACTTTTTGTAATTTCTAGACATGAATACTTTTCCCGAAATTTATTTAAGTCTGCTAATGTGTTGACTGATTAATTTTTATTTTTTTAAATAAGCAACCAAAAGTAATGACAGGACAGAAATCAAGTAAGACGGAAAGAGACAAATCTATATGACATTTTAGCCATCAAGGTGAATTCAAATTCTAAATTCTACTTGGTTGCCATTATTATTTCGCTGTTTGCCTTAAACATGGTTTCACACACGTTACGGGTTGCCATTGTTCTGTCTGAAGCTTTGCACTTTTTTCCCAATAAAATAACAGTACAAAATCAGTTTAAACAGTAATTTTGCTAAAAAAGCAGTACGCAGTTTTTGAGTCTAAAAAACAGTAGAATTCTGTGAAAAAAAGTACAGATACGAGCGTTAATTATACAGGGTGTTCTTGTATAACAAATCTATAGTTTGAACATAGTGTTGTGTTGAGGTCTTTCATTGAGAATTTTTTTAAATAGATTTTTTTTTTTTTAAGTGAAGTTGCACATTATTGCGAAAAAGTGGCAAATAAAAACCATTTTACAAAACTCATCTCTAAGGGAGGGGGCATCCGAGAAACTATAATTATGTCCCTTAAGTCGACCAAGAAAATATTTTTGTAAAGTAAGAAAATATTTAAATATATTAATTAATTTAAATATTTAACAATATTTAAATATTTTTTTATATATAAATAAAATGTGCCAAGGTAAGGAAATATTTTTAAATCCATTTCATCCATATCTATACTATTATCTATATCCATATACTATTTAATAAAACTGAATTGCACATTTTTATTTCCAGGCTAACACCAAAAGGACTGGGCCGATTTTTGTGAAATAAGTTGTAAAATGCCATATTTGTGCTATAGCACAGTAAAGGGTATTTTTCTTTCGAAATTCCAATAATAAGTATATTTAATTGCAACGCATCCCCGATGCAACACATTACTTGGTCGTTTTCTTTTCTCGCGTTTTTGTTGCGGTAGTTTCAATAAACTTCATATCACCACTCTTCTCTTTTTGTGTCAGCTGGCACATATGCAGTGCAGTGCTGCAAAACAAAACCAAACAAAAGAAAAACACAGGTGCGTCGTTGGACACACAAGAGAAGCGAAGGTTTTTCGCAGTTACATAGGTTTGATAGCTTAATATTTTTTCTTTTTAATAAATTAAGTTTTAAACACAAAAATTTAAAATAATATAAAATAAATTACATTTATACACAACACATACTTACTGCTTATTTCTTTATTGTTGAATGTCAAATTTTCACGCCAATTACATATACGGGCATATAATGCCAGCGACTCTCCATTTTAACTCTCCACACATGGTTGTGAACTTGGCTGCACTGAACAAATTTTTTGTGCGTACCACATCCTACCTAGCGAAAAAAAATTCCGCTGCCTGTTCGCTATCAAAAAACTCAATGTACTTGGGGGAATTTTGTTTTCGTTTTTACAACAAATTTGCTTCTACTTGCTACAAGATGTCACCGGTGTTTTGTGGTTGCACTGCATTGATCGATATTGCAGTGATAGTGTATTGATTGGAATGAACGCAAAAGAGAGAAGAGAATGGATAGATAGACGAAAAGCAATAGTGTTTTTTAACGGCTGGCTTCCGCACTTTATCATTGGTTTAATAAACTTACTTTGGATTTAATGTAATAATTGTTTAAGTTTCTTTAATAATAAAGGGTTTTATATTGTAGTGATAACACGTCTACAGTTTTCCTTTGCGCGTTCACATCAAGAAAAAAGAAAGAAACACACCGATGCTGGTGACATCTTATTGGCATTAGCCAATACATAATCCTCTATCTATTGATAGATTGTAATGATATACTGCAACATAGCTTCTGTTATACTTAACATTGAATCAAGTAATGTTTCTAACACAGCTTGGTGGCCTGGTGGATTGTGTATCGAGCTTGTAATCAACTGATTGCGAGTTCGAGACCCCACTAGGGCAAAGCAATATTTTTAACATTAAAGTATTTAATTTGTTAAAATAAACGCAGGCAATAAGAAACTAGGTCTGTTCTCGTACTTTTACATTAAAAACTTGCCAGTAACAATTTTTTGAGACTCAGAAAAAAATCTATCGCAAAACAATAAAAATCTAAAAAGTATCCGAATAGAAAATTTGTTAAAATTTGCAATGCATGTCGAACTGTCAGAAAGCCGAAAAGAAAATAACAAAAATATAAAGAAAAAAAACACGACTTTCAGCTATTAGCTAATTTTTGAAATTTGAGAAAAAGCGAACAAATTTTGCGCATGACAAATTCAACATATGTTCATGGTACATATGTTAAAACTATGTAAAAAAAAAATAGTAATTATATATGCTAACCCATTTTTTATTTATTTGGTACATTTAAAACATCTGTTCTATACGTTTGTTTTTTTTTTTATTTCATGAAAATTCTTGCAAGTAGAAAATCAGCCAGCAAAAACTTTTCAAAACTGGGCTGAAGAGAAAAATCGTACTCTCTTATTTTCTTTCTCACTTGGAAGTTTTTTGGGTAAACGAACGGATTTGTAAAATTTGTACAAATTGTTAAAATCTTTTGGGAACGCAAACAGACCTACTACAAAATTCTAAGAAAAAATCTGTCGAAAATTTTTCTGATTTCACTCCAAGCAAATCACAGAACGATGAGTAAAAAGCTTCGCTTGACTTAAAATTGTTAAGTCATCAAATATTCCTCCTTAATGTATGGAATTTTTTAAAAAAGTCTTGATCCTGTTTCCATTCTGTTTTCCATTTCATTCTTAAAGTCATTTTGCACATATTACAATTCGCATTGTTTTCGTTGTGTTTCTCAAAAAACCGCCAAGCCACACTTTTTGGAGCAATCTCTATTTTTTGGTTAAGCTCACTTCTTTATTTTTGCACAATTGAAAAATTGAAATGGCTGTTCAATGTACTATAGATGTCAGTTTTTAAAAAACCTCAAATATTTATGCATCGAGTAGAAAATTTTCGATGCATCGAAACAAAATATCAATATTTTCGAACAATTTTGATAGTAATCCATCCATTATTGGTAGGCAAATTATTGCGTGAACTCCTTGTAATTTAAATTTGTTTAAGCAAAATTTTTTTAAATTAACTTATTGATCTAAACACTTATCTCTTTCCGTAAGTTAACAAATTCAGCACAACTTTTAATGTCATTCCACTCACGTCAGGTATTTTTTTAAAATGTATTCATTCGAAAACTTTTGAACTTCTTTGGACAATATTTTTGATTAATCATAAGATATTTTGTAACTAATGTATTTATTTCTTTTTGAAATTTCGACATCACTTTCATAAGCCTTTTGCCTATTACATTTTTTTTAATTTGTTTAACTCTCAAAGTAAAAAATTCATTTCTTAATCTTTCAGTTATCACATCTACTTTCTAACTACTTACCTAATATACTTATTTGATTCGGATAAAAAGGTCATTATTCCAGTAGGAGAAATTTTTTCATTTTTCAAAGCCGTTATTTTGTGATGAAATAAAAACCAAAATGAATGGACTGCAAATAAAAACGCTTTACTCAATTCCAACTGAAATCGATTTTTCAGCAAAGTAGGATACATTTCTAATGATAAAAAATACGCTTTTTTTCTGGATACAGATTTAAGATACATTCCACTACTGGTTCTATAAGTATCCATCATGTTCTAGAATGCTTCAGAGTTTCGTTGCTTTCAACTTCAGCATCAAAACAAAAATCCTTTAAATTTTCAACTTGAATTGTGTAAATTGAAAAACAGTCGTTAATTTTAAGCACGATAGACTCAACATCAAATGGCAAAGTGTCTCTACCGTGTTGGACTGCATTGTGAATCATAAGTTACCGATTAAAAGCTCGCTTAAATTCTGCCTCAGTATAATATAAATTAAATTTGTTGAGGTAATTTTTAATATAATTGGCACTTGTCTCTGATTTGTAATTTTTTAACTTGTCCAAATAAACTATTTTTGTTTCAATTTCAGTTATTGGATTAAAAATCTGCAAAGTAAAAGAAAAATTTTATCTGAGAAAAATAGAAAAAATTTCCGATAACGCCTTTAAGCAATCTCATAAAATAGAAGACTTTTCATTTCTAAAGAAGATTAAAAAAAAATCTCGTTAAAAAAAGTCTCGAATCTTCTCCATTGATAAATAAAACATTTTATTATTAATTATTAATATGATTTTTTACATTAAAATATTTTTTCTTTTTTAATTTTTTTTTTTTCTAATTCTTAAACTTTGTTTTGACCCTCACTTTGCATATTACAATATGTTCATATGTTAATAGTGCCAAAGTGAGCGTCAATCATATTAACATTTTTTTATTTGTATAAAAAAAGTTGCATACTTTGCTTATCGCGAATAACAAAAAATACCTATCAATGAAATACGAGCTGCCTGCTAATATGCTTTACACAGCTAATATGCTGATGCGTCCGTTTTACGCAAAATAAAACTCATTGATTAGCAATAAGCAACATAAAATTTGAAATCAAAAATAGTCTAAAATCTCTGTTTGAATGGTTAAATTGTGTATTTTTTAATTGTGGTTTTTTATTTCTTGTCTTGTTTTTATCTGTGAGCTATGCTGATACGTTTTTTATAATTATTAAATATATTAAAACTTGTTTTGTCATTAAATTTAAAAAGTTAAACATTTGAGTTAATCACTAATATTATTTATATCTTACTAAAACAAGAAAAATCATATTTTAATTATTATTTATTTGGTTGGAATATTGCTTACAAATATTCCGTACTCAGTTCTGAACTATTTTCGTCCTACTACAGGACGCTCTTTCGCTTCTTTATTTAAGTTCAGGTGTTCCACTTTCCATTGATGTCGCATGCTAAAGATGAGCGTATCTGACGTTGATTATATATTAAAAAGATCTTCATTTGTGCAATTGCTTGACATTTTTCTGGTGTTGTGTTCTCTATTAAAACTGTAATCCTTATTCCTTTTTTCTGAGCTTCTTTCGATAGATATCCAAGTGGTATTAAATGATATTTAATGACATCTTCTCCATGATAAAGGATTTTGTGAGCTGTTTCAGATATATTTCTTCATGGGTATTTTGTTGCATATATTTTTGCAGTTTCCTTAGCGTAATCACCAAATTTTTTTCGCGTCAATTTGTTCATTGCATGCAAGTACTTCGATTATTATTTTAAACCTGGAAATAAGTTTTAAATCAACTCCTGTTATTTCAGATGCTCTTTTCGGATCTGAGAAGAATCTTCTAGCTGTGTTTCCATCATTTGTATTGCCTGAACTTTGTTTTGGCTGATCTATAACTAATCCATAAAACATTTTTTTACCTTCGTAATTCCTTGTTGGTGTCGTTGTTTCTTACTGATCCTGTAGGTCCGAATTCCAAATCTTAACTGATTTTCAGTATATGTTCCATAAATCGTATTCTTGCATGTGGTGATAATCCGAATTCATATGCATAAGTATTATCTATTGATTTGTCTGGGACTTGATTTAGTTGGCCTGATGTTGATTGGAATATGATGCAGCTGGATGAACCCTTTGTTTCAGTCAAAGCCTGGCCTACTTTTCTATCAGTCATTGTAAGCAAATTTGGTAGCTTACTTCGATTTCCTTTCCGTTAATTTTTATTTGTAATGGATGAAGCTGTGCAATTTGGGCTCTGATATCGCTTACTTCTTTTCCTTTTCCTTTTCGTTTACTCCGTTTCCTCCCTTTTTTAGTCGTGGAAGATGGTGTGCGATTTTTCCAAATATCCCTGGCGTGCGTTGTGCTGGTCGATGGCTCTAAGTCTTCCAAAATCTTTTTTAACCGCAATGGTATAAATGACACCAGGAACATATCCGTGACCAAGGTATTTTCGCGTAACAATAGCTTGTATTGTTTTTGTCCGGAAGAACCATTACAGCCCCATTTGCAAAAAAGAATTTACTTGCAGTTTCCATATTGCTTCTACTCATTTTCTTTAAACGATTGTAGCAAGCGGTGTGATGGGTGATCAAGTAATGATTGTAGTTGTACTTCTGCCGAAATTGGTGTTATTGCAAAAGTGTCGTTAGATGGCAAACAGCCCTGTTTAGCAGCAGTTATGTGATGATATGATGGTTATAGATTTGAATCTTTTGCAATCGGACGCAATCTGAGCTCAGTACATTGGTGCTTTGTTAATTTCAAATCCAAAAATAATGCTAATGCCTACTCATTTTTGTACTGTTTTTCCTCGCTCGGTGTTGGTACACTTTTAAGAATCCGTTTAGTTCTCACTGGACTAGCATCAATAACTTTTTGAATTATTTCCAGTTTTGCATATTTTTTATCTGCTCACAATTGACGAAGAAATGTTTCTTAAACATTTTCACTACTGATTTCATCAGTGATGTCCTTCAGCATCCTCCTCTTATATCTATCGCTGCAGTTGTCAAGTTCTTTTTTGGTCTTCCTGCGCTGATTTTGCCGGTAGTTTTTGAAGCTCTCTGCATAGTTATCTCGCATCCCAGCCATTTTTCGTTATGTTTATAAAATCTTTCGTGGAGTTATACTGGCTGTAGCGTTTTTTTAAATTTTTGTTTTTCTTATTTTATTTTTCTTTGAACGTAGCTTGGAACATCTTCCTGTTTTTTGTTTCTTAAATACTACACAGCCAATTTTTTATAACTGAATCTCTTCATGCTTTTTGAATCAATTTATTTATTTCCAATTGCAATGGCTGAGATATTATGGCAATTGAGATTGCATCCGAATATCACTTCCTTATAAGCCTTTCCATACCGTAGTGCTTTCCTAAGCCCTATATCAAGTATCAGTACCTGCATCTATTTACTTACTACCTGCACCAATTCTACAAAGGTAAAATTTAAAACTCCAAAACTCCAAATCTTTCATACAGATAGAATGAAATGGGTTAATTAAAGAACTCTTGGCATTATTTTAATTACCAGAACCTGTGTATATACTTTGTATATGCATCTGTCTTGTAGAATTGGAAAAAAAGGGTAAATAAAACTGAAAAATCCTTTATATTGCATGCAAGTTTAAATAGGTATCTTTATAATAATATCGTTGCGTAATTCTAGGGATGAGTTTAAATTAGCGTCATTCACATATTTGGGTGAGTAGTTTCAGTAAAACGAAAAAAGCTTCTACGTGGGAATCGTGGGGGGTATAAAAGTATATATGGGGTGAAAGAGTAGTCAATTATCACCTTTAACTGGATGCTTTAATTTTTTTGATCCGTTTTGATTCTTAGAAGTTCTATTCCATTAAAGTTAAAATTTATACAAAAAACAGTAATTTTGAAAACATTTCGTTACACCCAAAATGTAAATAGTACAGCTACAACCTCAAGCAATAATTTAACGATAATAGTCCAACCAACCTAACAACTAAAAAATTCTACCCTCTATGCCATGGCCATTCATTTTCGATGAAAAAATAAAAAACTCACCTTTTTCTGAAATAAGCAAAAACAGTTGTGTTTAACCAAAGAATATACAGTAAACCCCTGCACGAGTAGGCTTGAAACGCATTTCAAAACACACCCCTATGAAACGAGTGTTGGTTATGTTCTGTTCTTGGCAATCAAAACAAGCGTAACACTTCAGAAATCACAACAGAACGCAACCGAACAAAAAGAAACGAGTAGCAGAACTATATTATGTTATGTTTGGTTAAGAAAAATGCACTATAACGAAATGACTTGAATGTTATGTGACAACACTAGAACACACTAGAACGACACCAGAATAATTGGTGGTCTACTTAATTTGCTTGTCTTCTAGAAGTTATGGTGCATTTTATTGCGGAATGAGTTCAAGTAAAAAATTTTGAAGAATGAACTTAATTTTAAAATATGTACCAAATTTTACAAAAAAATTCCAAATTTTGAAACCAAGTATCAAATTTTGAAAAAAATTTGGAATAAAGGACCAAATTCTGGAAAATTTATCAAATTCTGGAAAATATATCATATATCGAAAAATGTACCAAATATTGAATAAAGTAGGTACCAAATTTCGAAAACAGTACCAAATTTTGAAAATAGTACCAAATTTTGAAAAAGGACCAATTTTTTGAAAAAAAATACCAAATTTTGAAAAATGTACCATTTTTTGCAAAAAGTACCAAATTTGGAAATAAGTACCAAATTTTTAAAAAAGTACCAAATTTTTAAAAAAAGTACCAACTTTTGATATAAGTACCAAATTTTTAAAAAAGTACCAAATTTTGAAAAAAGTACCAAATTTTGAAAAATGTACCAAATTTTGAAAAAAGTACCAAATTTTATAAAAAGTATCATATATTGAAAAAGTACCAAATTTTGAAAAAATTTACCAAACTTTGAAAAAAGTACAAAATTTTTTAAAAAGTACCAAATTCTGAAACTACCAAATTTTGAAAAAAGTACCAATATTTGAAAACATGTAACAAATTTTGAAAAACGTACCAAATTTTGGAATATGTAACAAATTTTGAAAAAAGTATCAGAGTTTGAAGTTTTAAAGAATGATCAACGCATCGAGATATGTAGTACCAAGTATTGCAAAATGTACAAAATTTTTAAAAATGTTTCATATATATGTATTTTTGAAAAACGTATAAAATGTTGCCACAACCCTATAAAGCAATAAAATTCGAGATGAATCCGAAAGAATAAGATATACAAACTGAACATTTTTTAATGAAATATGCTTTTTGAGAAGAATATAAATGAAAAATCAAAAGCAATTTTAGTTTTTTTAACAAAACAATTAATGTGAATATTGGAAATAATATCATGACATAATATAAGTTATTGTTTTTGGTGATGATGATTTTGTTGGTTGTTAAGTTATCGGCAAAAACATTGTTCCTGGCGCTGCTGTTGATTTCTTTCGGCTTAAGTGTAATTCATTCAAATTTTTTTCAATTTTGGTCCAGCCAAGGAAATAAACGAAAATAAAATAGAAATAAGGGCGTTCATAGCCTGATGTGGGTTAAGTCAAATTTTTAATTAAATTTGAGAAAGATATTTTTGCAATTCATTGGTTTTATTAGATTTATTTATATTGGAGTGCAAAAACATTATCTGATTAATTGATGTTTCATTCGATCCAATGCTGCATCTTTTTTCAGTGATTAAGTTTCGAGCTACAGAAAAAACTCTCTCAGACGCCGCACTGCTGCCTGGAGTTGCTAATATTTTGCAACTCGTTTTGTAAAGCAAGGGAAACTCATTTTTGTGCACATTCCACCACTGCAAAACGTTAAAATCGTCATGAAACATTGTATTTAAACTTTCATACATAAGTATTTCCCTTTGTATTTTGTCATCTGAGTTTAGATTTTCTGGTTGTTGTACAAAATCATAAAAAAGTTCCATGTTATGGTTGGAAGAACTAGATGGGACTTCGCTTTGAATATCTGGTAGACATTCCTCTTTACATACGTGCGCATAATCCTTTAACACTCGTCTTTTATTAAGATCTTATCGTTTTCTGGATAATATTTTTTTATTCAATAAAATACAATTCTAGAGGTCGTAAAAAATAATTAAAAACTATTTCGTACTTTTTTCAATACATGGTACTTTTTCCAAAAATTGGTACTTATTAAAAATTTTTCAAAATATGGTACTTAAATCAAAACTTTGTGCTTTTTTCAAAACTCGGACCTTTTTGCAATATTAGGTAAATTTTTAATATATAAATTTGGTTCATTTTTCAAAATGTTGTACATATTTGAAAATTTGGTACTTGTTTCAAAAAATGGGTACTTTTTTCAAAATTTTGTACTTGGTTCTAAATTTGGTACTTTTTTCAAATATTGGTACTTTTTAAATATATGGTACTTTTTTCAAAATTTGGTACTTTTTCAAAATTTGATACTTTTTTCAAAATTCGGTACATATTTCAATATATATCGTACTTTTTTCAAAATATGGTCATATTTTCAAAATTTGGTAAATTTTTCAAAATATGGTAGTTTTTTCAAAATTTTGTGCATTTTTCAAAATTAGGTATTTTTTTTAAAATTTCGTACATTTTTGAAAATTTGGTACTTATTTTAAGAAATTGGTACTTTTGCAATATGTGGTACTTTTTTCAAAATGTGGTACTTTTTTTCAAATATTGGTACTACTTTTTAAAAATTTGGTTAATTTTTCAAAATTTGGTACTTTTTCAAAAGTCGGAACTTTTTCAAAATATGGTACTTTTTCAAAATTTTGGTACGTTTTTCAAAATTTTGCACTTGTTTCAACTTTTGATACTTGTTTTAATAATATGGTATTTTTCCAAATTGGGTTTTTTTCAACATTTGGTACTTGTTAAAAATTTGGTACCTTTTTCAATATTTGGTACTTTTTTCAAAATTTGGTACTTTTTTCAACATACGATACTTGTTTAAAAATTTGGTACTATTTTCAAAATCTGGTATTCTTTTCAAAATTTTATGCTTTTTTCAAAATTTGGTACTTTTTCCTAATTTTGTATTTTTTTTTTTTCAAAATTTGATAGTATGTACTTTTCCAAAACTTAGTACGTTTTAAAAATTTTGTATTTTCATCTTTTGAAATTCTGAATCAGCGCTTAATTTTACCAAGTGTTCGCTCTAGCTCTATAAGTTATATAAAAAACGCAAAACAAGAAGAACGCCAAAATGTTCTAGTGTCACACTAGTGTTATGTGTGTTCTGTGCATATATTGCTGTTTGGTTTTCAGCTTGTTAAACGACTCAACGTGCGAAAAAAGCAAGCCACGAACATGTTATGTTATGAAGCCGACGAGTGATCGGCACTGCTTGTTTGTTTTTGCAAAATGATTTGGTGTTGTTGTGCTAGACGAACAGAGTTCTGTTAAGCAGTGAACTCGACAGTGTGCGTTCTGGTGTTGTAGCAGAAACAAGTGCACTTGTGCAGAGGTTTAATATACAGTATATAGAAGGCGCATCTCATATAAAAATAATTTTTGTATGCGGGTAGTGATATTACGACCCGCTTCAAACATGTTGCATACCCACATGTTGGAACGATAGCGGCGAAGTCAAACTTGTTGAATTTGTGTTGCATTGCTTGGCACGGCTGATTGATGTTGTTGGCAAGCAGAACGTCAACAAGGCGATGATGTTTGTAATTTGGGTATTTTTTAATTTTTGGTGATTTATATTGTCTTATTGCAAGTTAAAGATATTAATTATTAAGTAATAAATTTCAAAGGTATAATTGAATAATATTTGTTTCATGTTTATGTTCTGTACAAAAATTACTCAATAAACGATAAGACATTTAATAAACAAAAGCACCATTATATCGCCCTTGCATGCAAAATCGATGAACCTGGAAAAATTCAGTTTTCGGTTTTTAATTGTACTTGAGATCTTTTTATTTAAAGAATATTATGTCAAAATATGGACGCTAATATTACTTAGATATATTTATAAATGAGACTTTTGGATTTATTTTTAATTTTAAAAATAAAATTTTAATAATATGAAAACATTTATATTTTTCAAAATTTCTGTTTTGGATATGTCGGCGATAACAATATAATATAATGTAATAATATATAATATAATGTAATATAATATAACATTTGTTGACATTTTTGGAATCAATGCCCTAAAATACATACGAAAACATGCATGAGAAATCAGGTATTTTTCTCTGTAAACTATTGTTATCGCCGACATATCCAAAACAGAAATTTTGAAAAATATAAATGTTTTCATATTATTAAAATTTTATTTTTAAAATTAAAAATAAATCCAAAAGTCTCATTTATAAATATATCTAAGTAATATTAGCGTCCATATTTTGACATAATATTCTTTAAATAAAAAGATCTCAAGTACAATTAAAAACCGAAAACTGAATTTTTCCAGGTTCATCGATTTTGCATGCAAGGGCGATATAATGGTGCTTTTGTTTATTAAATGTCTTATCGTTTATTGAGTAATTTTTGTACAGAACATAAACATGAAACAAATATTATTCAATTATACCTTTGAAATTTATTACTTAATAATTGATATCTTTAACTTGCAATAAAACAATATAAATCACCAAAAATTAAAAATACCCAAATTACAAACATCATCGCTTTGTTGACGTTCTGCTAGCCAACAACATCAATCAGCCGTGCCAAGCAATGCAACACAAATTCAACAAGTTTGACTTCGCCGCTATCGTCCCAACATGTGGGTATGCAACATGTTTGAAGCGGGTCGTAATATCACGACCCGCATACAAAAATTATTTTTATATGAGATGCGCCTTCTATATACTGTATATTCTTTGGTTTAACCGCATGCCACGATCACAATTTTAGAAACTTTGACCTACATTTTTGACTACCTAACTTTGGAACTATTAACTACAAAATTTCATACATCGGTTACTACAAAAAATGGGTATTTTGGCCAATGGATTTCCTTTTTAACTTCAAAAGCTCTGTTCTTTTAATAATTTGGCCTCGCGTGTGAGAAAGCTTTTTGTTGCGTCGCTTTCAAAATAATCATGGTACAATGAAAAGAAGGTAGCATCGCTGATTGTACTCTCTTTCTCAACTACCATAATTGTCAAAATCAATGTAAATACTTTTCTGTTACTAATTACTAAATCGCAAACTGAGTCTCCGCATAATGTTTTTTTTTTGCTTCTTTTTGACAGTTATGGTAGTCGAATCTCAGCCGTGTGACTACCTTCATTTATTCAACTATGATAAAAAAGAGGTAGCCATCGGTGTGACTACATTTCTCTCTTTTATCGTGTAGTAAAGCCGTTGCCGTCATAAATGTGCTCAATCCATTATGCTGCTTCGACTTACGAAGATTGAACAACTGCTGCTGCTTAGACTTTCTATTTTGCAAATTGTTTCAGCCAATCAAAACGACGACTATTCAAACTAGTTTTCTGCTTCTGCTTATGCTGCGACTGTTTGATTTTCCGCAAGAACAAGTTAAAACAGTAGCAGGAGCCTTGAAAAAACCCATACCATTTTGCGCTATATCTTCGAAATGAAAAAAGCTACAACAACGAAATCAAAGGTAGATGCCAATTATATGACTATTAAGGGGGTCCTCTGGTAATCCGAAAATTTTTTTTCGATTTTTTTTTTTCATATTTCTATTGCTCAGATACTCAAAAACATCCCAAAAGGATTTTTCAAAATTCGAAATAGTTTAGGAGATACAGGCATTTTTGTGTAGGTATGTTTTCGTCAAAATAACGCATCAGCAAAGTTGTTTATTTGCCTGCAGTCATTAGTCGAAAATTCTGTGGAATTCTTCCAAAATATGTATTGATATTACAAAATATACACACACAGTATGTATACATGCAGTATGTATACATGCATGTTTTGATTTAGGGGTTGAAATGATTTTGAGCCCAGGTGTTCACATGAAAGAAGCAAACGAACGAGATTCAGTTTATTTTCGAACGCTGAAAGCTACGCGTGCGCGATAACTGCTGTTGTAAAATAAAAGAAAAATCGTTTTGTGCTTTTTTTTTTGCTATGGATAAAAAAAGCCACCCAAACGCGCCGCGTAAGTACGCGTATCGAACAAAAAAGAGGCATTTCCGTGGAAACCAGCACTCCCAAGTAGAGGACACCGACTTTGCCAGCACATCGGCCAAAAAATTGAAGAAAACGCAAGACAATGAAGTCATCATCGAAAACAACCTCCAGTTCTGTTTCTTGGAATTTTTTTCATTTTTCCAAACGCTTGCTGCTCTGGTTATCTGCGCCCAATGTAAACAAAAAATTCGATTTGGAAAAACATGTATGCGTGGAGTCGGCTTCAAAGTGAGTCTGCAGTGCCAATGTAAAGCTACACAGTATATTAATTCTTCGCCGGTGGTCGGTAAATCTTTTGTTGTAAATCGCCGGTTGATATTTGCCATGAGATTGCTTGGAATAGGGAGAGAAGGTATTAATATGTTCTGCGGATTAATGGACATATGCCAAGGATTGTGCCTTGATGCGTACTATGGCACCTTGAAAAACATGCATGTGTCTGCTAAAGCAGTTTACAAGCAGTGCCTGTTGAATGCGGTTAAAGAAGAGCAGGAACAGCAGAAAGAAAAAAATCCTGACTGTGACTCCTCATTGCTGACCGTTTCAGGGGATGGCACCTGGAAAAAACGGGGATTCTCGTCTCTTTTTGGTGTCACTACGCTCGTCGGTAAACATACCAAAAAAGTGGTTGACTCCGTTGTCAAATCAAGCCTTTGCCAGGCATGCAAAATGTGGGGAAAAAAAAATGACTCTGCAGACTTCGAAGAATGGTACGAATCGCACCAGAAAACATGCACAAACAACCACAGTGGGAGTGCGGGCAAGATGGAGGTAGATGCCGTGAAGGAAATGTTTGCCTCATCGATCGAAAAATATGGCATAAAATATGAAAAATATATTGGCGATGGCGACAGCAAAACCTTCAAGGCCATTATAGACCTTGATCCGTATAACGGCGACCCCGTTGTCACAAAAAAGGAGTGCATCGCTCACGTGCAAAAACGCATGGGCACACGGCTGCGCAAGGCCAAAAAAGAAAACAAAGGCATCGGTGGAAAAGGCACTGGCAAACTGACAGACAAAGTCATAAGCGAGCTGACTACTTACTATGGACTTGCTATTCGACGTAATAAGGACTCTGTGGAAAACATGAGAAAAGAAATATGGTCAACATATTATCACAAAAGTTCAAGTGATAGTAATCCACAACATATGTATTGCCCACCTGGTGAGTCCAGCTGGTGCGCCTATCAAAAGTCAGCAGCAGAAGGCTCATTAGCCTCATTTCACCACACGTACGCCCCACTTGATGGAAAGGTTCTGCAAGTAATGAAGCCCATATACGAAGCGTTATCATCCGACGATCTACTCAACCGATGCACTGGAGGTGAAACGCAAAATTGTAACGAATCGTTCAACTCGCTTTTGTGGACCTTTGCGCCGAAACATATCCACTGTGGTGCTACCACAGTCGAAATCGCAAATTTTCTGGCAACCTGCATTTTCAACGAAGGCTTCACAAGTATTTTAAAAATAATGTCAACAATGGGTATTGTCATCGGCCCACAAGCCGAGATGTATGCTGAATCTCGCGACGGAAAACGACTTCAACGCTCAGAGCTAAAAACGTACGCATCATCGAAAGAGGGTCGCACAGCCCGCAGAGCCCAAAAAGCCATGGAAAACTCGTTTTATGAGATGGAGGAAGGCACACTTTATGGGGCTGGAATTGCCGATTAATATTCGTAAGTATTGTATTAAAAAAATATGTGTTAATGTCATTTGTGTGCCTCAAAATTGAAGTCAAAACTTTAAACGCGTTTTTCTCGAAACCATGTTTTTCAAAACTTTGCGCACGATAACTCAAACAGTTTTTGACCGATTTTGATATATGAGGCGATATATGATATATGAAACGACGCAGAATTTACGCCGCTATAGCCCCTACCTCAAACTTGCCGAAAAAATAATGTTTACTATTTTTTTTCTACACTAGACTACAAAAAAAAAGGTCGAAATTCGATTTTTCATTTTCAAAGTGGCGGCTCCCCCCCTAAAAAAATTTCGATTTTTGTTTCCGAGGTAGGGGCTATAGGGACATTCATTCTAAGTAACTGAATATTTTTTTTTTTTTTTCAGACGATGTTTACACTTGGAATCGTGCGCAATTTTGACCCACCTTTTTTCCGGAGAACCTCGTTACCAGGCCGAGAACTTTCTGAACGGTCCATAAATTCACTTTTTCAAAATTTTTTTTTTTTTTCAATAAATTAAGCTACCCAAATCATAAAACGGAACTAAAATATCTTTACTCGTTCTCTTTCCACAATATTTTGAAAAAAGGCTAAAATTTGGCATAGATTACCAGAGGACCCCCTTAAACAATTTCCAAAATTTAGACGCAATCAAACAAGTGGGCGTGGCAGCCCCCATACAACTTAAACACATTTTGCGCTATATCTCCGAAATGAAAGCAGATACAACAACGAAATCAAAGGTAGACGCCAATTATATGAGTACAATTTTTTAAATTTAGACACAATCGGACAAGTGGTCGCGGCAGCCAATACAATAAACACACCGCCAATAATTGATTTTTATAGGTACCATTTAAACCATTTTTCCCTCTCAATGATTCGGTTACCAATGCAAAATATTTTTGTAATGACAAAATTCATTAGTATAATTAATAGTAGCTCTTTCTGACTGTGGTAAATTTCATAAGAGACGCTTGTCATGCAGAACAAACCATTTAATATGCGATTTCCATGGAGGTTGTAATTTAGTACTGCACGATAAAAATAAATATGATGTGAAGTCACGAGAAGCCTATACTTTTTTTATTTTAAAAAAAGACATCATAACCCTATGAATATAAAAATTTTAAGGCAGAGACAAAGCTAGTTTTTTTTATTTATATTTAAAAATAGAACATTTTTAGCTTACAAAAAATACATTTTTTTTATATATAAGCAGAAAACATATAACTAATAGATTAAATATCTTTTGATGTACAATTAAACTAAAACACATACTATCGCATTTACAACAAGTGGTCGCGACATTTTGAAGCGAAAAAAAAATTAAAAATTAATAGGTATGTTCACATACATTACTTGCAGGGAGAGAGCAAAAGAAGAATTGAGAAAAGAAGTGTCACAAAGAGAAAAATAGTAAAAAAAGTATGTAAACAGAAAGCTAGTTGAAACTTGCAAACAAACAGATGCTGGAACGACTTGACAGCATTTTTGAAACCCAAAAAAAAAAAAAAATTGTTTATTCGAGCTCTTAAAATATTTGAAACTTAAAATATTTGAAAATGGGGCCATATAAAATAAATTTAAATTGTTCGCCAAAGACATAAAAGCACAAATGTTTCTTCTCCCATCCGTTTTTATAGGAAATCTACAAGAAATGATTTTTGACAGATTGTTTTATTTTTGACAAACAATTTTTTTCGTTAGCTGCATGTTCTTGCAAGTAGAAATTTTGCTAGGAGAAACTTGTAGTCACTTTTTTCTCTCTTACTTTTTTATGCTCTTATTATCTTCTCTCGTTGCAAGTTTTTCGAGTACGTGAACGCTTTACAAGTAAAAACTTGTAGCAATTTGTAATAATTTGTAACAATTTTTTGTTAGTGAACAAACCTAATATGATGTGAAGTCACGAGAAGCCTAGCATATCCTTTTTTTATTATAAAAGTAGACATCATGACCTTATGAATATAAAAATTTGAATGCAGAGACAAAGTAAAGTAATAATTCTAATTGCATTCTTCTCAGAGAATAGACGTAAATATGGCTCTCGATTCGAATTGCAATAAATGTTCGCAGATATTTGATCGTAATAAATCAATTGCGTGTATATTTTGTGCTAAAAAGTACTATATGAATTGCATCGAAATTGATGATGAATTGTTATTGAAAAAACTTATTGATTGTGTAAACATTGGTTACAAATGCTCAAATTGTGTTGTGGCTAGTGGCTCTATATTTAGTATTCTCTTAAAATTGAGTTCTGATGTAAATGAGTTAAAAGTTAAGGTAGAAGAAATCTCAGCTGAAAATAAACATAGTGTTAATGATCAGTTGCCGGTTATTGTTTCGCCGAGGCATAAAAAAACAAAACAAGTTTCTAATGCATCGTCTGTGCTTCTCATGGATAGCGGGAGGTGCTCTCGTGCCCGCGCCCGTGCTCTTGCATCTGCTAATAGTATTTGTTCTTCTATTCATGGCATGCTCGAATTAACAGAAAGTTTGTCGTTGTTGCCTTCTGATGTTTCTGCTAATGATATTGCTAACTTTGCCTCTTCTTCTTCGTCATCTGTGGTTGTTGATCATCCATCGTATGCTACTGTTGCTGCTAATCATCTCTCTGTAAGTCCCTCTTCTCTTGTTTGGAGTCAGGTTAATGGAAGAAATGGAAATGTGATTGTTGGGCAAAGTCAAAATTCAGAGCTTGATGTTGCTGATTCTATGCACTGGTTTCATTTGTCTTCACTCTTGCCGTTAGTAACAGAGGATAATATTATTGAATTTGTGGCTAAACATTCTCGAGCTCAAAAGCACCAATTAATATGCTCTAAGCTTGTAAAGAGGGGTGTTGATTTAAACACTCTTAAAAGTCACATTTAAATTGGGAGTTTCGTCTGCTGTTTACAATAATGTATTGACTTCATCGCTCTGGCCAGCTGACGCCAGAGTTCGACCTTTTGAGTTTTTTCCATCAAAGAGAGATATTCAGTCAGCATCATAGTTGCCGAGCACGCTAATGAGAAACATATATGCAAACTATTCTAGTAGTTTTATGCCCGTATGATACTTAATTTTTTTTGTCCAATTTTAAAATCTGAATACAAGTGTCGCGTGGGCAGGACAGACATATTTTGTAAGAAAAGGATAAACTCTGTTACTTTCTTACTTCTGGTGTTTTGAAGAGCAGCTGCATTAAATAAATTAATATTAGCTACACACATCACTTCCCATTCAGCATACATTTATATTAAATAGTTTTGTTTACTCTAAAAATGTCAAATTTATTACTAACAGCACAGTTAATATTTGACCGAAACTTAACGAAGAACGAATTGAAAGAAACAGAAAAAAATGCAGAGAAAATACAGTCCGTCCTACAAATTTTTCTCCAGTTCGTACTATTTATATGCGTACTCACTCACACCAATTGAATCCATGCATTCGTACTACAGTAGTTTTCGCTTAATTTATCCCCGCTTAATTGATTTACCCGCTTTATTGAACCAAAAAAACTGCGATGAAAAATTCCCACATTAGGTATACTGGGAAATCCCCGTTTAAATGAGTTGCGTTTAATTGCGTTGCCCTCTTAATTGACTCATAAAATGAAAACCCTTTTCGGCAATCACATACAAAAATCTCTTTTAATTTTCAATTAATAAATCTCTCAAAAAAGAAATGGTGATGATAAAATATACATTTTTCTAAAAAATATATGTATGGCAAGCCTTAAAATCATATGTTTTCATGTTATCATTTCTGAAAAATTTATCAGGAATTTGGCAAGTACATATACATAGTGCAAAAATAAGTGGAAGAAAACACACAAGTTTAACAATAAAACAAAAATTAAATTTTATCGCAGACATAAAAAAACTAACAAAAGATGAACTGTGTGCTTAATATAAATGCTCCAAGGCCACCATGAACAGAATATTAAAAAATAAGGAATCAATTGTGGAACAATCAAAGACCTGCAAGTTGTCTACCAAAAGAGATAGAACTGGCGCGTGCGTGAACGTGGAGTGGGTCTTTCATTATGGTTCAGCAAAATGCGCGAATCTGGTGCCGTAATTTCACGAAATATGATTTTTAAAAAATCAAAGAAGTTCGCTGTGGATCTGAACGATGACTTCAATCCCAGTTCTGGCTTCAATTGCACAACCGCTCGATCAGGGTATAATTCACTGCTTCAAGTCATACTATCGACAAAACCTTGTACGAAAACAAATTGCTGCAATAGAAAGTGGAAAAACTATTGACGATTTCATAAAAAATTTCAGCATTTTCAATTCAATGCACATCATCAAAAATTCGTGGTGGCTGGTTAAACCTACTTCTATAACCAACTGTTCAAAAAGGTAGTCTACCATTAATTTATAGCTGTATCACAACTTTTAACTATGTAAACCATTACTTTCTCAAATTTCAGGCAAAGTTCATTTATTGTACTGAGAATAATAACTTGGAAGATAAAGATGAAATTTATGAACTCAGTCTTGATGACGAACAACAACGTGAATTTGAAAATAATGTCTGCGACGGTAAATTGCCATGCTACGGGCAACTTACATATGAGGAAATCATTAATGAAATTACTCAAGATTCGGTTTCAGACTCCTCCGAAGATGACGAAGAAGAAGGAACTGTTAATGATCCTCTATCAACTAAAGATGTTTTAAATTCCCTGAACATCCTTCATAAATTCTTCTTACCACAGAATCTATTTTCACACGAACTTGATAATATGGAAAAAAATATTATCGAACAATTCTACAAGCCACAAATTCAGACTGTAATGACAGACTTTTTTAAACCCATTAAATTATTACTTTTAACACGCAAACGTATTTACACCTATGTATGTATATATCGCTCACTTACTAAAAGACCAACATAATCTACAAAATTCATTTTCGAGTACATACATATGTACAACGATATTGTATAGCATAGAATATTTTGCTTACTCATCTCAAAATGTGCAAGTTTTGAGTAATGACAATCTTTTCGTAAAAGAGCGACATGTACTCGTAAATACATTTTGATCTCTTTTTGTATGTGAATTTAATCAATCTCAGTTTATTAAATGTTATGTAATGCTATATGTATTTTTCAAATGATACATATTTATCTCATTTTTTATGTCACGTTAATTCAAACTCAGTTCCTTTTATGTTATGTTTTATTTTTTTTATCTTATGTTAAGTTTTATGTTTTTTATGTTATGTTATGTTATATATATCAATTGTTTCAATTGAAATTAAATAATTTTATTTTATTTTTTTTTTTTAATTAATAAACTAGCCTTTGGACTTTAAAAATGTGAAATGAAACAATTGCGGTTTAGTATTTTACATTTCACACCGCTTTATTGAGCAAGCAGTGCAACTAAACGGTGTTCTTTTAATTGCGTCAGTGAATCAATTAACCGAGTATCGGCTAAATGATTTTCCTGTTAATTGCATCGAAAGATGTGCATTTTTGAAAACTTAATTAAGCGGAAATTACTGTATTTGAACTGCTCTAGTTTTAATGTTCAATGACAAAAGTTGTAAAAAAAAATTAAGTATTATACGGGCATTACCGCCATTGCTATTTCTCCGACAAATTCTGATACGATCTTGGATCAACTGTTTGTTAAGGTTTCTGGAGCATCGTGTGTGCATCGTATATAAGTCTCATGTTGATAACATCGTCAAATTATCAAATGATCAGTTGGATGAAAACCATTTTTGTGTGCTCTGTGATTTTAACTTATGCAGAGTAGTTTGGAAATGTGTATCCGCTGAATTATTTTTAAGTCCCTCAAATATGGGAAATGACTCTGAACTATATGTAGTAGATAGCATGATACAATCATAAGGTAAGCTCACATTTAAATGACTGCTCAAACGACAAGTTTTGCAACACAAAGCTGTGAGAACGCTAAACGTCAAATGATAAAGGCAACAACAACAATAAGAAAACTAAAATTCGACCAGCCAATTTTGACATACATATTCCTTTTTACTCCAACTTGAGCCTACCTTATAATTCTGCCATGGTAGATAGCATGTTTGAAATTGAGTTACAACAAATTAATAGATGCTTAAATAAATTGAATAGGCTGCTTGATTTAGATTTTGTGTGCAATAATTCAAGTTTTAAGGTTTCGAAGTTCATT
The DNA here is from genome assembly GCA_914767935.1 of Coremacera marginata. Classification (NCBI taxonomy): domain Eukaryota; kingdom Metazoa; phylum Arthropoda; class Insecta; order Diptera; family Sciomyzidae; genus Coremacera; species Coremacera marginata. Next base: position 81,671,267 of record OU612045.1, on the reverse strand, counting down.
CTATTTATATCTAATTCAGATATGCACCACATTCCATTAGTAATTGAATTTGAATTTTATACGTTTCAATCTAATCGTATTGATTTAAATTTTAATTATAATGCTGGTGATTTTGTTTTAATTAATAATTTGATAAATAATATTGATTGGAAATCGATTAAATTCTCCAAGTGTTGATGTCTGCCTTAAATTGTTTAAAAATACTTTTCGGAAGATTTGCAATAAGCATATTCCATGCTTAAAAAATAAGAATTATAGAGTTCCTTGGTTTACACCAGGGGTCCTACTCTGTATTGTGATGCGCCCATCAATGCGATGAGAAAAATTTGATGCATACGCAAATCCGTACAATCAAATCAAATTTGCGAATATTTTTTGTCGCATCGCAATAGAGAGTAGGGAAATAAGTTCTATAAACTGTATATTTCGTCTAATAACATTATTAATTTTACTAAAAATAGGCAATATATGATGGAGTTAAATTCACTTATTGTTAGTAAACATCTCTATTTATGTTATATATCAAAGTTTGAGAGAAAAATTAAATGAAATCCTTAAGAATTTGGCGTTATATTAAATCAAAAAAATCGTGTGCGTATATTCCAGTTTCGATATTTTGAAATGAAAAAAAAATGTAATAGTTTCTTGGAAACTGCAAATTTATTTGCTAAATTCTTTAAGTCTAACTTTGAAGGTGACTTAGACTATTCGCTGCGCTCAGAGCTTATCCCCTAAAAGAGGGCTTAGCTTTAGTAAAGACATGCTTTTATAGAAAGTTCGTACCGAGATTCATTGATGTGCGACTTATTTCGAAAGCTATACCGAAAATTTGGGGTGCTGAAAAAGTATCACGCCCCTCGTCCAACGCCCATAAAATGTTACCAGTGGAACGGCATGTGTAAATTGAGGTCGAGTACTGAATCTTGAGGCTGTGTGACCTATAATTCCAAAACTGTTCGATGTCGAAAATTTGAGGCGTATTTAAGGTGCCTTTTACGATTGGCACCATACTTCGCAGGAACACTCTCAAGGCTTCGATTTAAAAATTGGCTTAGCGGTTTCGGAGTATTTACGTGATATACACATATATTCACATACGTATATAATAAACCTCTGCACGGGTTTCAACCCGGACTTTCAACACATTCGTTTGGAAACGAGTGATTGTTATGTTTGAGTCGTTCCGAACGACAAACATAACATAGCCGGTAGCATTCGTCAGGCAAACGAATCTAAACCAAACATAACAGAATGAAGGAAAGAAGGCTTTGTAAAAAATGAATGCAGCAAAAATATATGAGTCGATTGTTATGTGCACAACAACATAACATTCGGTGCATAAATTGAATGTAAAATTTTAAAAATTGGAAATTGGAATTGTACATGCGGTGGCAAAATTAGATGGTCGCAATTTAGACCGCCAGAATTTTAAAATTCAAGATGGTTAATGGTGTTGCCACCTAAAATTTTTATATTTTCACGAATTCGGTGCTGAAGCAAACACTAGGTAAAAATGGGTCGCTGAATCCGAATTCATTGCCAGATTTCCAAAATTGTGTAATTTTTTTATAAGAGTCTTGCCATCTACTAAAATGTATTTTCAAGAGTTTTTAACATGGTTTCACAGTGTCTAGGGGTCGCTGACTTCGAATCTGATGTAACAATTTTGAAATTCAAGATGGTTAATGGTGCTGCCATCTAAAATTTTTTTTATTTTCCCGAATTTGGTGCTGGAGCAAACACTAGGTAAAAATGGATTGCTGAATCCGAATCCATTGCCAGATTTCCAAAATTGTGTAATTTATTTATAAGAATATTGCCATCTACTAAAATGTATTTTCAAGAGTTTTAAACATGGTTTCACAGTGTCTAGGGGTCGCTGTACACTCTTATAAAAAATTACACAATTTTGGAAATCTGGCAATGAATTCGGATTCAGCGACATATTTTTACCTAGTGTTTGCTCCAGCACCGAATTCGTGAAAATAAAAAAAAATTTAGGTGGCAACACCATTAACCATCTTGAATTTTAAAATTGTGACATCAGATTTGAAGTCAGCGACCTCTAAACACTGTTAAACCATGTTAAAAACTCTTGAAAATACATTTTAGTAGATGGCAACCCTGTTATAAAAAAATTACACAATTTTGGAAATCTGGCTTTGATTCAGCAACCCATTTTTAACTAGTGTTTGCTCCAGCACCGAATTCATGAAAATAAAAAAATTTTGGGTGGCAATACCATTAACCATCTTGAATTTTAAATTTCTGACAGTCTTAATTGCGACCGTCTAATTCTGCCATCGCATCTATAATTCCAATTTCCAATTTTTAAAATCTTATATTCAATTTATGCACCGAATGTTATGTTGTTGTCAGCATTAATCGTTTACAAATCCGTCATTCTGTTATTTTTGGTTTAGATTTGTTTGTCCGACGAATGCTACCGGCTATGTTATGTTTGAGTCGATCTGAACGATCAATCGTTTCCAAACGAATGTGTTGAAAGTCGGTTTAAGACTCTTTATGGCTATGATGTTAATTTCACTCGCTGTTATAGTTATGTAAACTACTGAACTCGACACCGAATGCACTATTGTTGTCGTAGAAACGAGTTAATCTGTGCAGAGGTTTAGTATATAAATTAAAAAGAACGACAAAGTTTATTTTTTATGCGAAGCGACTCGCCTTTATTACTCCTGATCTTCTAATGCCTATCACAATATTTTTAGATCGGCTGCTACCACCAAATTAGAGCCAGCGTAATCTTAACGGGTCTCCTATAGATCAAATACGAAAGATCCAACTCTGCCTTTTGTTCATTGTTGTTGCGTAGTGAGTTCAGCGCATCGCTCTCGCCACACGATTGATCATAATACTGGTAATACTGGTGTGGACGGACGTATTCGAAACGACTTTTGGTAACGTTAGCTTTACGCATTGTTCTTCGGTAAGTGCAGTCTCTCTCGCTGCACTAGATGACCTCCAAATTCTGTTGCCAAGTGGAGTGCTCCAAAATAAGCATATCGTGAACGCAAAAACGTTAGATTTACGTTTTAGAAATGTAGCCAAAATGAAATACAGGGGGATCAGTGGCAGAGCTTAACCTGCATCGTTAATTTATACATTAAGTCGTCTCATGCTCCTTAGAAAAAAAAAGTTGTTCAGTCCGATTCTTCAAAATAATCCGTGGCTTATGTTATGATGATCCCCAAAATATTTTGACTAAAAATATTGGCTGGTATGGTAGTTAAAAATTAAACAAACGGTCAGAAATAAGAGTAATGAAAAAGTTCTTTTGAATAAAAAAATCTAAAATTTTTTCCGTTGGACCAAAGATAATGCGGATTTTCATGGATTGTTTTAACTTTTTTCATATCATTTTCACTAAAACTCAAATTAATTTTTTCACATACTATTTTTAATCAAATACATTATTAAATGTAAAAAATATGTAAATTTTTTTGTAAATTTATTCAATTTAATTCTTCACTTTACACTATATTAAATCATTAATAGATAGTAAAAATAACTCAAAGAAACATGAAAAAATAAAACAAAAAAATTCGAATTTGATTTTTAGTGAAAATAATATAAAAAGTTAAAATATAAACGAAAATCCGCATTACCTCTGGTCCGACTGCAAAAATTTGAAATTTTTTGGTGCAGATTGGAAGAACTTTTAATTACTATTATCTATTTCTGACCGTTTGTTATTTTTAACTACCACACGAGTAAATATTTTTACAAAAAACTCGATTCTAAGAGCATATTTTAAACCATTCTGTGGCATACTGGTTGAGGTGCGTGGCTTGTATGCCATAGAACCAAGGTTCGAATCCATCCATCTATCAAAGAAAGTTTTTTCAATTGAATTAATTTTTCTGTTCGGCCGCCATCTCAATGCAGACAATGGCAAACCTCAGAGAGTAAAAACTGGCATGGAAAGTTTCTTGAGAACTTAAAACATTCGGAGTCGGCATAAAACTTCTAGGTCCAGTTCTCGTGTTCAAACTTTTGACAACACGCACAACACAATTGACGATAAGAAGCTCGGTCAAGGTCATTTCAAGGGCTGAAAAGGCCATTTCGTTTATGTTTTTTTTTTAATTTCAAACCATTCCAGCTCACAGATGTTTATCGCTAGAGTCGAAATATTTTTGGAATCATCATAACATAAAGCATTATTTTGAGGAAACTACCCGAACAACTTTTTTTTGTGAAGAGTCTGAGTATACATACATACATTTTTCACAGATAGATAGATGAGCAGAATAGGTAGGTATGGCACCATTTATATATATAGTGACCGCCACTTGGTCCCATTGCACCTACATACCAAGTTTCACTATCAAAACGATTTCTGAAAAGTCGGCGTAGATAAAGTGCGACACGCCCATATTTTTAAGGGTTCTGGCAGTAACCATATGAACTAATCTACCAAATTTTAGTCTTTTACTGTAAAAAAAGTCTGATATATATCATTTTTACGAGTTTGTGGGCCTTAAAATTGAGCGTGGCGCCATTTTTATATGTAAAGTGACAGCCAATTGGACCCATACCACCTACAAACCAAGTTTGCCTATCAAAACGTTCACATCTCAGGAATTAAAATTATTTCTGAAGAGCCACCATGCACATTTTTTGCAAAGCTGTCGAGAGTAAACGTATGTACTTAATGACCAAATTTTAGTATTTAACGATGGGAATCGTCTGACGCGTTGGTCCGGAACGGATTTTTATGAAAAATTCTTGGGTCCCCTATTTTTTTTTAGGTCATTGCTTTCTACTCCAGAAACCCAAATATCATGCCCAGAAAATCCTATCCATGTCATTCTATAAAAAAAAAACATATTGTAAGGATTTATTGATTTATTAATGTACCCACCTATTATGAGATTTTCCTTTTCATAACATATTTTGTTGTTCATTTGGTACCTGCTCTGTGAAGTATCTACTATAATTTACATGAAGTTACATAATAACATAACATATTTATAATATATATATTAGACACGACGACTGTTAAATTCTAATACAGCTCTGAGTAACGCTTGTTCATTTTCTTCGTTCTGTCTGGATTCAACTATATGGTAGAAAATTTCATGAATTTTTGGAGTGACCGGAATACCTAGTACTAAATAACTCTGCTTACATTTTGTTATGGTATTTTTATATGTAGGTTTCAATTTCATTCCGAAGCAATCGTGTACAACTTTTTTTAAATCTTCGAGAAATCCAGACATCTTTCATTAGATCTTAAATAATCAATTCAGTTGAGGAGAATTTTGCAGGAATTTCCATTAAATCCTGCAGATCCTCTGTAGATTTCGCATTCGACACCGCACATTTTGACCCAATCTTCAGAAAGTGTCTTCTCGACAGATATCATTTTATCAACAATTGTGTTAACAGCACCGGGTAACAGTGTAGTTCCGGCGTGGGAATAATATCAAAAATTTTTTTATCTTTGCCTATAACATTCATAATTAGACTATTTATGCAATTTTTTAAGTACTTTGCGTTTTTTTTAATTGACCCAGCTCTTTTCCAGGCTTCAAAATGATGCATTATATTTTTAATAGATCTCGGTTCACCAGGTTTCTCTAGATTGTTTTTATCTTGAAAACACCACGTGCACGGAGTAGAACTGGAGTGAGACATGATACCTAACAATTTTTTACAAAGCTTCAAATCCGTAGCTATAGTACATGGATATTTATCCATGAAGTCATTAATTTTCAACTGGTTCCATATAGTTCTTACGTTAACATAGTTTTCTTGGCATTTAGGCATCAGAGCTAAACTAAATATTTTCTTGACTCCAGAATCCTTCATTTTCGCAGCCTTCGATTTTTTGTTAAATTTTAAAATTTAAATTTTAAAAAAGTTACAATTTCTTTGGTTTTTTTAGAACTTAAATTTAAGCTGTTCTGCAAATTTTGTAACTTTTCTTTGCTTGTTTAAACTTTTTCTGGACATTTTTTATATATTTTGTAATTACAGTTAGAGGTCTACCTCGTAACTGTTTCAATGGTAGAGAATTGGTGTCTGCAGCATTATTTGACTTTTTCTCTTTAATTCTTCGCCTAATAGTTGATCCAACCAAATTATCTTCAAAATAGATATTATCTGAGATAATTGCCTCCAAGTTGTGTAATTTGTAATTTGAACCATGTTTTTTAACTCTTTGAATAAGAGAAAATCACTTCGAACATCTTTTTTCACAATTAGAAGGTATTGTTTTTTTCTTTATGAGTACTTTATTCTTAGCTAAATTACACAAATGGCAATTTTTACAGTTTGAAGCCTCCTGTGAGCGAGTAGAACATTTCTTTTTGAATAGTAAATAGTCAGGCAAATTAAAATTCCTTGGGGATTAAAGTATTTTTTCTAAATTCGACAGTTGACACATAGAGAGCTGGGTAAATGCTCGTCCACTTTCATTCTTATTAGTTCTTCTATTCTTTTTTTCCAACGCTTCTTTAACTTCATAGTATTTATAAATTTTTCTTAAACACAAAATGCACAAACTTTGACGATTTTCATCATGTGTCGCGGCATGATCCAGTTTTTGTTTTAATATTTTAATTTAATTTTTTTTTAATTAATGGATTCACTCCAACTTAAAAATTCACTGATCACAGAAAATTGCACAGAATGTTGATTGATAAAAATGTAAAAACTACTATAGTTTCGTGTGCGTGACAGTGAATAGAGAAAAAAAATGATTTTTGTGCAACAAGTGATCATATACATAAATATCATGTATATAAAGTCTATGTACAGTGGATGTCACGTAATTCATGTATCATACGAATATATAATTGTTTGTTAACCCATTAGCAATAAAAATGTTAAGGATATTTCATGATAAGTTACATATATAAAGTAATAAATTCTTGCAATTAGTTTTTCTTATTTTTTCATGGATGGGATTTTCTGGTCATGATATTTGGGTTTCTGGAATGGAAAGCAAAGCCTACAAAAAAAATACGGGTAGCAAGAATTTTTTATTTAAATTCATTACCGCTGTGCTGATTTATAGAAGTTCTATTGATTTGTGGGTAAAAAAAGTGGCGGCCGCGGCGTAGTGGGTAGAGTGTGTGGCCCATACGCGAGAGAACCCTGGTTCGAGTCCCACCTGACACAGAAAGTCTTTCAATTGAATTCATTTTTCTGTTCGGCCGTCATCTCTGTGGAGATTGAAACACGGACTCGATTGTTTTAAAATAATGTTACTTTTATTACAATGTTTAAATTCACTTTCAAATACTTAGTTCATGTTTTAAATATAATAAATCAACTTATTAAAGATAATTACAATGTCCAACAATTCACTGTCCGAGCAACGCGTCTTCTTCCGTCCGCTTATAGGTTTCAACTCAACGTCTTGTAGTTTTGTTGCGCGAAGCTTTTGTCGTCTCGTCCGTTTTAATAGTTTCGTCCAGTCCGTGTTGCCTTTGCACTATCTTGCCCTACTACTTTTCCCGATCCTACATTCGGCCCTCCTGACTCGTCTTTCGACCCGAATGACGAACCCCACTTCTTCATATGGTCCGCGACCGTGTAGCATTTTCCGGGTCCCTCGTCATCACCTACCTTTTCTACAAAGTAGCGGTCATGGTTCAGGATCTTAACGATTTTATACGGCCCTAAATATTTTGGCTTCAATTTAAGGCCTGGTCCACCTTGGGTACGCTTTATTGCCACGAGTTCATTTACATTATACTTTACAGCAGGTTTTCTTACTTTATTAAAGGTATGACGGTTTTCTTTCTGCACTAGCTGAATGTTTTTGTGAGCTTCTTCTCTAATAATATCGCGTCCAGTATCAAGCTCTTCAATCGCCGATTGATTTAAAAGTTCTTCGATACTGTCATCGGCTGAAACCCGCATATTTAAGCCAGTTAGAATCTTAAAGGGTGCTACGTGAGTGCTACGCGGGGGCGAATTATTAATAGCTTGCTGAACCCTATCAACATGTTTGTACCAGCAGTTCGGACTTCCAATACTAAGCTTTGTTAACATCGGTACAACAACCTTGTTCATACGCTCGACTTGGCCGTTTCCCCTTGGCACCCCAGTTGCAATTAAAAGATGCTGAATCTTCTCCTGTTTACAATAGTCTTCAAATAATTTAGATGTAAAGGCGGAGCCTCTATCCGATACTATTCTTCGAGGATTGCCGAAAACTGCAGCTTGTTTCTGCAGCCTACCCAAAACTTCCTCTGCACCAGTGCTCTTAGTGGGATACAGCCAAGTGAACTTTGAAAAGGCGTCCACTACCACCAGTATATGATTGTATCGTTTTTGCGTCAAATCCATAGGGCCAACGTGGTCAATATGGTAAGTATCAAGAGGTTTATCAGACTTATCTATGGGGCTAAGGAGACCCTCTCCTTTTCCTGCCTTTGCTTCCGAAATTAAACACTGAATGCAACTTTTCACCACTTTTGTAACTTTGTCATTTATGTTGTGAATAAAATATGATTTTTCTACTAAGTCTTTAGTTTTTTTCACGCCGAAGTGATTTTGGCGATGAGCGATTTCGATAATTTCGTTTTCCATGGAAAATGGGACTACAATCAAATCTCTTGATGGATCTTTATGAAGGACACCATATTTCATGAAATAATTATCAAAGCGATCGTTCTCTAAAATTTTTGTTATTGCTCTTAACCTTTCGTCATTCATTTGGGCGTCTTTCAAGCGGTGTCGCAGAGAATCTTCCATCAAAAAGCAGTAAACCCTACACAGCGCGTCAACGTGACGCATTTTCGTGCCTGAACGGTGTTCGATAACGTAATCGAAGTCTTGAAGGAAAAGAGCCCATCTAACAACTTTTAATGGCACATCTTTTTTACGCATTGTGCACGCGAAAGCATTGCAGTCCGTTATAATCTTAATTGGCATCCCTAACACATAAACCCTCCACTTCTTTAGTGCTTCTATTATGGCCAATACCTCCAGCTCATAGGAGTGGTACTTCAGCTCAGTCGGAGATGTCTTTCGACTCATGTATTGAATGGGGTGAAGCAACTGGTCATCCGTATTTTTCTGCAGAAGTACCGCCCCATAGCCATTCATACACGCGTCGGTGTGAATCTCTGTCTTAGCTTTCGGATTAAACAACGTTAATACGGGTGAGTTCTCTAAAGCAGCTTTAAGCTGTTGAAATGCAATGGTCTGTTCCTCTTCGATTTTAAATTTGGCCTCCTTCTTTAAAAGGTCTGTTAAAGGTTTTGCGATGAGCGCGTAACATGGTATGAAGCGCCTGAAGTAAGAAGTGAGGCCTAAAAATCGTTGAAGCGATTTCTTTTCACAAGGCAGCGGGAAGTTTCTTACAGCTTGCGTCTTTTCCGAAGACGGCTTAATTGTTGAATTTTCAACAATATAACCTAAAAATGAAACCTTTCTTTGCAGGAGTTGGCACTTCTGCCACTTAATCTTAAGGCCATGAGACTCTGCCACAGACAAAACTAAATCAAACTTACGCATCCCTTCCTCTTCGTCTTTCGACGGTATGATAATATCGTCCATATATATTATAATGGTTCCATCCTGCACTAATTCACGGAAAATCGAGAAAATAAATCTGCAAAAAACGGCTGGTGAATTTGAAATTCCAAATGGCACAAATAGAAATTCAAATTGTCCATTGTGAGTTACAAAACTGGTATATTTGCGCGAATCTGGATGTAGAGGTACATGGAAGAAACCGTTATTAAGATCAAGTGTCGTATACACTTTAGCTTCTTGTAATCTAAGCAATACATCATCTATAATAATCATAGGAAAATTATCGCGCACTATCTTTGCGTTAAGTTTCCTATAATCGCAACATAAGCGCTTAGAGCCGTCTTTCTTGCTTACGAGGACAATGGGAGAAGCATACTCGGACAAACTTGGCTGAATCACACCCTCTTTCAACCATTCTTGAACCTGATTCTGAACGACGCACTGGTCTGCATATGACATGCGACGTGGCCCTTCATAGACTGGTATGTCATCGGTCATGATTAACTTCATGTCTATTGGGGACGTGATACGTTTTCGCGGCGTGTATGCATTAACCATTCGTAACAAATCTTCTTGATATTGTTTACATAGATGCTGCAAATCAAAACCTAATTTAGAGCCTTCATTCTCTTCCACTAAACAACACATCTGTCGAAATTCCCTTTGCAAGGAATTTTCTTCTTCTACATCGTTTTCAGCAACCTCAACTTTTCTAACATTTGTGTACACACTTAACTCGTTCTTTCTGTTAACCACTTTATCGTTTTTGAATTCTGCTTTATCTTCCCTTAATCTTCCTTCTTTTGCATCTTTAACTTCTTTTGGATCTTTAACTTCTTGAACTTCTTTCACTTCTTTAATGACTTCAAAATCATTTGCTTCAATAACTTCTTTATCATCTTTACCTTCTCTTTGATCTTCGACCTTTTTACCTTCATTAACATCTTCATATTCATTTAAACATTTAACTCCTTCTGCATCTTTGACTTTCAACTTTGCGCTCCCTTTTGTTACTAGCATATCTACCCATTCTAGCATGCTATTTCCTAATACTGCTTCAAAACACAAATCGTCTTTGGCCACTATATAAAAAGTTAGTGCTAAGTATATGCCGTCTACAATGATTCCTGTTTCGAAGCTTCCCAAAGTAAAAATTTCTGAACCTCCTATACCTGCGAGACGTCTTTGTTCCAGACTTATATTTATATCATGCAACAATGAAAATTTATCCTGCCTAATAAGGCACAGGTCACACCCAGTATCCAACAATGCACAACATGAAACGTTTTTCAAAACAAAGTCCTTAAAAATTAGTCCACCCATAGCCTCCATAATTTTAGCATGATTCTTTTCTACCTTGACTATATTATTTTCACCAGGTTTCCCCTCCTTGCATTCAAACGACCTATGACCGATTCTGTTGCACCTGAAACATTTGAAAGCTGTTGATGGACAGTTCCTCGCAATATGAGATTTGTCACCGCATCTAAAACAATTACGTTCATTACTCAAAGAGGGTTGAAAGTCTTAAAAAGGTTTCTCTACCTTTAGATGGCGGTCTTTTGGGTTTGAGGACTCCTGACCTCTCACCTTTTCATAAACCTTCAATTTCTCTTTGAGCTCTGAAATCGTCCGCGCTTGATACAAAACTGTTTTATTAAATTTTGAATCCTGAATGCCATCTATAAAATATTCAATTACACTTTCTTCGTCAATTGGTATGGGCTTGCCAATTTCAAGTAATGAATATAAATACTCACGATAAGTTTCACCCACCCTTTTACGTCGGCTTCTTAATGCACGGTGGACTTCAACCGATGACAGCCTCGAACCAAACTCTTCAACCAGTGCATTTTTTTAACAACTCCAATTTTTAATGCTTGATTGACTGCGTACAAATATTTTTGCAGCGCCTTTTAGTAGCTGTTTACCGTAAATGAACTTTTGTAAATCGTTCCAATAAACCGTGATCGCATTTTCTTCAAACTCTTGAACCCACGATATTTCGTCTGGATATCCGTCACCTGAAAATGACGTCAACGAGTCTTCAATGTCCCTGAGCGAAAATGTGGCACGATCCATTGTTCTCTCTACATTAAGTGAACCTACAGCACTGAGGACTTCGTCGTCACTTGAGTTTTCCCGGTCTCTAGCTACACCGAAATGATCTAACAGTCGGTCCTGTAAATCTTGTTTTCGCCCTTGACTGGAAAGTCCAACGTCAGTCAACTTTTCTTTGAGTGCTGTCACGTTTAATCTCAAAATACTGTCAGCGTCCATAACAAATTTTGTTTTTATATAAAAATAATTCAAAAAATCAATTTAAGCAATAACAAATAAATTGTTTCAAAACAATTTGTGAATTTAAATATATATATTAAGAAAGCTAAACATCAATTATTTATAATAACAAATTTCTTCAAAAATTCAGTGCACAAATATCAATTTCTTACTATATTCTGCTTTGTTTACATATTGAAAGTTTGTTTTTTTTTCGCTTGTCTTCTTCTGACATTTGTGCTTTTCCTCATCAAAGTTGTTGTTCTGCTGTCTCTTTTACGTTGATAGATCTGCTTCCTTCGTATTCTTCGTTAAATTTTTGTCAGTACTTTGCTTCATCGTTTTATGCCAGTATCCACTGATTTTTCGTTGTTGAAATGTTCTTGTTTAATGTTTATGTTGCATAGTTGAATTGCTGCTTGTTAAAATTTGTGTTACTTTGTTGTTAGATTTAATTTGTTCGTTGCTCAATTTTTGTCTCTTTTTTCTCTCTGCTGCGTTGTGTGCGCTTGACTTACACGCTCAGGCGCTCGCTGTTCGGTTAACTTCGTAAATTTCTTTGCGAAACTGTTTTCTTGCTTAACGTTGTGATGCAATTGCGCTTGTACGAACTGCGCTGAGCTTTTCACTGATTTTATTTATTTGTTCTATGTTTGTTACATTGCTTTTAAAACTTTCGTTCACTTTTATTTTAGCTTTCGATGTGAAGTCGTAAAGCTTTAATTTCTTTTCTGTTAAACATTTGTTGTCTCTTTTTCACCAAAGTTGTTGAAAATATTTGCTCGTTTGATTACAAGTCAAATACTGATAGCTGTGGCTGGTGATTTTTAAATAGAAGCTTTAAAACTCTAAAGCTTTTTTTTTAACTACACAACGGTTTTGTTGGTGAAGCGTTTGCAAATCTAACAATGCTCACATATTTAAGTCAATCACTTTTATTTTGTAATTTTGAACTAATTTTACTTAAGCACGCGTTGCTCACTTTAATGATTCTTTAGAGTATATGTTAACAATTTTAACTTTTAAGACATGTTTCTAAGATATGTTTTCCGCACTTTCACATCCCGGTTGAGCCCCCATTTGTGGAGATTGAAACACGGACTCGATTGTTTTAAAATAATGTTACTTTTATTACAATGTTTAAATTCACTTTCAAATACTTAGTTCATGTTTTAAATATAATAAATCAACTTATTAAAGATAATTACAATGTCCAACAATTCACTGTCCGAGCAACGCGTCTTCTTCCGTCCGCTTATAGGTTTCAACTCAACGTCTTGTAGTTTTGTTGCGCGAAGCTTTTGTCGTCTCGTCCGTTTTAATAGTTTCGTCCAGTCCGTGTTGCCTTTGCACTATCTTGCCCTACTACTTTTCCCGATCCTACATCTCTCTGCAGACAATGACAAACCTTAGAAAGGAAAAACTTGAAAAGCCATGAAAAGGTTCTTGAGAACATAAGCCGTTCGGAGTCGGCATTAACTTGTAGGTCCAGCTCTCGATCATTTGTGTTCAAACATTCCACAACACGCACAACACAATGATCCTAAGAAGCTCGGTCAAAGTCCTTTCAAGGGCTGAAATTGGCCATTTCGTTTTGTTTTTTTTTTATTTGTGGGTGGTACAAGTGGGCGTGGCAAGTTTTATATATATATATTGACTGCCACTTAGAGCACCAGCATATCAAGTGTTACTATTAAAACGTGTACAACTCAGAAATAAGCATGATTTCGAAAAGTGGGCGTAGATATGGTGCGACCACGCCCGTTGTTTAACAGTTGCCGACAGTGACCATATGAACTAAATTACCAAATCTTAGTCTTCTACGGAAAAAGCCGTCTGATGTAAAGCATTTTTACTGATTTGTGGGCGGTAAAAGTGAGCGTGTCAATATTTATACATACATAGTGACTGCCACTTGGACTCATAGCATCTGCATACCAAGACTCACTATCAAAACGTGTACAACTCAGGAATAAGCATGATTTCGATAAAGTGGGCGTAGATATATTGCGCCATGCCCATTTTGTGTACATTGGCCGACAGTAATCACATAAGCTAAATTACCAAATCTTAGTCTTCTACGGCAAAAGCCGTCTGATATAAGGCATTTTTACTGGTTTGTGGGTGGTACAAGTGGGCGTGACAACATTTATATTTACATAGTGACTGCCACTTGGATCCATATCACCTGCATACCAAGATTCACTATCAATACTTGAACATCTCGGAAATATTACCAAATTTAAGTCTTATATGATTAAAACCGTCTGATATAGCATTTTTTTGGTTTGTGGGCGATATAGCAAATTTGGGTTGTATGGGAGGTACCACGCCCCCTTGTCCAATCAACACCAAACTTCACAGAAACACTCAGAATGTTGCTTCAGTATCGCTAATAATTTCATAAACATTGCTTCGGCGGGTTTGGAGTCTATACGTGATATACACACATACCCACATACATACATCCATTTTTATGTATATATATATAGATTGCATCAAATCCCCTTAATATTGGTTTTATGTATATGACGTATGAGGACGTTAGTATTATTTGCTACTCTGTTAAAGAAGTGTTTTATGTCTATAGTGAAACCGATATCGATAATATTTAATAAACCACTACAATCTGGTTTTTTTATCAATGATTGGAAGGTGTCATTATAACACCAATTTTTAAATCAGGATATAAGAATAATATTGGTAATTATAGACCTATCACTAAGCTTTCGGCAGTAAGTAAGCTATTTGAAAGTGTCGTTAAGAATAAGATTATTTTCTCAATAAAAAGTATAATATCACCGCAACAGCATGGATTTTTATCCGGTCTCTCCACTGTTACAAACCTTGCCCTATTTTCAGATTTTTGTAATTCAGCTTTTAATAGAGGAAATCAAGTGGATGCTATTTATACTGACTTTTGTAAGGCTTTCGATAAAGTCTCCCATTCTCTATTAATGAATAAGCCTTATATATCATACTACTCTAGTATATTGAATTGGTTTAGATCTTATCTTAAAAATAGAGTGTCTTATTTAAAGATTGAGAATGTTATATCTTTTTCATTTATAGCATCTTTTGGTGTGCCTCAAGGTAGTATCCTTGGGCCGATTTTCTTTTTGTTATTTATTAATGTCTCCTCTTTTGTCTCCTGCTTGCTGATGACTTGAAGATCTTTAAGAGAATTGTTAGTCATTCTGATTCTGATCTGCTGCAATTAGATATATATTCAATTCATGAATGGTGTATTCATAACAGACTTTTTTTAAATCTTGATAAATGTGCAGTTGTAACATTCTCTAAATCAGTGAATCCTGTAATAACATCTTATGCCATTCATAATTTTGCGCTTATTCGGGTTACTAAAATTAAGGATCTTGCAGTGATCTTCGATTCAAAATTTTTGTTTGAGGCACATCTTGACTTCATAATACCTAAAGCTTATGCTATGTTAGCTTTCCTACGGAGAAATTGTCGAAATTTTTGGGACCCTTATATGGTTAAATCTTGTGACGAACCTATTTCCCAGGCAAATAGGCCCACACATTATTCATCATTTATTTACGCGCCGCAGCCTAGCGTACCGGCCTCACACATAACAAACCAAGCGACATACACCACGAGCTATACAGCGCCATCAGAAGATACCACTCAAGATAAGTGAATTACTGCAGTTATTAATAAGACCATGAATTAAATATTTTATAGTTTATATTTGTGTATATAAATATTCTTATTTTGAACATACAATACGTTACGTTACGCTAGAACATTTGTACTATTAGTACTTACTACTTAATACACAGACTACTATATACCAGACAATGCATCACTCACTCAATGCAGAATTTGCAGAAGCTCGGTGATATGGCCATAAGCACATGGCGAATTGGGACGGACAAGTAAGTGCGAAGCAGCGAATTGATGTTGCTAGCATTGGCTGCAAATGGTTGATAGAGCACAATATCTCTCTCTCTGTGTATCTGTCAACAATGTTGTCGAGAAGCCTTTTTATATATACTTTTCCTAGGAATTCCAAGCCGACAGCTGGCTTGTTTGTTTACTTTTTTTGTTTGCTGGTTTTTGTTTTTGTCGTTGGCTTGGTTTTTTTTTGCTGCTTTTTGCTATTTGCTTGGGTGGATTTTGTCGATCGTCAAAAATGATATTTTTACGATTTTGTCTATTTTGAAGTTATAGATATGTAAATCGCTGTAACTTCTTTATTTCTGATTTGATTTAAATCCACCCAAGGACAAAATGTTGGCAAATTGTACCATATTTAAAATGACAAAATTTCTAAATTTTTTATTTATTTTGTACTAAATTTATTCATTTATTTCCTATTTCTTTGTTCTATTTACTATGTTGAAACTATACTATAATAGAAATAAAATAAAAAAAAAAATAAAAATAAAAAAGTATATGCCAGAAAACGGCATTTTAAGGATTTTTGGAAAAAAAGTCAAGTTGCAACAGCTGTAACTATTATATCCGATTTTCGGTTTTCTTAATTTTTTGCACAAAATAGCTCAAAACTGTTCTTAGTGGATATCTTGTTTGCATTTTTAAAAATTTTCGTTTTTGGATTTTTGAGAATTTTTTTTGTAAAAGAAGCCTTTTTTTATATACTTTTCTTTGGAATTCTAAGCCGACGGCTGATTTCCTTGTTTAGTTTTTTTTTTTTTGCTGCTGTTTGTTTACTATTTGTTGGGGTGGATTTCGTGGATAGTCAGAAATGGATATTTTTGGCAATATGTGAAGGATAAACTTATAGGAAAATCGCTGTAACTTCTTCATTTCTGATTTGATTTAAATCCACCCAAGGACAAAATTTTAGCAAATTTTACCATCTTGTAGCTGAATAAATTTTTAATTTTTTTACTAAATTTATTCATTCATTTTTTGATCTTTCAATTTTTACCCGCTAAAGAAATGAACAATTTTTGTTGTTCAATAATTTTTTCACCGATTTTTTTTAAAAAAATCTGCTATTTTTAATTAAAGAAATAATTTTTGGATTTAAGATTTTTACCTGCTAAAGAAATGATGCTAATTTTTCCCATCTTCAAAAATTGTTCCCTTCGATTTCGAACCAATTTCTGATCTATAAAATTTTATCTGCTGAAAATAATACAAACATTTTTCTTCTTCAAATATATCATAAATATAGCATTTCATAAATTCAATTGGTCTAGTTGCCAACCAGGGACATATGCAGCTAGACCAACTACCTTTTATTGTTTTGCTGTACTTACTTTGATGCCACTAAAATATACATGTGAACAGTTCGGTTCTGAAACCTTGCAAAAGAAAAGAAAAAGATAGAATTTTTGTTTGTAAATTTTTATTTTTTTTAAATGAAACAATTTCCTATTCAAATGGAAAAATTAAATTTAATATTTTGACAATTATTATTTTTTTTTATTAATTTATTGTGTTGAAATTTTTTAATTTCTATTCATATTGGAAACATAAAATTTTATGTTTTGACAAATAATTTTTTTCAACTGTGAGTTTATATTTTCGACAGTTTTTTTTTTAATTGCAATTTTTTATTTCTATTACAATTAAAATGTTTTGAAACAGACAGTTTTCTTATATGAAAAATGTTTTAATTCTTATTTCAAATGAAAGAAAAAGCAAGTTCTATTTATGGAATCTAATTTTTTTATATTAAACATTTTTTAACATTTTCATTTCGACATATATGTATAGATTTTTGAAATGTAATATTATACGTTTAACAAGTTTGACGGTTTTAATTTAATTTTTTTGAAACAACATTTTGTTTTAACAATTTCAAGAAGCCCAAGAATTTTTAAGAGCGGCCCAATGCTTTAAAAAACGAAAACAAACACAAACACTGTGCACTGCAGGTAAAGATGGTTTATATAGATATGATAAATTTTTTTTTATTCCTTGATAAAAACAACGAAAATAATTTTGATGAATAAATATCTCCAGAGCATAGAGCGGAGATTTTAGTTTCTAGGGTAAGGGTTATTTTACGGTGAGGCTACCAACTTCACGCAACCCTCCACACTTTCACATCCGGGCTTGGGACCGGCAACGGCGGTGTTACAATAATTATATAATAATAAATTAATTATATAATAAATTATATAATAATACATTATTTATATAATAATTATTTCACCAAAATTGTTGTAATGGTAAGCCAAAGAAATTTAAAAAAAAATAGTAACAATCAACTTTGCACTGCAGGTTTTGTGCGCAGGTGTTCTTAGTGTTTGGTTTAGTAGTAAAAAAAGCATAAGGAAGAAATTGCTTCTGAAAATATTAGGTCCATTCAGTGGCCTTTGATGGATTTGTTTCTGCATCAAAAATTTTAGTGACAGTCGGCTTCTTTTAAAAAATCCGTCCGATGACTTCTTTGAAATTTGCAAACAACATTTTTCGATATACAAGGGTATATTCGATACAAGTTGTCACGAGGCTGGTTTGAAGAAGCGCATCATCAAGTCCTGTATTGCACACTCAAATCGTTCGACTCCAGCGTGGTTCGACAAAAATGGTAGTTGTTTTGAGCACAGGCAAATTATCCTAGATTTTCTAATAACTGTTATGATTCGCAAGAACTCAAAATGGTTAAAAGAGAAACTATTGGCTGAAGAATTAAAGAACAAGAAAGTCCGATCGGATGAAAAAGCCAATGCAAAGATGCGAAGGCTTACGAAACCGTAAACTGTCCGTTTGTCCGTCTGAAAGTCTGTCTGATAGTCTTTCTGTCAATTCGTCGTTAAAATTTTTAAAAGAATCCGTCTGTCACTTTGTCCGTTTGTCCTTTTCTCTTTTTGTCCGTCAGTCTGTCCGAATAAATACCTTGCCGGAAATCTGAGTTGTTGCCTAAGTTCATCTGTCCGATGTCCATAGCCTGTATTTGTTATTTTGAAGAATATTTTTGATATCGCCGTAATTGAATCCATTGGTCGACCTCTCAGCACTGTACAATTTGCCACTGAATGGACCTAATATTTTCAGAAGCAATTTCTTCCTTATGCTTTTTTTACTACTAAACCAAACACAAAGAACACCTGCGCACAAAACCTGCAGTGCAAAGTTGATTGTTACTATTTTTTTTTAAATTTCTTTGGCTTACCATTACAACAATTTTGGTGAAATAATTATTATATAAATAATGTATTATTATATAATTTATTATATAATTAATTTATTATTATATAATTATTGTAACACCGCCGTTGCCGGTCCCAAGCCCGGATGTGAAAGTGTGGAGGGTTGCGTGAGGTTGGTAGCCTCACCGTAAAATAACCCTTACCCTAGAAACTAAAATCTCCGCTCTATGCTCTGGAGATATTTATTCATCAAAATTATTTTCGTTGTTTTTATCAAGGAATAAAAAAAAAATTTATCATATCTATATAAACCATCTTTACCTGCAGTGCACAGTGTTTGTGTTTGTTTTCGTTTTTTAAAGCATTGGGCCGCTCTTAAAAATTCTTGGGCTTCTTGAAATTGTTAAAACAAAATGTTGTTTCAAAAAAATTAAATTAAAACCGTCAAACTTGTTAAACGTATAATATTACATTTCAAAAATCTATACATATATGTCGAAATGAAAATGTTAAAAAATGTTTAATATAAAAAAATTAGATTCCATAAATAGAACTTGCTTTTTCTTTCATTTGAAATAAGAATTAAAACATTTTTCATATAAGAAAACTGTCTGTTTCAAAACATTTTAATTGTAATAGAAATAAAAAATTGCAATAAAAAAAAAACTGTCGAAAATATAAACTCACAGTTGAAAAAAATTATTTGTCAAAACATAAAATTTTATGTTTCCAATATGAATAGAAATTAAAAATTTCAACACAATAAATTAATAAAAAAAAATAATAATTGTCAAAATATTAAATTTAATTTTTCCATTTGAATAGGAAATTGTTTCATTTAAAAAAAATAAAAATTTACAAACAAAAATTCTATCTTTTTCTTTTCTTTTGCAAGGTTTCAGAACCGAACTGTTCACATGTATATTTTAGTGGCATCAAAGTAAGTACAGCAAAACAATAAAAGGTAGTTGGTCTAGCTGCATATGTCCCTGGTTGGCAACTAGACCAATTGAATTTATGAAATGCTATATTTATGATATATTTGAAGAAGAAAAATGTTTGTATTATTTTCAGCAGATAAAATTTTATAGATCAGAAATTGGTTCGAAATCGAAGGGAACAATTTTTGAAGATGGGAAAAATTAGCATCATTTCTTTAGCAGGTAAAAATCTTAAATCCAAAAATTATTTCTTTAATTAAAAATAGCAGATTTTTTTAAAAAAAATCGGTGAAAAAATTATTGAACAACAAAAATTGTTCATTTCTTTAGCGGGTAAAAATTGAAAGATCAAAAAATGAATGAATAAATTTAGTACAAAAATTAAAAATTTATTCAGCTACAAGATGGTAAAATTTGCTAAAATTTTGTCCTTGGGTGGATTTAAATCAAATCAGAAATGAAGAAGTTACAGCGATTTTCCTATAAGTTTATCCTTCACATATTGCCAAAAATATCCATTTCTGACTATCCACGAAATCCACCCCAACAAATAGTAAACAAACAGCAGCAAAAAAAAAAAAACTAAACAAGGAAATCAGCCGTCGGCTTAGAATTCCAAAGAAAAGTATATAAAAAAAGGCTTCTTTTACAAAAAAAATTCTCAAAAATCCAAAAACGAAAATTTTTAAAAATGCAAACAAGATATCCACTAAGAACAGTTTTGAGCTATTTTGTGCAAAAAATTAAGAAAACCGAAAATCGGATATAATAGTTACAGCTGTTGCAACTTGACTTTTTTTCCAAAAATCCTTAAAATGCCGTTTTCTGGCATATACTTTTTTATTTTTATTTTTTTTTTTATTTTATTTCTATTATAGTATAGTTTCAACATAGTAAATAGAACAAAGAAATAGGAAATAAATGAATAAATTTAGTACAAAATAAATAAAAAATTTAGAAATTTTGTCATTTTAAATATGGTACAATTTGCCAACATTTTGTCCTTGGGTGGATTTAAATCAAATCAGAAATAAAGAAGTTACAGCGATTTACATATCTATAACTTCAAAATAGACAAAATCGTAAAAATATCATTTTTGACGATCGACAAAATCCACCCAAGCAAATAGCAAAAAGCAGCAAAAAAAAACCAAGCCAACGACAAAAACAAAAACCAGCAAACAAAAAAAGTAAACAAACAAGCCAGCTGTCGGCTTGGAATTCCTAGGAAAAGTATATATAAAAAGGCTTCTCGACAACATTGTTGACAGATACACAGAGAGAGAGATATTGTGCTCTATCAACCATTTGCAGCCAATGCTAGCAACATCAATTCGCTGCTTCGCACTTACTTGTCCGTCCCAATTCGCCATGTGCTTATGGCCATATCACCGAGCTTCTGCAAATTCTGCATTGAGTGAGTGATGCATTGTCTGGTATATAGTAGTCTGTGACACTGGCTGAAACTGGTTTGACTGGTTTTTATAATAAATTCTGCACAATGCTTACATTTTGCATTATTATATTCTATACTGGTTTGACGTGTTTTTGTGTTATTGAAATAAATTTTCACAATGTTTACATTTTTGGCTGGACGGGCTTGCATGGATTTATTTCAATAACACAATTAGATATTTCAGATATTAGATATTATTTTCAGGATATGTATGAAAATAAATGCTTTTTTTCCGAATTTCTTTGTTTTTAATTTTTTTAGGTCAAATAGGAAATTTTTTATATAATTTAATTTATGAAATTTTCCAATAAATTTCATAATTGAATTTGTTCAGTATGTACAATGTTACATTTTTTTGCTGCTTTTGCTTGCATAGATTTATTTCATTTCATTTCATACTTATTTCAAGTTGAAGTATGAAAATACGAAATGTTATTTTTTCAAAGTTTTTAATTATCTCAAATTAATGGAATTTATTTTATTTCTTAAAAAAATTTGGAATAAATAAAATTTTTTTTACCACATTTTTTGCCTGCTTGCTGGTATATTGCATGCATTTATTTCAATATGCCAATTAGATATTTGCAAGATTCAGGTATTTGCATGAAAATATGAAAGGATTTTTATATATATTTTTTAATATTTGTAATTACCTACATAACATTTTTTTTAGGTCAAAAAGAAAATCTTGCATTTAATAGCAGCAAATTTAAAAATAAAAAACAAGTAATAATCAATGCTCCGCCGCCACCTAGCCTCGAACCTGGGCATTTTGCGTACAAGGAAAACTCGTAAGCAGTCGGCCACAAATCAATTAAATAAATTCTTTCTTAGCAACAAATAACAGCAAAATGCATGTGTGTGGGTAGCAGAAATGGAAGAAAGAAATTTGCATGCATCATTTGCAGGAATTCTAATCAGTCGACTGGTTTGACTGATTTTTTTTGTTTTTGCTGTCTGCTTGGATTTTTTGCTGCTCTCAGCTGCTTTTTTATTTAATTTTTTGTGTGGATTTCGTCGAAAGTCAGAAATGATATTTTTATGATTTTGTCTGTTTTGAAGTATGAAGGTATAGAAAAATCGCTATAACTTCTTCATTTCTGATTAGATTGAAATGCACCCAAGGACAAAATGCTGGCAATTTTTACAATCTTTAAAATGTATAAATTTACTTTTTGGGCTGGCTGGCTTGTTTATATTTTTTTTGGCTGGTTTTTGTTTTTGCTTTCTGCTTGGATTTTTTTGCTGCTTCTCAGCTGTTTTTTGTTTGCTATATTTGGAGTGCATTTCGTCGATAGTCAGAAATGATATTTTTACGATTTTGTCTATTTTCAAGTATGAAGGCATAGAAAAATCGCTATAACTTCTTCATTTCTAATTAGATTGAAATGCACCCAAGGACAATATGCTAGCAAATTTTATTATCTTTAAAATTAATATTTTTTTAATTTTTTTACTAAATTTATTCATTTCTTTTATGTGTATATATTTATTCATATATTTATATGTTCTAGTTTCTATGTTTAAACTATGCTCACTAAACTAACTAATATCTAATAAATAAAATGTTATTCTGCTAGCTAAACTAATGCATATATATGCCAGAAAAGGGCACTTTAAGGATTTTTAAAAAAAAAATTCAACTTGCAACAGTTATAACTATTTTATCCGATATTCGGTTTTTTTAATTTTTTGCACAAAATAGCTGAAAACTGTCCTTTGTGCATTTCTTGTTTGCATTTTGAAAAATTTTAATTTTTGGATATTTGTGAATTTTTTTCATAAAAATATTCAAACTCGAAATATACAAAAAGGCGTACTCTTGTTGTTTTTGTATCTATATTAGATATAGTTTTAGAAAATATTTTCATGATTTGCATGAAGTGAAGTTTGCAAGTGAAACGCACTTCCGAACGAAGCAATACCAGCGGAGCACTACTACGAATTCAAGGTCAACGCGTTATTAAAAGACACACACACACGCCAACTAAAGAAGAGGTACGGCAATAATTACGCATCACGCCACCAACCGATATAGAGCACGCAACGAATAACGGAGAGTACCGCTTAGCAAGGTACAGTCACGTCAGAAGCACCAGCAGTGATCACCCAGGGCACCTTCACCATCGCAGAGGTCACCTTCACTAGCCAATCTGTGAAGGCAAACATACAAATCGACCTTTCGTGAAGAGCCCCAAAAGGGAACCGCTGGACAAGTATAACGTTCACAACATCGACATCCACCGCATCATAATAAAATCTAAGAAGAACAAAGGACCTTCCAACAAGGTCAAGCGATCTACAAAACCCCATAGATCGTCTTGTAAGGTCCCTGGACAGCCGCTGACGATACCTCAGCTGAAAAAGGTTGTAACGACCCAGGGGTTCGTTACAAGTGGCGCCCGAGCAGGGACCCTGGGGGAAAACATCGCAGTGTCCCATCCTAGCAAAGCAGAAAAAATAAAAAAAAAAATAAAAATCTAATCACCATACAAGCAAAGCAAAGAAATAAAAAAATCAATCATCAACCTAATCATCCTAGCAAAGCAGAAAAAAAAAATAAAAATCTAATCATCATACAAGCAAGGCAAAGCAAAGAAATAAAAAATCAACCATCAACCTCATCATCCTAGCAAAGCAAAGCAAAGCAACGAAAAAAAAAAAAAAAACAAATCATCAGCAAACAAAGCAAGCATAGCATACGCCATTTCCACATATCATTGAGGAAAAAAAAAAAGGTTATACATACAACGAACAGGAGTCTCAGAAACTAGAAAACAGAATCCAGCATTCACAAGTTAACCTATCAATCATCAGGCTTTGACAGACAAAGCCCAAGCCAACGACAGCGCTTCAAAGCCAATAATTGAAGACCAAATAAAATCATCAGAATATACATCAACGGGGGAAAAAAAACATACCAATCGAATTCAACAAGACAGTCAACAGGAAATCGTCATCGCCAGTACGTCATACTGAATACCCTCAAGACGTCCTGGGTATATAGCCTACGCAAAGAAAAGCTCCTTGCATACATAAGAGAGTTCCATCTCGAAGAAGTCGGCACTGTCAAAGAGCTGCGGAAGAGGCTCGCAGCGCACATCAACGACGGCAAGCTAGCAGACGAAGACGTGAAACGGCTTCTCGAATTAGATGCTAAGCACGCTAGAGCCGTGTCACAATCGATCCCACACAGCAACAATAATATGAATGACGCAATACAGCAGCAAGTATCTGGTACCGGGCAACCAGCCCACTACAACACATATCAAATGGAGGTACCTTTCTACAGAACCGATCCAATCAGAAGTTTCAAGTATCCTACTGCCATCGATCACGCCCGGAAGTGGGACATCAAATACGACATCGATCAGGACCCTATCAACTTCGTGGAGCGTATTGAAGAGTTGGCCGAAGCATATAATATTCAAATGGACTTCATACCCCGCACTATGACAGAACTCTTGGAAGGCAAAGCTCTAACATGGTATCGCAACAACAACAAACAGTGGACCAACTGGGCAGCATTCAAGGCGAGTTTCCTCCAGTTTTTCTTGCCACCACGATACCTCGAACAACTAGAAGATGATGTTCGACGAAGGGAACAGCTGCCACATAAAAAATTTAAAGACTTCCTACTGGTCATGCAGGCAATGATGCGCCACGCTAATTACACGAAGGCGCAAGAGTTAGAGCGCGTATATAGGAACTTACACCGTGATTACCAGTTGTATATACGCCGCAAAGACTTCAATTCCCTAGAAGAGCTTACGATACTAGCAGCTGAGTTTGAATGTATTAACGCCAAGCCTACCGGTCAGACACCAGGCACCAGATCTTCACCGAGTCAACAACACAACACGCCACGACCACACGAGGTACGATACCACACTGCAGCACTAGAAGACTCTAGAGTCAGCACACACGCATGCCGCCGGTGTGCTAGAGAAGGTCATCGCTCCGACCGTTGCCGAAACCCTCAAGTCCTTTTCTGCTGGGACTGTGGCAAACGAAATATTCGGACATTTGATTGTCGCTAGAACCAGGGAAACGACAGCGGACCACACCGAGATTAGGGGCGAGCGTGGTCAATAATCCTTCCAGCCCCACTACATCTTCACGCTACACACGACAATCTCAAGCCGAACCAGTAACACGAAACATGCAAGACAAGGCACCCATCATATCATCGATATACAACCCGCATACACAACCACGCGTGGAATCCTCCTACGGCATTCGATTTGGAAACATGATTGCAACACTTGAGCAGATCGGATGATCAAAGAGTTCAGCAGCAAGTCCGACTTCGCAACAATCGCAACGTCATCAGGATCCGAAGCCACCCGTACCACAAACGCGCGAGCCACGCGCACACTTGAATTCGTCACGTGCACATGGAAAAGTGAACAATAAGACAACTGCTTCCCAGCCAACAACGACGATAACAGCTAACGAGGAAGGCGACTCTATTCTACGATTTCCAAATGCGATGTATAAATCGTGGTGGGACTATGTACACAGAATACGGTCAACCCCACTTGATCATAAACACGAGGTGACAACCGAACACGCAGGCACCCAGCGATAAGCCAGACAGCCGTCAGCATCGCCCTCGATAGTCAAACAGCAGCAGCCCACAGAGCCACCAGCGCAACTGAACAGCCGCATTCTTTATTCAACGGGACTAGCAGACCTAGCAGCTACGAATACGCAACGAAAGCTTCCACCCTGCACTTGCTTTCATCACGAGACACCGACTAACGCAGATAAAGCCACAAAAGACGACAGCCGAAATGAAACAACAAGTGGCCAACCAGAAGTTCAACAGCGCCAAGTAGAGCCACCAGAGTTTCATACAGTGCAACCAGAGCAACATGTACTGCCACCAGTGGCAATCGTGGAACCAGAGACATCAGTCACTTGCGATTTAGAACAAGACACTGAGGTAGTAACGCCAGCCACATGCGATGCAGAACAAACAATCGAGCCAGTGGTGCCAGAGCCAAGTAAGTCACAGCCACACACAGGCTATGCAGAACCTCATGCATATGCACATGCGAGTCAGAGCAAAACATCGAGGCAGCAGAGCCAATCATATGCGACACTCAACAAGAGCTAGTAACGTCAGAGCCAGACGACTCACAGACTAGCGTTAGTTCACCAGAGGCACCCACAGAGAAGCAACTGCCGCAGGTAAATTCGACAGAGATGATTTCCGACGACCTCACGTTAAATGTCGAACCAACAGCGTGTATTCAAACTCACGGCACAGAATCGCTAGTGACACTCACGAAGGAAGAACCACGACTAGCAAACGTGTTAGCATCATGCACGCAGCAACTACAGCCACATACAAGGCCACCAGACCCACTAGCAGATCAACAAGAGCATCATGTCAGGCCACCAGAGCCACCTGATATATACGAATTTATAAAAAGCGAGTTAGTTGAACAAAAACATCACAACAGGCCACCAGAGCCAGCCGACATCCAAGGAAAACCCATCGAAAACGTCGTACCCCAACAGAAGGCCAGCTGCACTCATAATAATACGGACCGATGCACTAAGGGTAAGACTAGACACTTTCTTGGCCGAAAAGTTAAATTCAAAGCAGAAGAAGAAATGGCTTTGTTTAAAATTTTACGGAAAGGATCCCTCAAGAGGATCCTACTCACGATGATCTTCGCTTTTCTACTGGTTACCGCTAATGGACTGACAGCAACTGTGGAATCTGGACCGGAAAATATTGGAATCAAGCATACCGTGAAATGGCAAACACCTGACGCTATCGAAGATAAGCTACTGGCAAAAGACTTTCCAGATTGCCTCCATTACTGTCTTAACAGCACGAAAAGACCTTGTGCAGAAATTTATTCATGACGCGACCTGTGGGATCCAGGCATCGAAGAAGTTGGCAACGCATCGAAGTAGCTAACATTTTTTCCGCGCGGCACCACCTGCGTTAACAAATGGAATGCGCGGCACCACCCGCGTTAACAACTGGAACCCGCGGCACCACCCGCGTCACAAACTGGAACCAGCAGCCGCATATGCCAACATAAGCTGCAAGTAAGCAGCCGCATCCCCCAACATAAACTGCAAGTAAGCAGCCGCATCTGCCAACATAAACTGCACGCCAGCAGCTGCATCCACTTGAGAGCCTGCACACTGACAGCCGCATCTGTAAACATAAACTGCAAGCAAACAACGTGGTCATAAACGACGTCTAAGTTATGCACTCTTTCATCACAAGCAAGCATAACCAACGAGACATCTAGATGATACAAAATTTATTACAAAATGACCATAACCTACAAAATCGCCAGAAGACAACCAGCCACTACAAAACGGCCATAACCAGCAAACCATCGGACCATAAGGGGTTCGTCACAAATGACGCTACTACAGGACATTCGTTTCAAGCAGCCATAACTTACAAAACGACAACGCGTTCTGAGTAAACAGCATTTGTGTAATGAACCACGTTCACCAAAAGTTAACAAGCTAACATTTTTCCTGCGCGGCACCACCCGCGTTACCAACTGGGATCCGCAGCACCAACTGCGTCAACAAAAGGGATCCGCAGCACCACCTGCGTAACCAACTGGGATCCGCAGCGCCAACTGCGTCAGAAAAGGGGACCCGCAGCACCACCTGCGTTAACAAAAGGGATCCGCAGCACCCACTGCGACAACAAGATGGGCACCGCAGCACCCACTGCGATAACATGCTGGGCAGCGCATAATCCCTTGCGCCAATAATACCTGATCTAAACATTTACCATACCTGAAGAACCATAACCTAATTTATACATGAAGGATGTCATACAAACGTCATGATCTACAGAAGAAGGTCCATCCAAGCAAACAACTTCAGAAGTAATCCTGCTTAAATGACAATATGCATCACACAACACGTTTGGGTATTCCAAGATATTCTCCGGCAGTCAGGACATGTGGACTTCTTAGCTAACTTGAAGGTAACCACCATTTATTATCCCTGCTCGGAATATTTTCAGAACAAGACAGACCGATAGAAGAAACACCGAGAACATTCAGAGTGACAGCAAGCAAAGGTTCACACAGGCACATGAACGACAGACACCCCATGTGTATTCAACCTCCAGGCAATGATTATATGGCAACGCTCAGCTAGAAGAACAATTTAAGTTCAAATTACAAACTTAAAATCGCAACCGTCATTACAGTTTGTACCGTCAGTGACTCACATCGTAATTTTCATCTCTCTACGCCATCAACAACAATAAAAGTGCTAAAAGTAATTTAATGCGACAAAGTGCGAGTAAATTGAATTATCAACCAACTGCGCATGCAAATATTATCATAGTGCATAATTACGCAGCACGTAATTGTTCATCAGCAACAGCCAACGTTCAGTTTTATTTCAACGGTTATCTCGCCCAACTGTTTTTTTTTAAACACGACAGAAAAGTGCTGCGAGAGCATTACATATCCGATCATGGATAGTTTTCAGAAGTCAAACAAGCAATATATGGAGCGACATTGACAACTAACGGCAGCACAGAAGCGTGCAATATTTTTGACTGAAATGCCATTACCGCCACCGTCGAATAAAAGGGTACGCCATACCGCTCAGCAAAGGAGCGCGCCAGCTAGACATGTAGCCACCATCAGCGCTATCAAAGCAAGTAACGCCACTTTCAACAACAACGCTGCGCAACAAGGGTCACCAGTACCAGCAGACGTCAGCAGCAACGTCGACAACAGCGCATCACCGTTAAGACAAGCGGTCACTCAGACACCACTTACGCTACCACACATATCAGAGGTAAATTTGTCGAGCGACAGCGACAACGACGACGTCATCAACGAACGAAATCTGTTCGTTTACCCTCCAGGACCCGGTGGCATCAACGTCACCATCGACGATTACAACTGCCTCGTCGCTGGAGTATATCTAAATGACAGAATCATGGAGTTCTATGACACCTGGATCAAGCGAGTGCTCATACCGAAGGATCGTGCTGACGATTACTATATTTTCAATTCCTTCTTCTATGAGCGATTAATACAGCCCAAGGCGGTACCCGGCGACACGCCAGCAACCCTTGGCCAGCATCGTTACCAGGGGGTACGAAGATGGACGCGTCAACAGGATATCGCGCACAAGAAGTTCATCATAGTGCCTATTAATGAAAAACAACATTGGTTCCTCGTAGTCATATGCTTTCCAGCACTGAATGGACCTCGATTCTACAATTCTCCACCGCAAGGCACTACAATCGATGACCACCCAATCAAGCAGTCGATGATCCTAATATTCGACTCACTGACCAGCGTCGACCGATCCCATGTGTGTGCCCACTGAGAAGCTATCTGAGCCACGAATTTAGAAGCCAACACATTCTGAGGAATTTCACTGAAAGCAACCTACCGAGTCACCGAGTGAGAGTCCAGCAACAAGACAACCTCACTGATTGCGGATTGTATACACTCCAATTTATCGAGAGTTTGGTATGCGATCCTATCATTGACCTTCAGCAGCCCATAGATCGCACCGCATGGTTCACGGATGAAACAATACGCAATAAAAGAAGGCACGTCAGCGAGCTGATACAGCAGCTAACCGGAAGAGACCTGCCACCTTTGCTACTACCACCGGTGTATGATGATGACACCAACAAGACACGCAATACACAAGCGACGCCACCAGAGAGTATCACGGCCCTACCACAGCCAACCTTTGCTACAAGTGGCCCATACAGTTGCCAACAGGCAACCCAGCATACGGCAACAATCGCCGCCAGCGCCACGCAAGCGACCCACGAGGGGTCCATGACTACACACCAAGCAGACAACAGTCGTCAACAAGCAGCAGTCATCCAGAGGAACTGCTCCAAAGACAGCCTAAGCCATAGCAGCTGTGACGATGACAGCAGCGACCAAAATACAGTAGACAACAATGAAAATATGCAACAACAAACAGCTAAGCATATGGAAATAGACCAGCCAGAGGAAGGAGATACTTTCGAAGAGTGCTTTGGTTGGCTCTTCGATCCCAACGACCCAGATCCAATGTCAACAAATACGGCAAACGGAACAAGCATTCCCACCATCGAGGTGCCAACAGAAGACGAGCACAATCCAGTGGAGAACATAAATATTGATGATATTCTCCCACTGGAACTACAGCAACGTATCGCAGGAGCCCAAGCACGGCGGAGACCAGGACAACGAATTGGCTTCAAGATCATACTCGCAAACACATGCTACGCCGTCCAAATAGAGCGCAGCGGGAACATCAAGATTTCGTTTTCCACCCCGGAGTAGAGGGGGGGGGGGGGTGTGACGAACCTATTTCCCAGGCAAATAGGCCCACACATTATTCATCATTTATTTACGCGCCGCAGCCTAGCGTACCGGCCTCACACATAACAAACCAAGCGACATACACCACGAGCTATACAGCATAGCGCCATCAGAAGATACCACTCAAGATAAGTAAATTTCTGCAGTTATTAATAAGACAATGAATTAAATATTTTATAGTTTATATTTGTGTATATAAATATTCTTATTTTGAACATACAATACGTTACGTTACGCTAGAACATTTGTACTATTAGTACTTACTACTTAATACATATTACCCTACTATAGTACTTAAGAAATCATAAAATGTATTTTATGTGCACCACTGGCAGCATCCAGCACTTAGTTATAAGTTGAAGAATTAGAATTTAATAAAGTTGAGTTGTATTCGAGCTTCAGAACCGAACGGACGTCTTTCACTTCGAAGTAGCCAAGCAGTTTATTTTTCTCTCGGAATTTTGTCTGGCTGTTGCTAGCAGACCATCTGGACGTTCCTTGCTCCCGTTCCTATCCTCTCTCTCCGCTCGAGTCGTGTCACTGAGGCATGAGGCCAATCGGTCACGCTCAGTTGCCACACTCACCACTGCTCTTAACGAGTTACTCGCTTTTAGCGTATCCACCCCCCTTGAGTTGTGTCATTAATGCATGAGGCCAATCGGTCACGCTTAACTGCCACTCTCATCAACACTCTCAACGAGAATACTCACCGCAGAGTATTTCCCCTCCTCTGAACTGTGTCACTGAGGCATGAGGCCAATCGGTCACGCTCAGCTGCCACATTCACCACTGCTCTCAACGAGTATCATTACCTTCCCCTTTCTTTGAGTTGTCTCTCTCACCCTCGCTCTCAACGAGATACTCACCTTCAGAGTATTTCCCCTACCTTGAGTTGAATCGCTCACCTCCGCTCTCAACGAGTGAAAACCACTTCCGAACGAAGCAATACCAGCGGAGCGCTACTAGGAATTCAAGGTCAACGCGTTATTAAAAGACACACAGACACGCCAACTAAAGAAGAGGTACGGCAATAATTACGCATCACGCCACCAACCGATATAGAGCACGCAACGAATAACGGAGAGTACCGCTTAGCAAGGTACAGTCACGTCAGAAGCACCAGCAGTGATCACCCAGGGCACCTTCACCATCGCAGAGGTCACCTTCACTAGCCAATCTGTGAAGGCAAACATACAAATCGTCCTTTCGTGAAGAACCCCAAAAGGGAACCGCTGGACAAGTATAACGTCCACAACATCGACATCCACCGCATCATAATAAAATCTAAGAAGAACAAAGGACCTTCCAACAAGGTCAAGCGATCTACAAAACCCCATAGATCGTCTTGTAAGGACCCTGGACAGCCGCTGAGGATACCTCAGCTGAAAAAGGTTGTAACGACCCAGGGGATCGATACAATCTTAATATACTTCTTTTGTCAGATCGAAACTGAAATATGCTGAGTTTATTTGGATGCCGTACTATACATCGCATATAGTACGTTTGGAACAAATGCAAAACTCATTTTTAAGATTTGCTTTGCGACACATTAATTTCGATGAGCCTAGGCCTTCATATGATACCAGAAGTAAGCTGTTAAGTTTAAATTCTCTTTGTAATAGAGGACATTACTATCTGTATTATTTATTTAAAGGGTGATTTTTTAAGAGCTTGATAACTTTTTTTTTAAAAAAAACGCATAAAATTTGCAAAATCTCATCGGTTCTTTATTTGAAACGTTAGATTGGTCCATGACATTTACTTTTTGAAGATAATTTCATTTAAATGTTGACCGCGGCTGCGTCTTAGGTGGTCCATTCGGAAAGTCCAATTTTGGGCAACTTTTTCGAGCATTTCGGCCGGAATAGCCCGAATTTCTTCGGAAATGTTGTCTTCCAAAGCTGGAATAGTTGCTGGCTTATTTCTGTAGACTTTAGACTTGACGTAGCCCCACAAAAAATAGTCTAAAGGCGTCAAATCGCATGATCTTGGTGGCCAACTTACCGGTCCATTTCTTGAGATTAATTGTTCTCCGAAGTTTTCCCTCAAAATGGCCAACTTTTTGTTGCCAAAAATGGAAGAACTGAACTTGGTTGACATGTGGTTTCAACAAGATGGCGCTACATGCCACACAGCTCGCGATTCTATGGCCATTTTGAGGGAAAACTTCGGAGAACAATTAATCTCAAGAAATGGACCGGTAAGTTGGCCACCAAGATCATGCGATTTGACGCCTTTAGACTATTTTTTGTGGGGCTACGTCAAGTCTAAAGTCTACAGAAATAAGCCAGCAACTATTCCAGCTTTGGAAGACAACATTTCCGAAGAAATTCGGGCTATTCCGGCCGAAATGCTCGAAAAAGTTGCCCAAAATTGGACTTTCCGAATGGACCACCTAAGACGCAGCCGCGGTCAACATTTAAATGAAATTATCTTCAAAAAGTAAATGTCATGGACCAATCTAACGTTTCAAATAAAGAACCGATGAGATTTTGCAAATTTTATGCGTTTTTTTTAAAAAAAAAGTTATCAAGCTCTTAAAAAATCACCCTTTATGATATTGTAGAGGCAACTGTGGATTGCCCAGCGTTATTAAAGTTAATTAGTTTGAATGTTCCTCAAAAATCTCTTCGTCGTTCATATATATTTTTTTTAGGCACTTGCCGAACGAATTATGCTGTGAATTCACCAATGAATAGAGCATTACATGAATTAAATAATTTGTCAACTAAATGTGATTTGGATTTTGCAATATCTAAGCTTGCTTTTTAAAATATGCTGGAAAATGTTATTTAGTTATTACTTGATCTGTTAAGAATTTTTCATTTGACTAATATGTGAATAAATAAATAAATAAATATAAAAAAAGCTTGTTTTTTAAAATATTTTAAAATAAAAAATTTTTAGCTTTAAAAACAAAATTTGTTTTATATATAAAAAAGGTACAAATAATAGACAAAATATTTTTTGATGTAGCAAGAAACTAATAAACACACTGTAGCGTTTACAACAAGTGGTCTATAGTGTTTGTGCAGCTCTTCGTTCAGGAGATATGCAATTTTAAAGAAAGTGCAAAAGGTTTATTTTACCATACAAGGAAGGAAGATATGGAGGAAGGCTACCACTCAGTAACCTTGATTCTAAATTTCGAACGATTCCGTGCCCTCAAACCCGAGTTACATATTTATCTCCGTCTAACTAGGTCATTCGAAACACTGTGCGTCGCATGATGACTGGAAACTTGAATGCAACCTCGATAATGGTTTTTGTTGATCGATGTTCTGTGAGTTCAGTGAATGAATGAAATTTCAAAATAGTTTTGATTTTTCTCTAAAATCGAACTTTAAATTCTAAAATCCACAATAAAATGGGGAAAATTGCATTTTTTTTCTTCTAAAATATGTATCTCAGTAACCAGGTATCTCTGCCGCCTCTACCTCTACCTAACCTATCCTGGTATCTCAGACAACCTATATCTTATATCAGAAAATCTTATCTATAAACTGTCTATACATTGCAATGACGTCACTTAATTTGTACTCACGTACCGGAGCAATTAGCCGAAAATCAGTATTTTGCGTTCAGAAATCATAGGGTAGGGCCATAGTGGGTAAAAAAAATTTTTTGCAATTACTTTTTCTTCTAATGGTAACTTCTCATTACTATCTAGCATTGATCTAGAACTATCGTTCACCGCTTATGAGCAAAAAACACTTTTGAGAAATATTTCTTAAACACATTCACATCAAAAGCTATTTTATAAAAATTGGCGGTTCGAAATGCATCGGAGAGCAGAATCCTTCGACCAACTTGCTTAAAATGCTGTAAGTTTTAAGTTTCTCAATCCCGCTTTATAGCAAAAATTTCATCCCATACATTTCACTACGCCTTAATATATAAATATGACAAAAAAACGTTGTTCGTCCGCACAACAGTCACATCGAAAGGAAGGAATAAGCTAAAACGTAACTTATAGACATGTTAATACAAAACAGAGATCAAAGTGTTACATTCAACTAAAACATTCCATCTTTTTATAATTCACATAATTTATAAAAATTAGGAAATTAAAGAATGCTTATTATGCAATGCATACCTTAAAACTGAAATTTGATCCTGTACCTCAACACCTCCCAGATGACGGTATAACGACTTTTTAGTTTGTCCTTTTGCTCCTCTTACATCTAGTCTTATGTAAATAACATCATTGCGTGAGGACATATATGTTCCCCAATCAATCCGAAACTTTTCAGAAACTGACTCGGAACCAGGCCTTCCATTTCTGTAAATATAGCAGAATTAAACATATGATTATAAAAATAAATTATTTCTATAAATGTGATTATATATGCATTACACTTCAACGATTACAGGAAACGCAGCATCCCTTAGCTCTTCCCTCCAGCTGGGGGGCAACAATAATTGCACTTGTGCACGGCTACCATGTGGTAATGGAATCTCAAAGGATCTTTGTGTTGGAAGCGCTAACTTTTGAAGACGATCAGTAAAATAAGGACGAGTATCGTAAAGAATTTTCATCAAGCTATGCGTTGTAACCGAATGAACCCCTGAAACTGGTAGTCCGGGACCCTGACATTCTAATATATAATACTCAATACCAAATCGTGTTGCTACGGAAGACGATGGTGTCATAAATCCATTGAAATGAGAGCAATTGACATAATAGTAACGGCTACTCCAGAGAGCCTCACCCAAGTCGCAGGTAATGCACTGTGGTTCCGTTCTATTTATAAAATAAACGATATTATTATTATTGACAAAATTTTTGTATTAAATATTTAGAGCACAATAAATATACCTATTATTGTTTTGGAACTTTGGTCTTTGCTTTTCTTACTCTTAAAGTTTAACTGTTTAAACAGTTTAGTCTTGGCTTTTTTTTTATTTGGCCGATTACAAAGGTCAAAAGATTGCTTGAGAATGATATAATCTGTGAAATTTTTTTTAATTTGCTCTCCTAACAAGTTAGATATGAATGCTTAAATTTTTAGTGAAAAATCCTATGAAGAAAAAGTATACTTTCTTGGGCTCAATATTAGGTACCTGTCTGATGTATTATATACGCACGAATGAGTACGAATTGATATCATCTGATGTAGTATTATCCAGGTTCACTCGAATTGGTCACCAACCCCATCCACATAGTCTAAGTATTGGGACAGTAAAGAACAAAAGATCGTTTAATTTTACCATTTCACAGTGTAAGATTTTGGACAATCAAGCAGCAAAAAATTAAAAATTTTTATAATATGATTCCATGGTTCCTTCTTAAAAAGAAAAATTGTTCAGAAGATAGGGTATATCTGAAATTTCCTCTCACACGCGCCTCCGTAGAATTTTTTCTAGAGAAGAAAAGGGTCTATATAGAAAAATCATGATTTCAGACTAGTTTAAAAGTGTTAATTGACTTTTATTCTGTTGAATTTAGTTTTCTAAATTGTTTGTGTTAAATTTATCAATATGATACGCCTGCAACATCAAAATTTGAATATTTTTTCTTAAAGCGAAAATCTTCTGTATCGAATGAAAAATCAACGACCCTTATAGGCGGGGAGCCATTAATCCTAAAAGTGCACTTACAGGGGTTTCATTTTTTATATTAAGAGATAGTACATAACAATACAAATAAAATGAGTCCAGTTCGACAAGGTCTATCCTGGCACCAGTATATTTAACAAATTAGTTAGTTACACTACAACACGAAAAAAAAACCCGTGGTCGAAGGGGATGGATCCTAAGGGAAAAAATGTTGCACTTGAAAAAGTACTGGAGGTTGGTCGTACATATTAACCCTTTTCTACCCTTCCGAGGAGAGGAACTACTGATCTTATTAACAGTAGGGTGCATTGTATGGGAGCCCCCATAAGGAGGGGTCGGAGGAGATAGGTCTCAAGGGAAAAAATGTTACACTTGAAAAAATACTGGAAGTCGGTCGTACATATTAACCCTCTCCTGCCCTTCCCAAGAGAGGAAATATTGATTTCATTAACAGTAGGGTGTATTGTATGGGAGCCCCCCTAAGAAGGGGTCGGAGGGGATAGGTCCCAAGTGAAAAAATGTTACACTTGCGAAAGTACTGGAGGTTGGTCGTACATATTAACCCTCTCCTACCCTCCCCAAAGAGGCAAATATCGATTTCATTTACTGTAGGGCGTTAGGATTCATTGTATGGGAGCACCCCTCAGGAGGGGCAAAAAGGATAGGTTCTAAGGAAAAATAATGGGGGTCGGTCATACATTTTAACACTCTCCTGCTCTTCCCAAAAGGGGAAATATTGATTTCATTAATTGTAGAGGCTTAGGGCTTACCCTGGACCCACCTTCAGGGAGAACCTTACGTGACCCAAAAAAACTGAATTCATATTTGATCTCGAAAACATAAAAAAAGTCATAAAACCCCACGGGGGGTTTTTTTATTGGAAAATTGTTGTACAGTGTTATTAATAAGCATTAACAATATGCATTTATCGCAAAAATTCATTTTAAGCAGCGCATTTTATTGTAAATTTTATGTGCTTTAAAAAAAATACCGTCATACCGACTGCTTTCATTGTGGCGAAAAAATTTTACCATTTATATGTTTTTAACATAGGTATGACAGTTTTTTTCGCCACACTGGAAACTGTAATACAATTTTTTTTCTAAAAGTAGTTTTGTATCACCGCATTCAACGAAGTAGACGCAGATAATAAAATAAAACGGGAATAAATTAGGTATTAGTAAATTTTTTGTAGACAATTGAAGCGATGACGCGAATAACGTTGTAAGCGACAAATTAATCTAAAATGGTTTTTTTGCATACTACCGTTAAAAATGCGCTGGCTTATATATACAGGCAAATTTCTTTAAAACTCTGCTTGCAAACACTTGAAAATCGAAATCAAATGGCTCTAAGTGCGCCATTAAAAATGTTTTCGTTAATATTTGAAAACTTATAATTTGTCGCTTACAACGTTATTCGCGTCAATGCTTCGATTAAAAAAAATTGTTTCCAATCGGATGAGTTTTGGGTAAAAAAAATCCTGTTTGAACTAGTTAAAAATTGTAATTATTGATAATAATTCATATACTTTTTTTAATTCTATTACAAGCTTATACCCGGCCCGCTTCGCTGGGCTCCACGCTAATCTACTGAAAAGTAGGCGTATAGTGAGGCCACGCCCTTATCCAATTATTTTCAACTATTGTTGTGTGTCTATTTGTTTAATTTATTAAGGGGGATAAGGCTTTCTTAACTTTTCTTTTTCCTTTTATTTTGTTATATGAATGCACAACATCTCAAAAATATTGTGTCCAAATTTGAGGTCGATCCGAGTAAAACTAACGGAGATATGAATTTTTAAGTAAGTGTACCTCAAAAAAAGTGTATATCAAAAAGCTTTGGCCACCACTGAAGTGGAAAATTTCAGGCACAATTACACTCCACTTCCAGAAGATGTCTTACAAGCGATTAAACCGATTTATAAAGGTTTGAGCTGACGATCTTCTGGAAAGGTGTCTTGGAGGTTTTACTCAAAATACCAACGAAAGTTTGAACCAGCTAATTTGGAGAGTTACACCGAAAAAATTATCTGGCAGCAAACAAATTGTTGAATTTGCATCCTATGCGCTGGTGCTTTTCTCACCCTTCTGTCGGATATGAACATCATCGTCGGCCCAAGCGCTCATGAATACGCAAGATTGGAGGACAGCAATCGCATTGACAGGATAAAACAAAGACTTGAGAAGAAAGAGGCTGAAGACGTGCAGGGAGTGCAGCATATGGAGCTGGAATCGATGATTTACTGTAAGTTAAAAAAAAAATTTTCTCCCCTTTTTTAGCTCATAAACTTTTAAACGCGTTTTTCTCAAAACTACTTTTTCAAAATCCGTGTTCACTGCCATTTAAAAAGTATTTGGCCGATTCATTTCAAACTTTGTATACATTTTCTACATAAAATACCTTCCGTACGTAAATACGTTTTATTTAAAATGGTGGAATTTTTCGTGAGAATAGCAGCTTACACATTAGATGGCCAACGAAAATTTTTAAATGAAAAAAAAAAAAAAAATCATAGAACGTTGGGGGAGGCTTTGATGATACTTTGACTAAATTTTCATGGTTTCTGATTTCAGATAATTTCCAATCGAGATATAGTGAAGACCGCAAATTGTTATTTTTCTAAGACGATCTGGGGCAAGCTCTGTCACCGGCTTGTTTTTCAATATTTCCGCATAAAAAAATTGCAAAATATTGTTAAAAGTATACTTTAAAATTAACAATAGATTTGAATAAATTTTCTCAATCCACACACGCAGAGAAAATATATGTGTATATATGTTTGGTTTCAAGAACAAAATATTTAAAGGGAACCACTTAATGATTAAGAACTTTTCTGCAAATGCATTCTTTTTCGATAAAAGAAGATATTTGTTGTCTCCAACATAATATAACTGTCCTAGCTAAAAAAATTAAGTTTACAATAATATGCTCATAAGAAAATAGAATTGTTTGCATCTGCCCAAAGAAAATACATTTCCAACACAGTTCAACTCAAAAAGAGTTCAAAAGAACTCAGCTCTTTTATGTGTTGTGCCTCGACACACATATATCTGTTTCTTTGGCACTTGGACCAAAAATAGAGAAAACTTCTCGCCTTATGCGCTTGCTTTATTAGCTTTTAACTCTTGCCAAGTTTAGGTGTGGTTGAAGAAATTGCCGCGTTTTTATATTTTCAAGTTGTAAGCAGGCAAAAGGGGAACAGGGGGCGAACCTTCACATGGCAACGTGTCTGACCGCCTCAACCTGGCGAGGCCAGCATTATCCATGTCGAAATCGTCTCAAGTCGACTCAAACCTCCAAGTGGTGTTCCCTGGGCAACGGCAAACTGGCATCCGTCAGTTTGACGGCTAATTTGAGCGGCGGGTCACTCCATAGACCTTAAACATGGAATGTGCGCAGGGTTTGGGTCCCGCCACATTACTACTGCCCAATGAAAACTAAACCAGCCTCGGATAAGAACCCCAATTACGTTGACGACCACCGCAAACGAAAAACGGACAATGATTTACGGATATGCACCTGGAATGTCCGGACCCTTTATAGGGAAGGTGCCATTATCCAACTGGCGGAAGCCCTCAAAACAATACAATCTGACATCACCGCCATCCAGGAAATGCGATGGAAAGGGCAAGGCTGCTCTAAACAAGCACACTGCGATATCTACTACAGCTGCCATGCGGAGAAGCGCGAATTCGGATGTGGATTCGTCGTTAGCCGGAAACTACGCCACCTTGTTTCCCGGTTCACACCTGTGAACGAAAGATTGGCCACGATCCGCATCAAGGCAAAATTTTTCTACATAAGCCTTATTTGCGCGCACGCCCCGACGGAGGAAAAGGACGAAGCCGTCAAGGACGCTTTCTACGCTAGTCTTGAGGACGTATATGACCACCTTCCGGTCCATGACGTGAAAATAGTCCTCGGCGATTTTAATGCGAAAGTCGGAAGGGAAGGCATCTTTGGCCCCACTGTCGGTCAGTTCAGTCTTCACGAGACCTCCACAAACAACGGTCTAAGACTGATCGACTTCGCCGCGGCACGAAACATGGTAGTTAGTAGCACCAGATTTAAGCACCTCGACATCCACAAGGCCACCTGGCTGTCCCCGGATCAAAAAACGCGAAACCAAATTGATCATGTTGTAATCGACGGAAGGCATGCCTCTAGTGTTCTAGATGTGCGTACATTTCGGGGGGTCAACATTGACTCCGACCATTATCTTGTTGCAGCCAAGATCCGCATGCGATTATGCAATGCCAAGAACATACGCACAGGAATGCAACGAAAGCTAGATGTCGCTAAGCTGCAATTACAACGGACTGCCGAAGCCTACTCCGCTCAACTCTCGGTTAAGCTCAACCGACCAACCTCTGGACTCGACGACGCCGGCGGACTTTGGGCGCATATATCCCACTCCATGCGCGCTGCCGCTGAAGAAGTCATTGGTTTCCGGCGCCCGCAACCTCGGAACCAATGGTATGATCAGGAGTGTCGCATTGCGACTGCAGTAAAAAACGCCGCTTATAGAAAAACGCTGCAGTCAGCTGCAACGCGAGCCGTGCGAGAAAACTACCGCAAAAAGAGGAAGGAAGAGAGGCGCCTTTTCAGACGCAAGAAAAGAGAGCAGGAAAAGCGTGAGCGTGAGGAACTAGAGGTATACCAGGGCAAGAAGGATGCACGAAAATTCTATCAACAGGTTAAGCGTCTAACCCAAGGTTTCAAGCCCGGAGCATCCACTTGTAGAGACGAAAATGGAGATCTGAATACGGATACACAGTGTGTGCTTAGATTGTGGAGACAGCACTTCTCCAATTTACTTAATGGCGACGATTCCACCAATGCCGCCCATCGAGAGCACAGTGCAGTGCCACCAATCGACGATGACGGAGTGGAAGTATCACCACCTAGCCATGAAGAGGTTCGAGTTGCTATCCAACGACTCAAAAACAATAAAGCAGCGGGTGCTGACGGCCTGTCAGCTGAATTGTTTAAAACCGGCGGCGATGAATTGATAAGGCGCATGCATCAGCTCATCAGCAAAATATGGCTAGCAGAAAGCATGCCCGACGATTGGAACCTCAGTGTACTGTGCCCTATACTTAAGAAAGGAGACCCTACAATCTGCGCAAGTTATAGAGGTATCAGTCTTATTTCCATCGCATATAAGGTTCTCTCAAGCGTACTGTGTGAAAGATTAAAGCCAATTACAAAAACACTGATTGGACCTTATCAGTGTGGCTTTCGACCTGGTAAGTCCACCATAGACCAGATTTTCACGCTACGACAAATCCTGGAGAAAACCCACGAAAATCAAATTGACACACACCATCTCTTTGTCGACTTTAAAGCTGCGTTCGATAGCCCGAGAAGGGATTGCCTATACGCAACAATGTCTGAGTTCGGTATACCTGCAAAGTTGATTAGACTTTGCAGAATGACGTTGAGCAACACACGTAGCTCCGTCAAGGTAGGAAATGACCTCTCCGAAACCTTCAATACCGAAAGAGGTTTCAGGCAAGGCGATCCACTGTCTTGCGATCTCTTCAACATCATCATGGAGGGGATCGTACGAAAGGCCGGTGTGCATCGTAATGGCACCATTTTCTATAAAGGTGTCCAGCTCCTTGCTTACGCTGATGATATTGATATTGTTGGCAGAACCAAGAGAGATGTTACCGCTGCTTTCGCCGCTATCGAAAAGGAATCAGCCAAAGTGGGTTTGACGATAAATGAGGGTAAAACAAAGTATATGCTGTCTACAAACAAGGGAGCT
Source organism: Coremacera marginata (assembly GCA_914767935.1). Lineage (NCBI taxonomy): Eukaryota > Metazoa > Arthropoda > Insecta > Diptera > Sciomyzidae > Coremacera > Coremacera marginata. Next base: position 81,629,283 of record OU612045.1, on the reverse strand, counting down.
CGGCGTTTAGACTCCCACGTTTCATCCGGCAGCTATAACTTTGAAGTAGTCAAGGAGTTTGTATACCTTGGCACCGCCATTAATACTAACAACGAAATCAGCCTGGAGATAAAGCGAAGAACAATAATTGCTAATAGGTGCTACTACGGGCTCAGTAAGCAACTAAGTTCCAGAGCCCTCTCTCGATCGACAAAACTAACACTCTACAAGACGCTCGTTCTACCTGTGCTGCTTTATGGCGCTGAGGCATGGGTAGTTTCGCAAACTGACGCAGCCGCTCTGGGGGTGTTCGAGAGAAAAGTTCTTCGCAAAATCTTCGGTCCTGTTCGAGTCGGCGATGACTATCGCATCCGAATGAACCACGAGCTGTATGAGCTCTACGGAGACATTGACGTAGTTCGGCGTATAACTGTGCAGCGACTACGCTGGCTGGGTCATGTCCATCGTATGGACGACGAAGCTCCAGCGAAAAAGGTGCTCGAAGCGAGGGTCGTTGGTCAACGACGACGAGGGAGACCATGCCTCCGATGGATGGACCAGGCAGAGGAAGCCCTAACCGCACTTGGTGTATCCGATTGGAGAAGGCGCGCGCAAAGCAGAGGCGCCTGGCGAGAGCTGATGAGGTCGGTCGAAATCCGGACACGGGTTGTCACGGCCACCTAAGTAAGTAAGTAAGATTTACGGATATGCACCTGGAATGTCCGGACCCTTTATAGGGAAGGTGCCATTATCCAACTGGCGGAAGCCCTCAAAACAATACAATCTGACATCACCGCCATCCAGGAAATGCGATGGAAAGGGCAAGGCTGCTCTAAACAAGCACACTGCGATATCTACTACAGCTGCCATGCGGAGAAGCGCGAATTCGGATGTGGATTCGTCGTTAGCCGGAAACTACGCCACCTTGTTTCCCGGTTCACACCTGTGAACGAAAGATTGGCCACGATCCGCATCAAGGCAAAATTTTTCTACATAAGCCTTATTTGCGCGCACGCCCCGACGGAGGAAAAGGACGAAGCCGTCAAAGACGCTTTCTACGCTAGTCTTGAGGACGTATATGACCACCTTCCGGTCCATGACGTGAAAATAGTCCTCGGCGATTTTAATGCGAAAGTCGGAAGGGAAGGCATCTTTGGCCCCACTGTCGGTCAGTTCAGTCTTCACGAGACCTCCACAAACAACGGTCTAAGACTGATCGACTTCGCCGCGGCACGAAACATGGTAGTTAGTAGCACCAGATTTAAGCACCTCGACATCCACAAGGCCACCTGGCTGTCCCCGGATCAAAAAACGCGAAACCAAATTGATCATGTTGTAATCGACGGAAGGCATGCCTCTAGTGTTCTAGATGTGCGTACATTTCGGGGGGTCAACATTGACTCCGACCATTATCTTGTTGCAGCCAAGATCCGCATGCGATTATGCAATGCCAAGAACATACGCACAGGAATGCAACGAAAGCTAGATGTCGCTAAGCTGCAATTACAACGGACTGCCGAAGCCTACTCCGCTCAACTCTCGGTTAAGCTCAACCAACCAACCTCTGGACTCGACGACGCCGGCGGACTTTGGGCGCATATATCCCACTCCATGCGCGCTGCCGCTGAAGAAGTCATTGGTTTCCGGCGCCCGCAACCTCGGAACCAATGGTACGATCAGGAGTGTCGCATTGCGACTGCAGTAAAAAACGCCGCTTATAGAAAAACGCTGCAGTCAGCTGCAACGCGAGCCGTGCGAGAAAACTACCGCGAAAAGAGGAAGGAAGAGAGGCGCCTTTTCAGACGCAAGAAAAGAGAGCAGGAAAAGCGTGAGCGTGAGGAACTAGAGGTATACCAGGGCAAGAAGGATGCACGAAAATTCTATCAACAGGTTAAGCGTCTAACCCAAGGTTTCAAGCCCGGAGCATCCACTTGTAGAGACGAAAATGGAGATCTGAATACGGATACACAGTGTGTGCTTAGATTGTGGAGACAGCACTTCTCCAATTTACTTAATGGCGACGATTCCACCAATGCCGCCCATCGAGAGCACAGTGCAGTGCCACCAATCGACGATGACGGAGTGGAAGTATCACCACCTAGCCATGAAGAGGTTCGAGTTGCAATCCAACGACTCAAAAACAATAAAGCAGCGGGTGCTGACGGCCTGTCAGCTGAATTGTTTAAAACCGGCGGCGATGAATTGATAAGGCGCATGCATCAGCTCATCAGCAAAATATGGCTAGCAGAAAGCATGCCTGACGATTGGAACCTCAGTGTACTGTGCCCTATACTTAAGAAAGGAGACCCTACAATCTGCGCAAGTTATAGAGGTATCAGTCTTATTTCCATCGCATATAAGGTTCTCTCAAGCGTACTGTGTGAAAGATTAAAGCCAATTACAAAAACACTGATTGGACCTTATCAGTGTGGCTTTCGACCTGGTAAGTCCACCATAGACCAGATTTTCACGCTACGACAAATCCTGGAGAAAACCCACGAAAATCAAATTGACACACACCATCTCTTTGTCGACTTTAAAGCTGCGTTCGATAGCCCGAGAAGGGATTGCCTATACGCAACAATGTCTGAGTTCGGTATACCTGCAAAGTTGATTAGACTTTGCAGAATGACGTTGAGCAACACACGTAGCTCCGTCAAGGTAGGAAATGACCTCTCCGAAACCTTCAATACCGAAAGAGGTTTCAGGCAAGGCGATCCACTGTCTTGCGATCTCTTCAACATCATCATGGAGGGGATCGTACGAAAGGCCGGTGTGCATCGTAATGGCACCATTTTCTATAAAGGTGTCCAGCTCCTTGCTTACGCTGATGATATTGATATTGTTGGCAGAACCAAGAGAGATGTTACCGCTGCTTTCGCCGCTATCGAAAAGGAATCAGCCAAAGTGGGTTTGACGATAAATGAGGGTAAAACAAAGTATATGCTGTCTACAAACAAGGGAGCTCGGCGTTTAGACTCCCACGTTTCATCCGGCAGCTATAACTTTGAAGTAGTCAAGGAGTTTGTATACCTTGGCACCGCCATTAATACTAACAACGAAATCAGCCTGGAGATAAAGCGAAGAACAATAATTGCTAATAGGTGCTACTACGGGCTCAGTAAGCAACTAAGTTCCAGAGCCCTCTCTCGATCGACAAAACTAACACTCTACAAGACGCTCGTTCTACCTGTGCTGCTTTATGGCGCTGAGGCATGGGTAGTTTCGCAAACTGACGCAGCCGCTCTGGGGGTGTTCGAGAGAAAAGTTCTTCGCAAAATCTTCGGTCCTGTTCGAGTCGGCGATGACTATCGCATCCGAATGAACCACGAGCTGTATGAGCTCTACGGAGACATTGACGTAGTTCGGCGTATAACTGTGCAGCGACTACGCTGGCTGGGTCATGTCCATCGTATGGACGACGAAGCTCCAGCGAAAAAGGTGCTCGAAGCGAGGGTCGCTGGTCAACGACGACGAGGGAGACCATGCCTCCGATGGATGGACCAGGCTGAGGAAGCCCTAACCGCACTTGGTGTATCCGATTGGAGAAGGCGCGCGCAAAGCAGAGGCGCCTGGCGAGAGCTGATGAGGTCGGTCGAAATCCGGACACGGGTTGTCACGGCCACCTAAGTAAGTAAGTAAGTAAGTAAGCAGGCAAAAGTGTTTGTTAAAAGTGGATTTAAAGTGAGTGTAAACTAAATACAAATATTTTAATATATTATAACATTTGATACAATATTATAAGATGTGTGTTAAATATTGTTCGGTTCCAAGTAAATAGTTATAAAAAGTGGAAAACTTTGGCATGGCTTTTGCTAAAATATGTTTCTAAGTAAGTATAGTGTAATCATCGTTAAATAAAGGGTCCGCCAAATAACTTTTTTTTTTTTTGAAAATGCAAAAAAAATGTCTTTTTTATTTCAATGTACAATCCTTCCGGTTAATAATGGAAAATAATTTCATTCAAATGGCTGCCTCGGCTAGCCATGCAGTAGCCTACACGATCGGTCCAATTTTTAAGCACATTATCGATTGTGTGCAGCTGCATTTCACCAATGGCTTCACGAATATTGTCCTTTAAAGCGTCAATTGTCTTTGGCTTGTCGGTGTAACACTTATCTTTGAGGGCACCCCACAAATAATAGTCCAACGGTGTCAAATCGCAGCTCCGAGGTGGCCAAACGACATCAGCTCTGCGGCTGATAATGCGATCTTCAAAAACAGGGCGCAAAACATCGAGTGTAGCTTCGGCTGTGTGGCACGTAGCGTCGTCCTGTTGAAACCAAATGTTGCCAATATCCTCCTCTTCATTTTTTGTGAACAAAAATTTGTTCAACATGGCCCGATAACGATGGCCATTGACTGTAACGGCCACTCCTTGCCCATTTTCGAAGAAAAATGGCCCAATTATGCCTCTGGACCAAAATCCGCACCAAAAAGTGACTCGTTTTGGGTGCATAGGCTTTTCAATGTATGCGTGCGGGTTTTCTGTGCCCCAAATGCGACAATTTTGCTTGTGTACATACCCGCCAAGATCAAAATGAGCTTCATCTGAAAAGATGATTTTTTTGGCAAAATCGGCATCTTCCGTAAGTCGATCGCAGGCAATATTTCCCAGCGTTTTTCAAACGTATACACAACCATATTCGTTCAGCGAAAGGATAAAACTAATTATCTGTCAAATCAGACATGTGCTAAGTGTTACCACTCACAAAATAAGCACTAGTTGAAAAAAAAAACGTTAGATGGCGGACCCTGTATATAATGATATTCCTAATAAACGTTTCGAAAATTATTGTTTGACTGCAACCAAATTATGTATCCACCAATTAATATATATTTGGTAAGCAATTGTCCGTGAGTATTTTATGTTATTCTTAATGAAATTGTTTTTCCAAACAAATAAATAGTAATAGACTAAAAGACTTCTAAGTCCATTTATAATTACAATATATTGAAATGAAAACACATTTTGCTTAAAACAAAACATATTATTTTTGGCTCTACGAAAGAAATAAGTCATAAAAAATTACCATACATTTTTGGGTGTTATTTCATATGTTATTTCAATTTGGGGAAAATTTCATAAATTTTGGACGAAATTTAATTTTTTCCCTTGGGGCTTATTTCATTATGAAATAATACCCAATTAAATATCCCCCAAATAAAATTGTGTTTGGGGTTTCTTTCATTTTATTTTCTTTTTGGGGGCTATTTCTTTCAATTGGGGAGTGTTTAATTTTTCGAATTTGGGGGTTATTTAATTTTGGTTGGGGGTTATTTCATTTCGTTTTGGGGTTATTTCATTTTATTTGGGGATTATTTCAGTTTTCTATAATTTAAGTTTTTAGTGAGTTGTTTACAACATTATTTACTTTTTGTAACTGTTTTCTTTTTTTTAAAGCCGGTTTTGTAAAACTAAAAAAAAATGTTTACAAGAAATGTTTACAAAAAAATTAGGCTTCTGTTAATGGGTCGTGTCCGATTCATTGTTAATTCTAATTTGAATTAGTAAAAGCTTTTATTCACATTTTTTGAAATTTTTGATTGTTCTTGTATTCATATTTTCTGTGTAGCTGCGCCCTTACAAAATATCCATGCTGCAATAATTTAATGCACTAAAAAAATATTGAAACATTAGTTAAAGCTTTTTATTCAAATTTTTTGAAATTTTTGATTGTCCCTGTATTTATATTTTCTGTGTATCTGCGCCTTTTACAAAATATTCATTCTGTAAAAGGCACATAATTTACTAATTATACAAAAGCATATGTGATTGAATATAATAAAAAAAAATTCTATTTAACATAATTAAATGTACTTAAATAAATTTTAAGACATTAGTTAAAGCTTTTTATTCACATTTTTTAAAATTTTGGATTGTTCTTGTATTTATATTTTCTGTGTAGCTGCGCCTTTTACAAAATATCAATTCTGTAAGAAGCGCATATGAAACCAATATAAATTATAATATTTATATTATTTTAATTAGAATTAATTATAAATTCTGGAACAGCATTAAAATTAATTATATCGCTTCCATTTAAAAGCCGCCTTCGGGCTTCTAAACGATATTTTCTCACACGTTGAATTATTCGTTGATTTTTACTTGTCCAACTCCCAAAATTACCATGTGCACAACTATAAAATGACAGCGACCTTTGGTTGTTATTTCATTTTGCTTGGGGATTATTTAATTTTGAGCTTAAATTGTTTCTTTTTGCTTATTTAATTTTATTGGGGCTTATCTCATTGGAGTCTATTTCATTTTGTTATTGGGGCTTATATCATTTTTCCATTTGGGCATAATTTCATTTTGCCATTTGGGGCTTATTTCATTTTTTGGGGGTATTTCTCATTGGGTGTTATTTCATTTTTTTCGTTGGGGCTTATTTCGCTTGGAGGCTATTTTGTAGAGCCATTATTTTTAAATCTAAACAACAAGTTCATTGTTTTCAAACAACAAGTGCTAAGAAGTCAACAAGTGCAATTAAATAATGTTAAGATGCAAATATATATATAAAGAAAAAGGGCATTAATTAATCATAACATATGTGGAAGCAATTATAATTATTTGTTTCCAAGAAACACGCAGAAACATATTATACTTCCTGCAATTTATGTTTGGGAAGGCCTATTATTTTATAGCGTGCACTCTTAAGCAAAATTCACAAAATAAGTGTTTACAAAAGGAGTCGAAACGACTAACACTTCAAGCCAAATTTACCTCAAAAATAGGAATAATACGTTCAAGTCAGTGGCGTAGATATGGAAGGAACTCGGCGGGTCCGGACCCCCTTGCCATGAAAACCATTACCAAATATATCAAAGCACAAATTCACATACATATGTATTGCAAATTCATTCTTCTTTTTCTCAAGAGGGTCCTCAAAATTTGATTTAGTTCAGTGTTTAATTCTCCTAAATTGGTCAACAACAACAGTATATACTCGTATAGTGACATGTATAGTAGATGTGTTAAATTTTTTAATAAAACCCAAAAGTGTTTTTGAACCATGCACGCGGTAGATATTATGATAGGTTAATATACCAGTTTAATATCCCAAAAACTAAAACAGCTCAAAGCAAAAACCGTTCTTTTATGTTATTTTTTTAGAGTCTCTTACTTACTTACTTAGGCTGCCCGCATAGTAAACGCCGAAGCAGGCAGGCAGGCAGGCGGAGACAGCAACTCGCTCTACAAATAAGCATCACAGAGTGAATGCGAGAAGCAGAGCAGATCAGTGCGACATAATTTGTTATTGTTTTCTTTTTTTTCGCATTTCTTTTGTTATTAATGCTTCTCCACTTACCAACAGCAACTCAAAACACCCACTTGCTTATGGGCACAACAAAAACAACACTCATTCAATCATCCAAGATAGATTATTTGATTTCTTTGACAAATAAAATTGTCTGTAATTATCAAAGAAAGTACTCAATATTTGCAAGAATTTTTTTTGTTTTACTTTTACTGACTTCATGTTGATCAGTTTTGTTTTGCTTATTGAAAAAACAAAAAAAGAAGAGTAAATAAAGCTTTACACTTGCACTCGCTCTCGATTGCACGCATTTATAACAAAAATAAAACTCAACCCTCACTCTATCCTGTGCGCCGACTCAGCCGCTGCTGTTGTTTATATGTATGTTCCGAAAAATTTATTTTGTTGCTGCTGCTTCGCTGTCTCAGTTATACCAAATTTATCCCCAACAACAATATAGATGCACAAAAAAAAAACAATCTTCACACTCTATGTGTGTTTGAATGGGGTTGTTTTTGTGTGTATCATTACATATATATGTGCGCTGATGCTTATTATGTTTGTGTGTGTGTTTCATCCAACGAAAAAATAAACAAAAAATGCATCTAATATAAATTCTTTCTTGCGTTAAAAAAACTTTCGTTATATCTAAATTTTATTGCATTTCATATGCAAACTAGACAAGCACGCAAAATCAGCTGCGAGAAACTAGGACACGCCAGTTTTCTTGCTGTACCTGCTTTGCCTGCCTGCCGTCACTATGTGGACTTCGAGGAGATTTATATGAAACTGTATGAAGCCACTTTTGTCGCACTGGTGCCTGCCTGCCTGTCTGCCTGTCTGCCTGCCTGCGTTTACTATGCGGGCAGCCTTAGATGGCGCCTACAACCGTAAGTCGGTTTTCGCCTGTTGTAAGAAATTGCGCCAGTATTCTGTTTTGCGCTTGCTGGCGCTAGTTGGAAGCTCCAAGTTGCGTGAGGTTGTCCTCTACTTGGTCCCTCCAACGGAGATGCGGTCGTCCTCTTCTGCGTTGTCCGCCGCTGGGTACCGAATCGAATATTTTCTTCGCTGGAGCGTCGTCTTCCATCCGCTCAACATGACCTAGCCAGCGGAGCCGCTCGATTTTTATGTGCTTTACTATGTCGATGTCGGCGTATAGCTCATACCGCTCATCGTTCCATCGTATTCGGTACTCGCCATTAACGCAGATTGGTCCATAGATTTTACGAAGGATCTTTCTCTCGAACGCTCCTAAAATCTTTTTATCAGAGCTGCTCAACGTCCAGGTTTGTGCTGCATATAACAGGACGGGCATGATTAGTGACTTATAGAGCGTGATTTTTGTTCATCGAGAGAGGGCTCTGCTTCTCAATTGCCTACTGAGCCCAAAGTAGCACCTGTTGGCAAGAGTTATCCTTCGTTTTATCTTTCTACTGATATCGTTGGTGGAGTTAATGCTGGAACCGAGGTAGACGAAGTCCATCACAACCTCGAAGGAGGTGTTCTCAACAGTGACGTGGGTGCCAATACGTTGGGACTGTTTGTTTCCTGACACCAGATATTCCGTCTTATCTGCGTTTACTGCAAGACCCATGCGACTCGACTCTTTTTCTAATTTGGAGAATGCTGCACCGACTTCGCGTGTGTTATGGCCAATGATATCAATATCATCGGCATACGCTAGCAGCATAACACTCTTATAGAATATTGTGCCGCTTTGTCTCAGATCAGCAGCTGTAATGATCTTCTCCATAATTAGGTTAAAAAGTCGCACGATAGAGAATAACCTTGTCTGAAACCTCGGTTGGTAACAAATGGGGGGGAGAGGTCATTCCCGATTTTTACTGCACTGCTGGTGTTGCTCAGTGTCATCCTACATAGACGGATTAATTTTGCAGGTAAACCAAATTCAGACATGGTGGAGTATTGGTGATTCCTTATTGGACTGTCGAAAGTGGCTTTATAGTCGACAAAAAGGTATTGGTTGTCGATTTGCTTCTCTATGGTCTTTTCCAAGATTTGTCGTAGCGTGAATATCTGGTCGGTGGTAGATTTTCCAGGTCTGAAGCCACACTGATAAGGCCCAATCAGTTGGTTTACGATGGGCTTCAGTCTTTCACATAATACGCTAGACAGAACCTTATAGGCGATATTTAGGAGGCTTATCCCACGGTAGTTGCCGCAAATAGTGAGATCGCCTTTCTTGTGGATTGGGCAGAGTACACTGAGGTTCCAATCGTTTGGAATGCATTCTTCCAACCGTATTCTGCATAGAAGCTCGTGAATGCATTTAAATAGAGCTTCGCCTCCGTTCTTAAACAGCTCAGCGGGTAGACCATCGGCTCCCGCGGCCTTGTTGTTCTTAAGCCGTGTTATTGCTGTCAAAACTTCATTATAGTCGGGCAGCGGAACTTCAACGACTGCTAGGTGGCTTTGTAGGTGGCGTTTTTCTCTGCAGTGGCGTCGTTACACTGGTTTCGGCGGGAACGGTGGTAGCCAATAACCTCTTCGGCAGCCGTACGCAGAGAGTGGGAGATGTGTGCTCACTGCGCGCATATATCGTCGTTTGGAGGAGTGCTTTCTTGAAGCAGGAGTGAGAGTCGAGTGGCAAAGGCTTCGGCTGTCCGTTTTGATTGCAGCTTGTCGACGTCTAGCTTTCTCTGTGTAGGATTGCGCGTATTCTTTGCAGCGCACAGACGTGTACGGATCTTAGCTGCGACAAGGTAATGATCCGAGTCAATGTTAGCACCACGGATCGTGCGTACATCTAATACACTGGAAGAGTGCCTTCCGTCAATCAAAACGTGATCAATTTGGTTTCGCGTTTTTTGGTCAGGGGACAACCAGGTGGCCTTATGAATATTGAGATGCTTGAATCTAGTACTACTGATAACCATGTTTCGTGCTGCGGTGAAGTCAATCAGCCTCATTCCGTTATCGGATGTGTTGTCGTGGAGGCTGAACTTTCAAACTGTTGGACCAAAGATGTTTTCCTTGCCCACCTTGGCGTTGAAGTCACCAAGCACAATTTTTGTGTCGTGACGGGGGCAGCGCTCGTAAGCGTCTTTAAGGCGCTCGTAGAAAGTATCTTTGATCTCATCGTCCTTGTCCTCTGTCGGAGCATGCGCACATATTAGGCTTATATGAAAGAATTTAGCCTTGATGCGGATTATAGCAAGTCGTTCGTTCACAGGAGTGAGTCGCAGGACGTGATTCCGTAATCTCTTGCCAACTACAAGTCCGCACCCAAACTCGTGCTTCTCCGCATGGCCGCTGTAGTAGATATCACAGGATGCTTGCCGAGAGCAACGCTGTCCCTTCCATCGCATTTCTTGGATTACAGTTATATCAGCTTTGTATCTTTCCAAGATATCAATCATTTGGATAGAGGCACCTTCCCAATTAAGAGTTCGGACATTCCAGGTGCATATCCATAAATCATTATTAGTTTTTCGTTTGCGGTGGTCGTCATCAGATTTGGGAATCATTTTTCTCATATTTCTTTTATAAATTTCCATTGAAATGGTTTTTTTACGTGGTAGGCTTAAAACCCGACGCACAACCTATTTAAAGCTAGGAGGCCCGCCGCTCAAATTAGCCGTCAAACTGACGGATGCCAGTTTGCCGTTGCCCAGGGAACACCACGTGGAGGTTTGAGTCGACTTGGGACGATTTCGACATGGATTATGCTGGCATCGCCAGGTTGAGGCAGTCAGACACGTTGCCATGTGAAGGTTCGCCCCCCTGTTCCCCAAGCAAAGTTTTTAGAGCCTCACGTTTAATTATATAAAGCTTATTAAAATTGGGTTTAAATCAGATTGTTCAACCATTTCCTTGCAACAAAAAATTTACCCCGACCATCTAACAACAAAAAACATTGTTAAGAGTTATTTATTTTTTAGCAATTCTTAAAATCGTGAACTTTATGCCAAGTTATTCATGAAGAAACAGACACCACAACAACAATGTTCTTTACAGAACAAACCAACAGCAGACTAGACAAGTGTTTCGTTGGTCGCTACACCAACTATCAGAAATATTCTGTGACTTATGCAGTCCATTAACTTTGAAAATCTAAGAGACATAAATCTTAGAGACGCGACTAAACCAAAGCGGAATTGCAGTTGTGTGCGTTTTATTAAAATTAATTAAAAAAGCAATGTTTTTCTTCTTTTTTGCACACGATATAATATTAAGAGTTAATAAATAATACAATAAAAAAATTTATGAATTATTATCAGTTATTAAAATTTTACTGAATCAGACTGGATTTTTTAACCAAAACTCATCCGATTGTAAATTATTTTAAACATCCCAACGCGTACTGCGTAAGGGGTATATTAACTTTGTCAATTCGTTTGTAACGCCAAGAAGGAGGCGTGGCAGGTATAGGAAAATAATTATTTTTGATCAGCATCATCTCCTGAGTAGATTTCCGTGTGTCCGTCTGTCTGTCGACACGATTACATCCGCAATCTTGAAGCTATCGCGATGAAATTCAAAATACAAGTTTATTTTTAAAAAAGGAAGATCAAGATCGAAAATGGGCAGAATCGGATGAAAACCACGCCTACCTCTCATACAAAGTGACTTTATATAAACCGTAAAATGTCTTTAAAATCCACAAAACATAGATAATTGCCTTGAAATTTGGCAGGTGAGCTTTGCTCTTCAGTCTTCATCCTGGCTATGAAATTTGGAAAAATCAGATTAAAACCACGTCTACCTCCCAAACAAAGTGGCTTCTTAAAAATCTGCTCAAATTAAAGAAATGTCTTCAAATTTTGCATATAGGCTTTGATATATAACATAGATCACCACTATGATATTTGGCAAAATCGAATGATAACCACGCCTACGCCTTCAGTCTTCATCCTGGCTATGAAATTTGGAAAAATCGGATTAAAACCACTCCTACCTCCCATACAAAGTGGCTTTATTTTAAAAGTAAAATTTCTTAAAAATCCGCTCAAATTAAAGAAATGTCTTGAAATTTTGCATATAGGCTTTGATATATAACATAGATCACCACTATAATATTTGGCAAAATCGAATGATAACCACACCTACCTCCCATACAAATTGGCTTTATTTTAAACGTTAAATCTCTTAAAAATCCAAAAAAATTATTAAAATGTCTTAAAATTTTGCACTTTAGCTTTGATATATAATATGAACCCTCTCTAGGATATATGGCAAAATCGGATCAAAACCACGCCTACTTCCCATACAAAGTGACGTCATCAAAATAGGAAAACTTTCGTTAATATATAAAACTGAAGGTCATCGTGTATGTCGTGGCTAAAGACTTCGAATATATTTCATTATGGCCGCGGGGGGGTATTTTAGCTTCGGTACCCTGCCGAAGCTCCACCCTTACTAGTTTATAATTGCCTACATTAAATTTACTAAACCCTAATTTATTCCCGTTTTACTATATCATCTGCGTCTTCGTTGGATGCAGTGAAAACAAAAATTGAAAAAAAATTTCAATTTCGCAAATTCGAATGATAGCATTCGATTCACCGATAAATTTTACATATGCAGTGGTTGATCAAGTTGATTTAAAACTAATTTCAATATTCTTAAAGTAATCAAACATGTACTTGTATGAAAAAAAAAACAGGGGTGTGTTTTCAAGGAAAAACCAGGCCTGGGTCATGACATTTTCTGCTGGATAGGTTCGATCTTCACATCACAGACGGCAGACCGTACTGTTTAATTTTTTTTTGTTTTTGTTATTTATATTTTTTATTTACAAATATTTAAAAGAAGAAATTGTCAAAAAAAACTGTTAGTAATCAATTGCCTTTTCCTGCTACGTGATCGCATTGAACCATATGGCTACAAGTTCAACAAGCTACCATCGCACCATTGCCTCTATTGTTTTAAAGCGAACAAAATATGAACAAGGCCGAAAGCAGGCGTTGCATACATACTTAACTGAGCATAGGACATACTGAAGAAAATTGTCGCTTTTTTTCAATTACATCCGAAATAAATGTATATCGATGGTTCAGCTCAGAACATTTTAAATTAACATTTTAAATTAACAGCAACGATGATATTGTTTTTGAATTTCAAACATTTTATTACAAAACAATTTTTTTAGCCTTGCACTGATCATCTTCCAATAAGATGTCACTTAATATAATTTTACACAATATAGATTACACGGTGGTACAAAATTGAATGAAATAGAAAAACCTGGGGAGTGATATTATTTTTCTTGTAGGGCTTGTCGAGTAAAACAAGATTCCAATAGTGAAATATGCCGGACACCTCCAAAATCCGGATTTACGGTTAAAAAACCGGCTTTTGTACCTTTGCGCACTTATAAGCCTGTAATTTTGTGGATAATGATCCGATTTTTAATTTCTTACTAGATTTGGAAAAAAAAACTAAGATCTTTCGAATAATATATAGTTTATTTAAGAAAACTTGATAAATTTGGGTGTTATTGTCCAGCAAACACAAATTTTGTAGATTTTTCAAAAATTTTTCAACTTTGGTGACGTTTTTAAACATTATTTTATTAAGAAACTGTAATACTATTGAATTTATTCAAAAAGTACATTTATTTACGATTACAATGCATTTTTGGGTTTAAAAATAGATAAGCAATTGACTGAGTTATTTAATTTTTCATGAAAACAAAATTTTTACCAAAATGCCTGCACAATGTTTTTGGTGTTGTTGTTCTTGTTTGTTTTTGTATTGTTTTTTTTCGTGTTCTTTTTATGCACTTTGTTTAATATACAAATCACTGTTAGCCTAAACACAACTTAGAATTACAACAAATATTTCTAATGAGAGCATTATTCATGTAAAATTATTGTTTTTTCTTTAAATATGACGTTTCGTTAATGTCTTCTGTTTCACTGTGAATCTGTGTATTTAAGCAAATCGTGTGCAATTTAAATTAAAATTAAATAATGTGTGACAATCGTAACAAATTTTGCTATATTTGTGGCTTATTTACTGATATCAGTCACCGGCGTGATTTTAAAAGCAATATTGGAGTGGTAGAAGTGTACAATAAAGTATTTAATCGTTCTTTTGACTCTAGTCGCTGGTACGAGCCAGAATATGTTTGTCAATATTGCTGTAATACATTAAAAAAAAAGAAATTTCAACCTTCGTTTGTTTTGCCTTTTTCTACGCCTATGATTTGGCATCATCAGCCATATCATAAACCAAATGATTGCTACTTTTGTCAAACCGATGTTTTCGGTCACTGTTTTAAAACGCGCAAAAACATTAAGTACGCAAATGTTGTAACTGTTACAAAACCGATAACTGCAAGTAATGATCTACCGACAACGAGCAAATCTGTCGATGTAACAGAAAAAGATTTTGAACAAGAAGAGTACCTTCCATCCAGATCTACAACAACGGTGCGGCATTTTTTGTCAAAAGCTGATTTCGACGATCTTGTTCGCGATTTACACTTGTCAAAGCGGCAATCTGAAGTCCTCGGGTCGCGATTAAAGCAGTGGAATTTGGTGGAAAAAGATTTCGTTATAACATCTGGTAGAAAAAGTGACCGGACATGGTTACTTGAAGAAAGTTTTAAGACTAGTTCCAATGACAGTGATCTCGTGTATTGCATTGATGTACCAAAACTATTTTCGGCATTAAATCACAATTATAATGCAATGAATGGCGACTTTTCATTGATGGTTCATGTAAAAGTAAGTTTTCTTATAAAAATGTATGACTTTATTTTTATTAATTTAAGATTTGTAATTTAATATCTAGGCTTAAAAGCTGTTTTATTGCATAACCAAAATCAATTACCTTCGGTTCCAATCGCATATGCGACTAATACAAAAGAAACTTACGAAGTGATGAAAAATATACTATTGTTTGTTAGCTATACCACCCATAAATGGAAAGTCGTCGCTGACTTAAAGGTTTTGACAATTTTATTTGGTATGCAAGGTGGTTACACAAAGTATCCGTGCTATCTTTGTGAATGGGATAGTCGTGCACCGAATCGGTATGATCGCAAGGTATGGCCATCTCGCGAGTCACATAGAATAGGCAGGAGAAACATTTTAAATGAGCAATTAGTTAAAGCTGAGGACGTTATTCTGCCACCACTGCATCTTAAACTGGGATACATGAAACAATTTGTAAAAAAATTAGATGTAAACGGCGACGCTTTTCGTCATTTAAAAGCGGTGTTCCCAAAACTAAGTGAAGCCAAAATAAAAGGAGGTATTAATTAATTTGTTTACATATCTAGTACGTTTTTCATCGTTTTTATCTGTTTTGATAACTTTTAGGTATTTTTATTGGACCTCAAATTCGAAAAATTATGAGAGATGCAGATTTCATTAACAAGCTAAGTTCCGTTGAAAGACGTGCATGGAAGAGTTTTGTTGCGCTATGCGATAATTTCCTTGGAAATCACAGAAGCGACGACTATGTCACTATTATCAATGAGTTTTTAATTGCGTATGGTGAAATGGGCTGCAACATGTCCATAAAAATTCATTTTCTGCATTCGCATTTGGACTTTTTCCCAGATAACCTGGGCCAGTTCAGTGATGAACAAGGCGAACATTTTCACCAGGAAATAGCAACTATTGAAAAACGCTTTGAAGGAAAAAATAAGATAAAAATGATTTCAGAATATTGCTGGTCACTTAAACGAGAAACTGATGATGCTGATTTAAAAAAAAACGGTCTAGCAAACACTTTTGAGTTAAATAACCAAAAATAAAATTTGTATAAAATGTTTAAAAGTTTATTTTCATGAAAAGTTAAATAACTCAGTCAATTGCTTATCTATTTTTAAACCCAAAAATGCATTGTAATCGTAAATAAATGTACTTTTTGAATAAATTCAATAGTATTACAGTTTCTTAATAAAATAATGTTTAAAAACGTCACCAAAGTTGAAAAATTTTTGAAAAATCTACAAAATTTGTGTTTGCTGGACAATAACACCCAAATTTATCAAGTTTTCTTAAATAAACTATATATTATTCGAAAGATCTTAGTTTTTTTTTTCCAAATCTAGTAAGAAATTAAAAATCGGATCATTATCCACAAAATTACAGGCTTATAAGTGCGCAAAGGTACAAAAGCCGGTTTTTTAACCGTAAATCCGGATGTTGGAGGTGTCCGGCATATTTCACTATTGGAATCTTATTTTACTCGACAAGCCCTACAAGAAAAATAATATCACTCCCCAGGTTTTTTGGACTGTCGCACCGTGTTATAGCTTGATGAGGTTGAAAATGCAGTTACCCATTTTCATCAAAAGAGCACTTATCACTTTTTTGAACTTAACCATCGATATACATGTAATTATAAATACATATTTGACATGCGCACTTTGATGTGGCAGCCGTGGCGTAGTGGATAGAGTGTGTGACTCTTACGCCAGAGAACCCAGGTTCGAATCCTCCATCCGACACAGAAAATTTTTTCAATTGAATTAATTTTTCTGTTCGGCCGTCACCTCTCTGCAGACAATGGCAAACCTCAGAGAGTAAAAAGTGCCATGAAAAGCTTCTTGAGAACATAAGCCGTTCGGAGTCGGCGTAAAACATGTAGGTCCTGTTCTCGATCATTCGTGTGTAAGCATTTCACATCACACACAACACAATTGGTCATACAAGCTCGGTCAAAGTCATTTCAAGGGCTGAAATGGCCATTTCGTTTTTTTTTTTTTTTATTGGACATGCGTCTTCTTTCATACTTTTTCGGCGTTTAAACAAATTCAGGTATTGGAAAAAATTTTTGAAGGTAATCATTTTTTTTTACGGAGCTCCCTCCCATCTCCCCATAACCAAAAGCTATATACACCACTGGTTGAAGTTAACTAAAAATTTCATATTATATTTATTATTGGAAAATAAGCTAAAGAAAAATTAATCCTCCAATTTTCCATTCATCCAATAGTTTCTCGAGATCATAATATAAAACTACCTTGTGCATTGATGTAACTAAGGATATAGTTGAAAACATAAGGGGATTTATAAAACTCATATAAGGCCAGTAGCCAAGGGGGGCCTTTAGGCCTTCAAAACCCCCTTAGGGCCCAGATAGTATGCAAAAATAACACAATTCAAGTTGACACAATCAAGGATAAACTGAGATAATCGGTCTGTTCACGTACTTTACTTGCAGAGAGAGAGAGCAAAAGAATTGAGAAAAGAAGCGTCACAATGAGAAAAATAGTAAATAAAGTTCGTAAACAGAAAACAAGTAGAAACTTGCAAACTAACAGCTGCTCGACCGACTTGACAGCATTTTTAAAAAACCAAAACAAAATTTGTAAGCTCGAGTTCTTTCAAAATATTTGAAAATGGAGCCATATAAAATAAATTTCAATTGTTTGCCAAAGACTTTAAAGCACAAATGATTTTTCTTCCGTCCATTTTAATAGGAAATCCATAAGGAATAACTTTTGACAGTTTGTTTTTTCTTTGACAAACAATTTTTTTCGTAAGCTGCAATTTTTTAAGCTCAAGTAGAATTTTTGCTAGCAGAAACTCGCAGCTAATTTTTTCTCGCTCACTTTTTTAAGCTCTCGTTGTCGTCTCTCGTTGCAAGTTTTTCGAGTACGTGAACGCTTTTCTACTAAAAACTTGTAGCAATTTGTTATAATTTGTAAACAGTTTTTGTTAGTGAGCAAACCCAATGATGATAATTTATTTGAAGATGCAAAAGTTTCAACATTTTCAAAACCAAGAACTTCGCTCAATTAATGAAAAATTTTTGTGGCCAAATAAAAGATAAACTTTGCTTATAAAAGCTAAATCCATTATACTGAAATTTGACTGCAAGTAGTTTGTATATTATAGAACCGTTTTCAATTGTGTATTTTGATGCTCAAAAAAACCCTGATATATATATATATTTGAAATTATAACTAGAACAAATGAGATTTTACAAATTGTAGAAAATTAGGTTGACATTTTGTATGCAATATCTAAGCTTATTAAACCAAAACCTTTGAGAAAGCATTGGCTTGAAAGGATTTTTTATTAAATTTTTAAAGCTTTATAATGCAAAAAATACATGACCACGAAATTTAACACATTATATGGGATTCCACGTAAAGCGTATGACTAAAAAGTTTGCCCATTCTATTTTGTTTTCTTGGTATATAAGACCATCTTAAATCTTCAACTTGACACAAAAATTTAGCCCTGTGCGAAGTCTTTTCCACATTACAGGTTTCGGAAAATCATCTTAAATCTTAATATGCTTTTTTCCGATTCCAATTTTAATTCTTTGGGGACTTGATGATTTTTTTAATCATGTTACCAAATTTTCATAAGAAAAATGAGCAGCTACATTTTGTAAGCTTCGGCATTTTTAAAATTACTTTTTGTTATGTTAAAAAATAAAAAAACGATTTGGGAATTGAAAAATTTTATTTTTAATATATATATAATTTTTTTAATTTTCAAATCATTTAAATTTACATCCGCAACTGATTAAATTCTTAAATATCGAAAAAAAAGTAACTGTTTACTTATATTTATAACAATTTATTCAGCTGAGTAATGGTTTTCAAAGAAAGTCTTATTTTGATGTGATAACTTAAATAACATATTGGGTATAAGATATTAGTGGTGCGCAAAAACCAGTTTTCGAATTACGGGTTTTGAAAAATAATCCTAAATTCAAATATGACTTTTAACAGAGTCGATTCCTTTGCTCAAAAAATTAAAAAAAAAATATATTGTAATTGATATTGGAGTTGAATGATTTTATCAGTCATAATATCAAATATTATGAGGAAATGGAACAGTTCAATTTTTATCTTTTATTATCTTTTGAATATAATTTAAATTGTCAAAATCGTTTTCGAGAACAGTAATATTTTGGCCTTTAACGATAACTCGAACTATGGCTTACACTGGCCCAAATACTTTTACACGAGCTGGGGATCAACAAAAGCATAAGGAAGCCAAAAAGAAACTAAATCTAAAGACAACATTTTTTTACTCTGCCGTTTATGTGCAATGTCCCATAAAAATTGTAAATCAAGCTTAAACAGTATAACGAACCTCTGGTTGGTCCTTTTGATGTTGCTAAGGTACGCTCAGCGGGTTTCCAGGGTTCAAACAAGAAAACTATGTATTTTCAAATTTAAAAGTTAGCAATTTTTATTATGGTGATATTATTAAAGTGACAATATATATTAGATCTCTTATTCAATTAACAAGCTCTGTTTCGGCCAGGATCTGTGCTGCTTCGGCTGCTGTTCAACAGGCAGGCCTTAAAGCCGCGGACGCTGTTGCTCGAAACAAAAATAGGCAAGCGGGCTTACAAGCCACTGACTATGTGCCTTTTTTTGGAGCAGGCGGGCAAACAAGCCACGGACTCTGCTAAAAAAAAAAATTAAAGCAGTCGGGCCTTCAAGCCACTGAGTCTGTTGATGATTTCGCGAGTGGGCCTACAAGCCACCGACTCTGGTAATGTTTCCACTTAATCTCCTTCCTGGCTCGGTAGATTGCTTCTCGTTCGCAGTTTGCCTGTTGTCGCTTCGAACGCTCGAACCGTGTGTTCACTTTGTCTCTTGTAGATCGCTCGGAGATTTTCCCGACTAATTCCTCGCACTTGCTGTCTTCACCACTGAATTGGTTTGTTTTCGCACTTTGTCTTACTTTGGCATTGACTCTCATTTCACGAAAGGTTATTCAAATCACTGAAATTCCAAGCTCAATCGCACTGAAGTAAATTCCCAAACTGAATCGCAATGACACTTTTATTCAAACTGAATCGCACTGAAGTTTATTCAAACTGAATCGCACTGAAGTTTATTCAAACTGAATCGCACTGAAGTTTATTCAAAGTTAATCCTGATCTGTAGCTGCCACCTGCTATTTATACGATTTTTATGAGTGCTTTTTGGCGTAAACAAGTTCCCGTTGTCGAAACTTCGAGACTGTTCCCGTACATCACTCTCGTTGTTGTTGTCACGTGCCGAGTTTTTCTCCTTGTTGCGCTGCTTGTTTATGCCTTATGGCCTTTATGGCGAAAGACTACTGTTGCATGTATTTGTGTTTTTCTCCTCTTTTGTAACTGGACAACAATTACCCCAGCTGCGCTTCATTCCTTTGTGTCTGTCTACCTATGTTTATCTAAAAGTGTAAGACAAAGACAGGGCTTAACTCATGTTTGTTGTTTAATTCGTGTTTGTACTTCAGTGTATTTGTAAATGTAAAAAAAATAATGTATAACAATGTGGGTATTTTTACATAGATAAATGTAAATGTATATAATAAAATCAAATGTTGGTGGCGATGTTCACCATGTGCCTCTCGTGCTTGTTGTGGCGCTAAAATTCGAACGACCAGCACTTATGTGTACACTTCATCAGCGGACCCGTTTGTGCATTACACACGGTCATCTGGCAGAGCTAACACGAACTGGAAGCCGTTCCACAAACATAAAGCACACCCAATGCCCTCCTACTGAAAACATTACGACTTCAACATAT
Source organism: Coremacera marginata (assembly GCA_914767935.1). Lineage (NCBI taxonomy): Eukaryota > Metazoa > Arthropoda > Insecta > Diptera > Sciomyzidae > Coremacera > Coremacera marginata. The sequence goes on along the minus strand of OU612045.1, from coordinate 81,608,568 downwards.
CGTACAATTGTATATCCATGGAGCCGTACTGCTCCCAATAGCAGTACCATTTTAACTACCAGTAGTGACGTACTTTCATTGTCATCTACTGGTGAAGACGAGACTTACCCAATCTCTTGCATACTAAGCAGATATGCCAGCACGGTCGTACCACTGCGCTACCCCGCCGGTGAATCTAGACCTGTGTAGCATAAACACAACCACAGCCAGCACGAGTCTCCCCGAAGGGCCAACTCATGATAGTCACCTCGGCCAAAGAAGCTTCACAACATCTCAGCAACGAATCAAAAAATTCGTGCATGCTTCAGTTTTTACAACTGGCCGTGCCCAATTAGAGCACTTAATCGTGCTTGACCGGCATCTTCAATACAGGTATGAATGTTAAATTCCCATTAGTTTTGAGAGTAGTTTTGCAACATTCGCAGAGACAACACGTATAAAGTTTCGCTCTCGCTTTTTTTTTTTATTAAATTAAACTATTAAAAATCGCAATAATGCCGTGCATTTGTGTATCAAAAGTCGAAAGACACCTCGACGAAAATAAAAAAATTAAATGCGTGAACTGTAATGAATATTACCATTGCCAATGTGTTAAATTGCAAAAAAAGTGATATTGATTTTATGATTAAAAATAATCAAAGCTATAAATGCATAAAGTGTCTCTCGGCTCGGCGCGCTTCGTTGTGTTCGCCGCCAATTGTTGCCAAAACGCAGCCGTTAGCAACATTCACTAACAAGAGCGGCAATAACAATAACATTGAAGAGACATCTGATCTCTTATCATTTACATCAGTAGATGCAATTGATGACAGACAAAAAAGTGTGTGCTCATCAACAGCCTTACAACAACAAACAACTGGCTTGCAGCAGAACCAACGTTCGCTTGGTAATACTAATAATACTCCACAACAATGCAACGAAGAAACGACTGCCAAAAACCTACATTTTTCATCTTCGAGTATACTTAAGCTAATGGATAAGAAGCTTGAGATGTTTAATGAAGGAATGGATGTGCGGTTTGCTAAACAAATTGAGCTGATTACTTCTCAAATAAGTAAAGAAATAACCTCGACAATTAAAGAGAGCGAAAAGAGAATACTCAACGAGCTCCACCAAAACATCACTGAAATCAAACAAGATCTTGGAGACGTCATGGAGCGAGTAAGCCGTTTGGAAGCAGTAGCGGGTGAGGTGAGCTGCCTTAAGGCCGAAATTTTTTCACTAAAACAACACATTGCTCAGCAAGACAATTCTGCTGTAGCTTGCGAATTGCGCATAATAGGAATTCCTTTCTACGAAAATGAAAACCTGTATGATATATTTGGAATATTATGTCAAACCTTACAAATATCTCCCCAATTTCCTGCTAGCATTTACCGGCTTAAAACAAACAAAAATCGAAATGAATTACCTGATACTGTGATTGTGGCAAAGGTCTCATCACCACATGAAAAAAATAATATTTTGCGTGCAATTGCAAATTTCATATCGGCTTTGACTCCAACGCACCATTCTACGTTAATGAATGCTTAACCAAAGCAAACTTCAAGATTTTTCAAGCAGCAGTTCGACTTAAAAAACAAAAACAACTTTTTGCGGTTTTTTCACTTCGTGGTGTTGTGAAGAGCGGTGAGGGCGAAAGGGCAACACGCATCGACAGCGTAGAGCAACTGAACGAGTTTGTTTGTTCACCTCCTTCCTCAGCTACGCAGCAACAACGACAACAACAACTCAATCAACAGTCTGGTCATGAACGTTTTTTTCGGAATGAGCTTTTACATGAAAACAGAGAAGATGATGTTTCAATCGATGCCCCTGATCTCACTTAAAATTAAAATAAATGCCACTTTAATTTCATTTTTAATTTAATTTTTATTTTTCAATGTTTTAATTTTTTTAAACTATGTTTTAGAATACTCCTTAAGAAACAATTTTTTAAGCAATATGTTTCGCAAAGAAATGCATAAAAGTGACAGCGTTACTAATACCTTTATTTTTAATATAAAACTTTTAAATCCTCAAATTGCAAAATAATAGTCGTTGCGATTCCAAAGACAATGTTTCTGCCTTAATTCGTATTCTGGGCAAGCAGAAAGAAGGATTGAAGGTCTGCCACATAAATGCGCAAAGCTTGGCAAATAAAATTGACGAGTTTAGGTATATATTTATATATATTTTCAAATTCTGGCATGGATGTTATTTGTGTGTCCGAAACTTGGTTTCAGCCTTGCGTTCAAGATAGCATTTTCAGGGCTGCTGGTTATAAAATGTTTCGTGCAGATAGAAGAACTCACGCCGGTGGTGTAAAAATTTTAATGAAGATCAAATGATGATGATAAAATTGAATATCTCTTTCTTGAATTAGTTTACGAATCAAAAAAACTACTTGTTGGTAATGTTTACAGGCCCAATCGTAATGTAGATACCACAACCTTCATTGAACAATTGGAATCTCTTACCTTATCATACACGGATATTATTATATCTGGTGATTTCAACAGTAATATACTGTCAGAAAGCAACCTCATTGAAAATATGAGTGCACTTGGGCTAACATCTGTGAACTGCACGACACCTACTCATTTTTCTCGAAATACAAATACGCTCCTAGATTTGTTTTTTGTCGGAGGTATGAATAAAGTTTTACTTTATGATCAGCTCTCAGCTGCAGTATTTTCTAAGCACGACCTGATTTTTCTTTGTTATGATTTTCACCTTAAATCTAAAGTACAACAAATGACTTTTCGTGTTTTTAAAAATATTAATTATCATTCTCTTAATGCGGAGCTTGAGTGTGTAGACTGGTCTACAATATACTACATGCCATCAGTGAATGATCAACTGCTATTTTTAGAAAACAATGGCAACCTCTTATTTGATAAACTAGTGCCAATCAGAACTAAAACCATTAAACATGACCAACCACCCTGGCTTACTAGTATGATAAAGACTCTTATCGCGAAACGTGATGAGGCTTACAGCCGTTGGAAGAGGTTTAAAACCCCTGAACTACATAAAGTTTGTCAAGGATACAGAAAAGATGTAGTAAAGGCAGTTAGGATTCTAAACTAAAATACTACGAAAATAAATATATTCCCGCAGTTGGTGGCAAGCAGACATGGAATGAAGTAAGACAAATAGGGTTAGGAAAGGATGTCCTGCAAGCAAGTGGAGACGTTGACGTCAACGCATTGAACAAAAAATTCATTGATATTCCATTGCCCATGCCAGCCTCGAATCCCTACAAAAATTCGTGCAGCAACAGTAGCCAAGACATTAGTTTCAGTTTTGAATGCGTGACTCAAACTGAAGTCTTAACTAGTTTCTTGAGCGTGAAATCAAATGCAGTAGGCTTGGATAAAATGCACCCAAAGTTTGTGAAATTGATTCTTCCAAAATTGCTCCCCTTTTTCACGCACCTATTTAATTCCATTTTGACAAAGTCTTCATTTCCAACGAGCTGGAAGAAAGCCAAAATTGTCCCCATTCCAAAACCTTGCAATGATTTTCGCCCAATCGCTATTTTACCTTTCTTGTCTAAAGTTTTCGAGTCACTGATCCACAAGCAAATGAATAGTTTTTTGCTTCAGCATTCCTTACTCACCGACAGGCAATCAGGTTTCCGGCCTAAACGGAGCTGCATTACTGCCCTGCTTGATGTAATAGAAGAAATACGAAATAGTATTGACTGCAACAAAATATAATTTTTAGTTTTGCTTGATCACTCAAAAGCATTCGATACGGTCGACCACAATATTTTATGTGATAAATTGACTCGCAGTTTCTATTTCTCACCGGCATCTACTCGTCTCTTGCTGTCGTACTTGTCCGAAAGATCTCAGTCTGTTAATATAGGCCTTACCTTTTCTGATTTCCTTGCAGTTGTCCGGGGAGTTCTACAGGGTTCAATTTTGGGCCCACTTTTATTTTCCATGTATGTGAATGACTTGCCTAATGTACTTAAATCATGCCACGTGCAAATGTATGCAGACGATGTTCAACTTTACATTGGTTGTCCTTTGAATCAACTCAACAATTGCGTAGACAACCTGAACAAAGACCTTGAAAGAATCTACAACTGGGCTTCTGCAAATGGTCTCTGCCTGAACCCGAAAAAATCTAAACGCCTCATTATTAGTAAGAAATCAATAAATATTTCTTTCACTCCCAATATTGTCCTAAATAATTCTGGCATAGAAATTGTTGAAACTACGAAAAATTTAGGCATTATTTTTAACAGTACCCTAATATAGTCGAATCATATAAACAACGCTGTCGGAAAGATTTATGGAATGCTCCGCAACTTGTGGGCAACGCAATACTATACCCCTCAAAAATTAAGAATGCTATTGGCCAAAACATATCTTGTGCCCACTTTACTGTATGGGTGTGAAATTTTTGCATACTGCGACGCTGCAAGCAAACGAAAATTTAATGTAATATATAATAACATTGCTCGATACGTATTTAAGCTAAATCGTTCGGATCATGTATCGCAGTTTGCAAAGCAAATCACAAATTTAACTTTTGATAACCTTCTTATCCTTAGAACTTTAACTACTTTGCACAAAATAATTTATACCAAAGAACCAAATTATTTATTTGAAAAAATAAGGTTTCTTAGATCAAATCGTGGGAATAACCTTATACAACCTAAATCTGTTTGCTTGATGTCCGAACGCCAATTCCTTGTTAAGGGGGTCCTCTGGTAATCCGAAATTTTTTTTTCGATTTTTTCAAAATTCGAAATAGTTTAGGAGATACAGGCATTTTTGTGTAGGTATGTTTTCGTCAAAATAACGCATCAGCAAAGTTGTTTATTTGCCTGCAGTCATTAGTCGAAAATTCTGTGGAATTCTTCCAAAATATGTATTGATATTACAAAATATACACACACAGTATGTATACATGCAGTATGTATACATGCATGTTTTGATTTAGGGGTTGAAATGATTTTGAGCCCAGGTGTTCACATGAAAGAAGCAAACGAACGAGATTCAGTTTATTTTCGAACGCTGAAAGCTACGCGTGCGCGATAACTGCTGTTGTAAAATAAAAGAAAAATCGTTTTGTGTTTTTTTTTTTGCTATGGATAAAAAAAGCCACCCAAACGCGCCGCGTAAGTACGCGTATCGAACAAAAAAGAGGCATTTCCATGGAAACCAGCACTCCCAAGTAGAGGACACCGACTTTGCCAGCACATCGGCCAAAAAATTGAAGAAAACGCAAGACAATGAAGTCATCATCGAAAACAACCTCCAGTTCTGTTTCTTGGAATTTTTTTCATTTTTCCAAACGCTTGCTGCTCTGGTTATCTGCGCCCAATGTAAACAAAAAATTCGATTTGGAAAAACATGTATGCGTGGAGTCGGCTTCAAAGTGAGTCTGCAGTGCCAATGTAAAGCTACACAGTATATTAATTCTTCGCCGGTGGTCGGTAAATCTTTTGTTGTAAATCGCCGGTTGATATGCCATGATATTGCTTGGAATAGGGAGAGAAGGTATTAATATGTTCTGCGGATTAATGGACATATGCCAAGGATTGTGCCTTGATGCGTACTATGGCACCTTGAAAAACATGCATGTGTCTGCTAAAGCAGTTTACAAGCAGTGCCTGTTGAATGCGGTTAAAGAAGAGCAACGACTTCAACGCTCAGAGCTAAAAACGTACGCATCATCGAAAGAGGGTCGCACAGCCCGCAGAGCCCAAAAAGCCATGGAAAACTCGTTTTATGAGATGGAGGAAGGCACACTTTATGGGGCTGGAATTGCCGATTAATATTCGTAAGTATTGTATTAAAAAAATATGTGTTAATGTCATTTGTGTGCCTCAAAATTGAAGTCAAAACTTTAAACGCGTTTTTCTCGAAACCATGTTTTTCAAAACTTTGCGCACGATAACTCAAACAGTTTTTGACCGATTTTGATATATGAGGCATGAAACGACGCAGAATTTACGCCGCTATAGCCCCTACCTCAAACTTGCCGAAAAAATAATGTTTACTATTTTTTTTCTACACTAGACTACAAAAAAAAAGGTCGAAATTCGATTTTTCATTTTCAAAGTGGCGGCTCCCCCCCTAAAAAAATTTCGATTTTTGTTTCCGAGGTAGGGGCTATACGGACATTCATTCTAAGTAACTGAATATTTTTTTTTTTTTTCAGACGATGTTTACACTTGGAATCGTGCGCAATTTGGACCCACCTTTTTTCCGGAGAACCTCGTTACCAGGCCGAGAACTTTCTGAACGGTCCATAAATTCACTTTTTCAAAATTTTGTATTTTTTTCAATAAATTAAGCTACCCAAATCAAAAAACGGAACTAAAATATCTTTACTCGTTCTCTTTCCACAATATTTTGAAAAAAGGCTAAAATTTGGCATAGATTACCAGAGGACCCCCTTAATTCAATAAGTCATTGGAATTCGCTCCCTCACTCCATTCAGTGTATTAGAAATGCATCGCAATTTAAAAACTTCATTTCTTTTTATTAGCTTCATTGTAGTTATCAATTATATAAAATTTCAATAGTTCTTACCTTAACTCAAATGTTCTGTATATAATATATATTTAATTTTTATAACTAGTATTCTATTATGTATTCATAAACGTCTTAAACAAACATGTTAATCACCTCTAAGAAATAATGTTCATTCATAAGATTAAGTTCTTGAGAGCATTAATGACAAATACAGTTTGTCAAATAATTCTTTGCGAAATGAAAAATAATCACATATTTCATATTTAAATTAAAAATTTATTAACAAAAACGCTGTTTCTTTCACTTTTTCTTTCTCTATATTTTAAATATAGATTATAACTATTAATATTAATAATAAAAATGATAAATTTTAATATAGAAAGCAACAAAAAATAACAAAAACAAAATAAATGCAAATATTCTTTTGTCAATTAATTCTTTGCAAAATGAAAACACACGTCGAAAAGGGACGCAAAACTAAATAACGGCACATCAAAAAAAAAAAACACTTTGGAATTCTTCTTTGGTTTGCTCTCCTCTAATGTTATCATTACGATTTGTTATTTAGAGAAGTGCACATTCAACTGGAATCGGCGAATTTAACCATGCCTGGAAAACGAGTTAGTGACAATTTAATTCAGTTAGTTTATTACAATTATTATAAGGGAAAAACGGCAAAAGAATTGGCAGAAATGTTTAATATTAAATTAAGGACCATTTACAACATTATTAGACGTGCGGAAAAAGAAGATCGTTTGCACCTAAACAATTCTAACGGCAGACCACCAAAGCTCAGCAGTCGCGATCAGTCCAAAATTTTAAAAACGATTGAAGATAACCCGCAAACAAGCTTGAGGCAGTTGGCATTGGACATAAAAACTGATTGCCATAAGGAAGTGAGCCACGAGACTGTAAGAAAAGTTCTAAAAATGCACAAGTACTCATCACATGTAGCCCGAAAGAAGCCATTGCTTTCTGCTATTAACATTGAAAAGCGGCTAAACTTTTCTATTGCTAATATTAACAATGCTGCAGAGTACTGGAATGACGTAATTTTTTGTGATGAGACTAAAATAATGTTGTACCATCATGATGGACCCAGCAAAGTTTGGAGAAAGCCAAACACTGCCCTCCAGCAGAAAAATTTAATTCCAACAGTGAAGTTTGGCAAGCTGTCTGTAATGTCGTGGGGTTGTATATCTTCCAAGGGCGTTGGGGAGGTGCGTATTTTCAATGAAACTATGACCAAGGAATATTACTTGGATATTCTTAGAAATGAATTATCAAGGAGCGCGATACGTTTTGGGTTTGTTGATCCTGAAAAACCAAATAAACTCAAGTATAAGCTGTATCAGGACAACGACCCAAAACACAAATCGTTTCTATGCAGGACCTGGCTGCTCTATAATTGCACCAAAGATATCGACGCACCTCCCCAAAGCCCAGACCTAAATCCCATTGAAAATTTGTGGGCTTTATTAAAGAAAAAGGTTGCTAAACGGGGTCCAACCAATAAAAATGCATTAATTAAAGCAATTCAAGAAGAATGGGACAAAATACCGGAATATTACGACATAAATGCCCTTATTCAGTCAATGCCGCGTCGGCTGAAGGCTGTCTTGGATGCTAATGGCCACCATACCAAATATTAAATGTCAATAGTATTTTAGTTTTTAAGTTTCTGTTACAAATCTACCACGTGTCTTTATTTTGCAAAGAATTAATTGACAAGAGAATATTTGCTTTTATTTTTTTTTTGTTATTTTTTGTTCTTTTCTATATTGAAATTTATCATTTTTATTATTAATATTAATAGTTATAATCTATATTTAAAATATAGAGAAAGAAAAAGTGAATGAAAACGCGTTTTTGTTAATAAATATTTGATTTAAGTATGAAATATATGATTATTTTTCATTTTGCAAAGAATTAGTTGACAAACTGTAAATAAAACAATTCAAAACAATTCAAACAATTCACTTACCATGGAAGAAGTGCCTATTCGCCATGTTTACACAACACAACAACGCATCGAATATTCTGTGTCATTGACACCTCAATTCATTCACCCAACTTATACAGCCCTCAGTTGTCTCCTTGCCGTGAATAGATAGGGTTGTCCTCTTTGACGAGTATGACTATCCCCGTGCTTGCAAGTTTTAAGGTCAATTGCTATACCTTCGCAGGCTTTTTTACATATTCGATATACCGAATATGACCTGCTACGAAGATGGGCGCCACCCCGAGCTCTTGGTTGGCCCTGTTAGTTTTTAGGTTTGCAGGACGTATCCTACAAACAACCATCCTCCTTTATTCTTTGTTTAATTATAAACAAAGCCAAAGCAATAACAATAAGAAAATATAAAAATAACAATCATAACTAAATAAATAAAAATATTTTGATTAGCTTTTTCTGTCTCAGTCACTGTGTCATAAATATAACCGAAATGGAAATGTCGTGTGCCAAATTAAATTGCGTAAATGATGACAAAAGTTCTCTCAAAATAACTTGCAAAGGGTTATGTGGTAAATCATTTCATGGCATTTGTGGCCTCTTTCCAGCTCTTAAGTAATGAGTCAAGTAAAATGTTCTTTATATTTTTTGAATGAAAAAAGTAGTAAGAAAGTATTTTTAGCAGTACACAAAAATAAATCGAGCAGCGGTGAAATTTCTCTCTGTCCTGTCTCAATCTTCAGCTGAAAATGGTTTTAAGGCCGAATACTTTTTTGCTTATACTTTCCTATACTTGAGTGGACTAAGAGTTCCCTTGTTTTTCGTGAAGGACAACGTGGGTATACAGCAGTTAGTCATAGTAGAAACTAAGACAGAAACTTTAGACATTGCCTATGTCTAAACTGGTTGACTACCTAAATTGTTTTCGTTCGACCGTCATATATGTCGCTATAATTTACTCCTGAGATCATCCCAGCAAATCATTCCTTAAACCCTAAACAGTTGTTGAATAGGCCTATGAAATTGTTATCGTATTGTAACTTTTAAGTAACTAAATTCACTTGAAGAAACAATGTGAAGAGGATATTCTTGAGAAGAGGAAAGAGGAGTTTCTTGTTACTTATTATTGCCTTTGGGTGATTTAAACCAAGGATTATACGTTATTATTGGCTTTTACTGTTGCAATTTCTTACACTTGTTGAGACTGTCTTCAGTTGTGGATCAAACGTCGCAAAGCCTTTACCAAGGCAATTTTACGGTAACTTTCTTAAAAATCCACGAAGTGTAAGACTTCCGCATAGTTTCCAATCTGTACCTTTTTTTATATATTTGGCATTATTTTTTTTATTTTGGAGTATGAATTAATTAGAGGAGGATTAAAAATTAATTTTGTGTATCTTAGTGATTTTAACTATTTTTATTTTAAACATATCTCGAAAGAATTTGACCCAATGTGAGAATTTTTGCAATATGTTTTAGCAAAACATTACATATTTTCAAAACTTGCCTCAGACTGCAAAAACAACGTTTTCTATAATAATGATTATTACAAGCACCTTTACCTTTTTTTATATATTTGGCATTATTTTTTTATATATTTGGAGTATGAATTAATTAGAGGAAGATTAAAAATTAATTTTGTGTATCTTAGTGATTTGAACTATTTTTATTTTAAACATATCTCGAAAGAATTTGACCCAAGTAGATACGATATGGCGATTCTGGCGCAGGAGGCTCGGAGTCTCAAGCCGATGACGTCACTCTGGCCCAGCGCCATCTTGTGGGGGCTTTTTGCTAAAATGTGCAAAGGTGTATGTCTTTGCTAAAAGCTATTATGGTGTATGTCTTTGCTTTAAACTTTTAAATTGGCAAGTTTGGGGTATGTCTTTGCTTTAAACTTTTAAAATTAGCAAGTTTGGGGTATGTCTTTGCTTTAAGCGTTGGTCATAATTTTATACACTACACTATCGGTAGTGGTAGTCAAGCGAGTTCTTATCAGAGTTCGCATGAGTAAACGAAATACATAGCAACCAGGAAGAGTCAAGTCAGATGTAGAAACTTCGAGAACATTTTAGAAGCTGACAACAACATCACCAATGTCTTTGCTTTAAGCGTTTGTCATAATTTTATACACTACACAATCGGTAGTAGTACCTAATAGCAATGACTCAAATCCTGCTGGTTGACTTTAGCTGAAATGATATGACTTGCTATATGAAAATATATATATTAATATGGGTTGAAGCAATTTAGGTACGGCGAAGGTTGAAGGGTTAAAGAATTGTTTATAAATTTATCATAATGGTGCTAAGTATTAGGTTTGTGTATTACTTATTATTTACATAAGTAGTTTAAGAATTGGATAACAACCATTTGAAACATAGGCGTATATAAGTGGGATACATCTGAGGTACAAGTCTCAATCCCCCGGTCAAGTCGTCCAGCAAAATCTCCGCCTCTGGCTTATATTTTATATAAATTCAAGAGTCTGTAAAGCTTCGAGATGCAGAAACTTCGAGAACATTTTAGAAGCCGACTTATGTCATTGTATGCCGAAGCGAATGGCGTGAGAGAGAAAGGGAGAGAGGGAATTTGATAGTAAGAGAGAGAAAGGGAGATAGCAAATAGCGCGATCGTATGCAAATAATACTTCAGAATCAACCTAACCTAAGCCAATGCCATAGATATAGGGGTTGTTATCCAATTCTTAAACTACTTATGCAAATCTAATACACAAACCTAATACTTGGCACCATTATGGTAAATTTATAAACAATTCTTTAACCCTTCAACCTTCTCCGTACCTAAATTGCTTCAACCCATATTAATATATATATTTTCATATAGCAAGTCATACCATTTAAGCTAAGCTCGTCACTCAGAATTTGAGTCATTGCTATTAGGTATTCGAGGGTTAAGAAAAAAACATGCAAACACTGATAAGAACTCGCTTGACTACCACTACCGATAATGTAGTGTATAAAATTATGATCAACGCTTAAAGCAAAGACATACACCAAACATGCTAATTTAAAAGTATAAAGCAAAGACATACACCAACCTTGCCAATTTTAAAAGCTTAAAGCAAAGACATACACCAACCTTGCCAATTTAAAAGCTTAAAGCAAAGACATACACCAACCTTGCCAATTTTAAAAGCTTAAAGCAAAGACATACACCAAACATGCCGATTTTTAATAGATTTTAGCAAAGGCATACACCAAACTTGCCAATTTTAAAAGTTTAAAGCAAAGACATACACCAAACATGCCGATTTTTAATAGATTTTAGCAAGGACATACACCAAACTTGCAAATTTTTAATAGCTTTTAGCAAAGACATACACCATAATAGCTTTTAGCAAAGACATACACCATAATAGCTTTTAGCAAAGACATACACCTTTGCACATTTTAGCAAAAATCCCCCACAAGATGGCGCTGGGGTGCGGGCGTGACGTCATCGGCTTGCGCCTCCGCGCCTCCTGGTCCAGAAGCCCTGTATTGTATCTACTGACCCAATGTAAAAATGTTTGCAATATGTTTTAGCAAAACATCACATATTTTCAAAACTTGCCTCAGTCTGCAAAAACAACGTTTTCTATAATAATGATTATTACAAGCACATTGTTTCTCACAAAATTTAATTTACGATAAAATGTGACTAGCATATATTTCCTGATATTCACAATATTTTCGTGTTCGTTCTTCATCGAAAAAAAGTAATATAAAAAATTTTTTTTCTTCTGAGCTGCATTCACTTTTACGTAATTTTTTTAAAAAAAATTTCTGTTTGATTATTTTTCAGTTTTTTTATATAAAATTGATGCTTTACTTGAGAGCTGGAAACAGACCTTTATATATGAGAAGTTTTATTAAAAGAATACGAAGCAAACTTTGTATTTTTATATGACGATTGCAAAGAGATATCATTCTCGCACATAGTGCTCGCGATTAAATTCCTCAATGACTCCGTCTCCTCGATGGTATCAGAAATACACAATTCCTTGTTAATGCATCAAAACAACTACCTAAAAACAATGATATTGTTAAAATTTTGGAGGATATAAACAACGTTATTGAAACCGCGACCAAGGATACAAACTTCAAACTATTATGAAGAACATTAAAACATTAACGGATAGTGGGAGTGAATAATAATAAAATCTTCTCCCTTGAAACCGCAATAAGTGACCTAACCAACGTCGTTAGCACAAACTTCAACAATACTCAAACATTAGACCTGACCCAAGCAATAAATGACAATATTAATGTACAACGCACAGTAGATAATTCAATCTACTTCGACTAAACCTCTACCTTCAGCTGCGCAACCGCATCTACTACTGAATAGCAGAATAGCAGAAATAGCTGATATCGTAGGACAGCAGCCACAAAGAATCGACACCATACCTGACCTCACACTCTCTACGTCGCATCACAACTCGTCTTCAATATTTCAGGAAATTGTAGAAGCCTTCTCTCGCTCACCATCAGCTTCTTTTAAAATACCTATACTACAAATACAGTAACTGCACCAGTCGCCGCTCCACGTAATGTTATTGTACGTATTGGAACAACGTGGACTCAATCTGAATGGGACACCAGGATTCCACGGCTTAGGACTGGAAACCTAAGGGGTAATACTACATTGTTTATTAAAGGATTCCCCCTGAAGGCGAATAAATCTTGTGTGAAAAAGTACTTCCATGATAAATATAAATAAATATACCCACCAAGTTTGCATGGATATTCTTAAATTCTCCTGGCGATAAAATTGAGAATGGAAACATATGTATATCTGAATGGACGGAAAAAACGGGTAAAAAATCATAAAGGTCTAATGTGAAAAGCTACATCAACCCACCTTCAACTTTAAAAAAATCAGATCCAAACTGGCCTTACAAAACCAATGTGTTCCCTACTTTCTCTAATCCACCTCCTCTCCTAAAATAACCTTTGAATCCGATTTCATCACTCTATACAAAACAAGCAGGTTCACAAGACATACAGAGTCAACTTAGTCAACTTAATCAAAACGGAACCGTGTTTCCTTTAATCTTTCATCCGTACCTGATCCTACTCCTGGTCATTATATATGTAATATTAATAGCAATCCTCCAATCAAATATACAAACTTCATACGCTCCTACGTTTTAAATCCATCACCGCCTTCTTTAACTGTAAGTATTAAACCAGTAGAGTAACTAAAGAGATGGAGTCTTCTAATCCATGCGGTCCAGCAAGTTCCTCTAAGAAACTCACTGATGCACAGCCTGTACGCAGTGCAACTCAAACATTCTCTGATACACCATCTGGCTTTCTTGATCCTCTTCTCCCTCCTATATCAAAGCTATCAAAAAATCTTTCCGATTTAAGTAGTGACGGCCGCTTTGTCATGTCGCGCCTAAGAGACCGGAGATTATATGACAACGTATGCCTATACCTCACATACTTGCACAGTAAAACATATTCAATTTGTATTGACGGCTTAACGAAGGCAAGTGTCATGGTTTTGTAGCGGATTGGAAAAGTCACCAAGAGTCACAACTTAAAAAAATAAAAAAGAAACGAATTTCAAACGTTAGCGTATGGCATTGCTGAGCAACGATGCCGGCCAGTGAAGCAGCAGCCCTGACTTTTCTATTTGGAGGGCGCCCCTGTGAACCTCGCACAGATGATTAGTCAGGGCGCCTGCTTCCCTCAGCCGACGCCATCGCCCCTGGTCAGGTGACCCGACAACACGGGGTTGGACACTACTGCACGTGCTTGTATGCCAGAGTGCCAGTTCGGTAAGATGTGGGGAGGTTCGTTGTGGTCGACCACGCGTGCCTTCTTCGCACAAATGTTTCACGTGCATATTAAAAACAAAAAAATGCCAGGTCGACGATTCAAACCAAGGTGAGAAAAATAATTACCGGAACCTGAAAAGAAATAAAAACAATATATTTTAAAAAAAAGGAAAAAGGTTGGGAGCCCCTGGCTTTCCCATCCAACAACCAACCTCGAGTCCAGATGGCCTGGCTCGGCCCACACTATTTACACCCTTCCTGGAGGATTTGGGGCAAACAAAATTTTTATCCTCCCCTAATACATCCATTCTCCCCCGACCAAATAACTAGAATTTTAGTTGTACATTTTAAATCTTATATTCCATTTAATTAAACATAAATTAAAAAAAAAAGACTTGTGACAGCTGTCTGAATAAAAGAAAAATATCCGATTTAAATAAGAGAAAAACTGTCAGATTTAAATGCAAGACAAATGTCAGAATTGGATAAAGGAGAAATGTCAGAGTTCAATAGAAATAATACGGTCAGATTTGGATACAAAGAAATGTCAGATTGGAATGAAAGGAAACTGTCAGAGTTGTATTAAAAACAAACGTCAGAGTTGAATAAATGAAAATGTCACAATTAAAATACAGTAAACTGTCAGAATTGAATAAACGGTAAATGTCCTATTTGAAAAAGAGAGATGTCAGGTTTAAATTAAACGAAAGATTTCAGATTTAAATAAGAGACAAAATATTGGATTGGAATAAATGAATATGTCAGATTTATATGAGAGAATATGGTCAAATTGGAATGAAAAGAAGGTGTCAGATTGGAATAAAAAAAATTGTCACATTTGATCAACCGAAAACGTCCGATTTAAATTAACAAAAAATGTCAGCTTAGAATAAGAAGAAATGTGACAATTAAATTAAAGGAAATGTCAGATTTATATAAAAGAGAAAAATGTCGGACGTCAAATTAAGCAAGTAGATCAGCTGTCAAAGTCAACGTGTCAGCTGTCAAAGTCAAAGTGCCAGCTGTCACACCTTGAATGTCCCGAATGTTTGCATACAATACCGGCTATGGTGATTTCTGGCCTCTACGTTCAAATGTGAATTCAACTTCTCAGTCAAAGCCAACTTCAAACATTTAAGCAAGATCTCACCACGTTCTGTGCCGTTACAAAACAGTTCTTCGGAACAGTTGAACGCTTGTTGCAAGGACTGAAGGCACTATTCCCTAATGTCTTTGGCGTGATATACCCCCAGCCGTTTATTTGCCAAATCAGCCCGCTCATAGTATGTCGACCCCATTATCTAAATTACCCTAGCTTTCTCAAACACGTTCGCCAGCTTAGCATTAAAATGCTCAGAGGCTTTACTTTGGGCAAAACTTCTTCGATACACGACCTGACCAACCTCAAAACTCACTGGCCGTGAACGCATATTATACAGCCTCTCATTCTTCTCATATGCCTGTCGCAAGTTTTCTCGCACTTGCTATCGAACCAGTCCAGTTCTCTCTTCAGGCTTAGTTTCAGCCGTTGGATCTTCCAATCATTTTAACTTACGCAAAAGTTCATAATTTTTTGAGAGATAAATCATATTTTGTCCGAAAATAACAAAATACGGCGAAAAACCTGGATGACGAGTGAACTGAGCTGCGCTAATCACAAACAAGGATTCATCCCAATCCTTTTGGTCAGGATGGATATATGCGCGTACAGTGGCTATTATGGAGCGATTTACGCGTTCTACTGCGTTGGCTTCAAGAGAATAATTGGCTATGAGATAATGCGTTACACCATAACTTTTTAACAAGTCTTTAAATGTGTTCGATTTAAATTGAACACCATTGTCCGTTGTTATAATTTCTGGAATGCCAAAAATAGAAAAAATTCGCTTTTCCAAAAATTCAACGGTTTTCTTAGTGGTAAAGATAAGAATGAATTCTAAAAAGAGGAATTTCAAAAGGTGGTCAAGCACAATCAACAATCGTGACCTAGGGTAAGGCCCTAAAAGGTAGATCTCTGAAAGATTTTTAGATTTATTTTATTTTAGATTTATTTTGTTTTATTTTGGGGTACAAAAAGATAAAGTCTTTTACAGTACAACAATAGGTATTGACATTAGTTAAATACAAATAAACTTAAAATTAACTTTATTATTTGTGTATAAAGTAAAATTAGCTTAAAACTATTGAGATTTACAACATTAAAAAAAGTTTAAAATGCAAAAAGGCAAAATAAATTATATAATTAACTTTTAAAGTACGTCTGAGCATTTAAGTGAATTTTAAAATAATAAGAAAGACGAATAAATATAAATAAAGACAACAGAGAAGTGAGGTAAGACTTAAGTAAAGTAAAAAGTAGGAAAAGAAACCGAAGCATAAATTTATTGACTTAAGCTACTGAAGTACTTAAAGATGGCAGTTTGAAGCTGGTTTGTGCAGTAATTTGTTGAATAGAGTTTGGCAGTGCATTCCAAAGCCTAATGGTGCTGATAAAAAAGAACCTACTACTGTTGAGGTAATTAACTCTAGGCACAACAAAGCTAGTTGACCGTTGGGACAGAAGTAAACCACAGCCCAGAATGCCTTTACTCCTTTGAGAAATATGTTCAAAGCGACTGATCCCGTATACATATCTAGCCGCGCTATTGAATGCTACCACAAGTTTATGCTGTGATTGTGAGTCTAGCTGACAATAAACAACGTCGAAGAAATTTATAAATGGCATAACTAATTGCAAAACGAGTCTGCGCCTAGTTTCAATGGGCATGAAGTCGGAAGAAGTGCGTAAGTAGCGTTAAGTCACGTAAATTTTACCTATCATATTGTTAATGTGGTCAGTACAAGTCAACTTTGAGTTAATTATAAATCCTAGATTTTTAGCTTTATATAAAATTTCAAGTTGATCAGAACCAATGAATAAAGGGGGAATATCTATAAAGCAGTAGTCACTTTTAGCTATAGGTAGTACCTTACTTTTAATTGGATTAATAAGGAGGAAGTTAGTAACTGCCCAAATATTCAATAAAGTCAAATCATAACTCAGTCTATAAGTCAAGTCTTCTAAAAGTCTAGTAGGTCGATAGACATAGAGTTGAATATCATCAGCATAGGCGTGAACAGTTGCATATTTAAAGACAGAAAAAAACATCATTAATAAGAACAGAGAATAGGAGTGGACCCAAAATAGATCCTTGAGGAACTCCAGTTACAACAGTTCTTAATGATGAATAAACGTTTTTTACTAATACTCGATGCATCCTACCCTCTATACCCTTCGATATTCCTATCCTACCCTTCGATATTAAATTCATCGCACTTGAGCTAACTCTAAAGTAGTTTTTTAGCTTATAGCAGAGAAGGGTATCGGAATAAAATGCCTTAGAAAAATCAGCAAGCCAAAGTAGCGTCAGAAAATTCTGATCATACGAAATTCTAATTTCATCAAAAATTTTAACCGCTGCTGTAGAACAGCTGCGGCTAGTTCTAAACCCAGACTGCGAAGCAGACAATAACTTATTTATATTCAGGTATTCATACATTTGGTTGGATTCGAATCGAAGTAAGGTGTTGTCCTATAGGTGGACGGAGTATGTAATTAGGAGCCTTGCAAGCTCGAAGAAGGTTTAATTTTGCAAACCTTGCAAGCTAGAACCTAATCACGTACTTGTTTTGCTATTCGTGGCCAAAAGTACAACATTTTTAAACGGGTCAGTGTTTTGTGAATCCCACCATCAGAACTTATTGGGTGATCGTGAGCTTCAACAATGAGCGACATTCTCAATTCTTCAGGCACCCAGAGCTTCCATGATGGTTCTTCTTGAGTGGGATCACTACAGGCAAATTCACACCGCTTGTAAATCAAATCATCGACTACCTGAATGTCGGGTTACTGACAATCACAATTTTTGAATTCATTGACTAATTTCAGATAATTCTTCGTTTTAAAAGGTGCTGAAGAAAAATCTAAAACTGTCGAAGTTGCAGTCGAATTCTCATATAGTTCTGGAATTTCAACGTCGTCAGCCGAATGCACTCTTGCCTGACTCTTCCTGGAGTCAGGAACAACATTTTGGCTACCTTTGCGATGCAAGATGGTAAATTTGAAACCTTGCAGTTTCAATGTCCAGCAAGCAAGTCTGCCAGGCAAATCGGTTTGACCATTCAACCATTTTAAAGATGCGTGATCAGTGATTACTTCGAATTCATGCCGCTCGACATAAGCTCGAAATTTTTGTATGGTCATGACCGCTGGAAGACATTCTTGTTCTAAAACAGTATAGTTTCGTTGAGCTTAATTAAATTTATACGACATATACGCAATCGGGACTTCATTACCCTCATCATCGCGCTGAGCCAAAGCCACTTCGACTCCATATAGAGATGCGTTGCACTGGATGGAAAACGAACGAGAAAAATCAGGGCTGTGAAGCACTGGTGCACTACAAAGGCTATTTTTGACCAAATGCTGATAACAACTCATCAGTTCAAACTAATTTTTTCGCTTTTTGCAGCATGTTGGTCAAAGGTGTTGAAATTGAAGCGTAATTGAGCACGAACCGTCGGTACCATCCACAAACTCCAAGAAAACGACGAAGTTGTCGAACAGTTTTTGGCAAGGGAAAATCTCGAATTGCCCTCATTTTTTCTGGATCGGTACTTATGGTTCCATGCCCAATCACGTGACCAATATAATGAATTTTCTTAGGTAAAAATTTTCTCTTTTCAATGTTGATGGTTAGTCCAGCATGTCTGATACAATTGGCTACCTCGTACAGCAAAGATAAATGATCTTCAAACGTCTTGGTTATTAGCAACAAATCGTAAGTGGACAAAAACCTTAGTTCTCAAGAGAACAGGTATGACCTTGCCCATCAAGCGGGACATCGTTTGCGGTGCATTACAAAGGCCGAAAGACATTGTAACAAACTGGTACAACGGTCGATAAGGCATCGTGAAAGCTGTCTTATCCCTTGACGCTGCATCCAACGGAATCTGCCAGAAAGCGTCCTTCAAATCTGTGCTCGAAATGAATTGAGCTTTTGGAAGCCGACTGAGGATTCCATCAATGAGCGGCAAAGGATAGGCATCCCTCACGGTAACCTTACGCGCATCAAGACATAATCTCACTTTATTTGGTTTGACGATCAGAGCCACAGGAGATGACCAAGCGCTTTGAGACACCTCCATAACACCAAGTGCCAACATGCGATCTACTTCAGCCAAAATAAGTTTTTCGACACCAGGAGAAACAGAGAAATGTCATTGTTTGACTGGCTTTGCATTTCCTAGGTCGATGACGTGACTTATCAAACTGGTGCGGCCTAAGACTTGTTCAGAAAAAGACGGAAAGTTTAAAATTGTTGCATTTAGTCAAGCTTGTTGACGATCAGTGAAAACATGTCAAGTGGGATCAATTTCACAAACGCCACTAATTGAAGAGTAGTTGTAATTTTCCAGAAAAAGATCTCCAGCCAATCCAAAAGCTTTCACGAAATCAATTCCCAAGTACAAGTCTTGAGACAAAGATGGAACGATCAAAAACCTGAGTGGTTTGATGACTCCTCGAAGGGTGATGGTGATATCGAGCACTCTCGCCGAAGAATGACTCGTCCCGTCCGCCGTTTTCAGACTAATCGAATACCTTCAGCTGCAGGTTAGACAACAGTGTTTGTGCCAAATTGTTGGCAATGCAACTGACAGTGGCGCCAGTATTGATTAACCCTACTAGCGTCTCGCCGGCTAATGAGACCGGTGCGTAAGGACGAACATCAGAGGAGCAGCCGACAAAACCGCTGATCACACAAATTTTCTCAAGGCTCTTACCTTGTTCCAAAATGGCCTCAGTCTTGCAGTTGATCGTTGCTTTATTTTACTTTTTGTTTTGTTGCAGCCCCCGCCCTGAAAAATACGTCTACGAGCAGCGTTATACTCTTGTCATCGCACGTGCAAAGGCTTGAACGTCCTTTGTGGTGCACTAGAAGCCATTTGTTCTCGTTTTAAAATCTGGATTTTACCCTTCGGTACGTCTGGGATTTCCTCAGTTTGGCATGCCACCTCAGCAGGTAGTGAGGGGCAGGAGGAAAATCTAAAAAGCAATTATCATTTGTATGTGTAGCGTTGTGCTAAGCGTCAGTGCTGCCTGACTCGCATGTCAGATCGGAGACCTGACGCTGCGGCGGGAAGCTTCTAGAATTCCTATCATGTTCTTCGTTCAGTAATTCACGTCTCCGAACAAATGTGTGAAGCTGACTAGCACTGCTCACCGAAACATACAACAAACTACGTTGCACGTCTAATTGCAAGACTTGTCGCAAAATCTGTAAGCTGCCTGACTGACTCATAATATTCGTCAAACTTCTCATCAAACTTTTGTTTGCGGATGCGCACTAAGTCCATGATGTCGAGAACGGTTCTGTGATCCTAAAATTGGCTTCGAAGTTCGGCACACAGTGCCATCCATACGATTCGAGAAACACTTCGATGATACCGCCAAAACCAATCCAAGACCTTGCCTACGAACAACAAGTGCGCATGATCAGCTAGCGTTTCGAAGTCCCCCCGCAAGCTCTGCATCGTCAGAGAGTTCACCTGATAAATAAATTTATTGATGTTCAGCGCGTCATTTTTCCCACTAAAGGTAATCTTCCAGTTGGAGATTTTGCTGGCTACATTCTCTGCCAACACAAAGAGCGAGGACCACCCTGGCACACCGCTGGCATTGTGCACCTGCTGATTCGGGAGCGGAGGATCTGGAATGCCCTGAGGATACCCTCTCCTGGGTCCGACATCCGAAAGTGGAGCCTAGTGAAGATGAGGTTGTAGATAATTCGAAAATTGCTGATTTTTAACAGAAGGATTGATGCCTCAGCCTGTTGGGACTCCGCGACAGAACACGATGTGGCGTTGGTCCGTGAGGAGTGTGTCCGACCGGGCTTAAGCTCAATTCAGAGATTTGCAAATTTTTATTTCTATCTGTTAATGCGTGCGGTGCCGAGACGGATTGAAAATTATCAGATGGAACTTTATAATGCGCACTTGCAGTTTGATCTTAGAACCAGTCGACCGACTCGTTAGCGGCTGCATTGCCAAAATATTCATATTTGAATTTTGCGCCTGACTAAAACCTAAGTTTCTTTAGTTTCTAGTGGCCGGACGTCTTTTCTTTACCGCGCCCTGGCTGGAATTCGAGTTACCTGGCGAAGGTAACGAAGAAGCCCCTTCTAGAGCAGGCTTATGTGGCCTAAGTTTTTTCTCACTACATAGCGTATGACATAGCGGACAACTGCGGCTCGTAAGGATCCACTGGGATGTACAGGCTCTGTGGAAAACGTGCTTGCACGGCGTTAACGCGAGTTTTCCGCAACCTCCACCTGAGCAGGTATATCTTCCGCTCTATGATGCAACGGCATTGCGGCTTTATTCAAAAATAAAATAAAAAATTATATTTCAATTCGATAATGATTTCACTTACTAAAAACGATACGTTTCAGAAGTGATGGTGGGCAATTCAAAAGAGATACAAATATAATTTAACGTAAGTATACGGTGTGTATTTGTCTTAGGAGCGAATGTTAATTTTGAAAAAAAAAAAATGGAGTGTTGGTTGTTGGCTGGCTGAGTCAGGGGTTTGTTATCGAGAGAAGAAAAAACAAAAATGTGCACAAAGTTACTTTAAATGGTTTTACTGGAAGCCTCGAGCTACGGAGGAAAAGCCCAGAGTGAAGCCGTCAATAAGCGCACTTGCACACACTTCATCGCATTCCATGAGACACTCGACACTACACTCCGCAACACGAAAACCTCCAGCAAGAAATAACAAAAAACTAGTAAGGGTGGAGCTTCGGCAGGGTACCGAAGCTAAAATACCCCCCGCGGACATATTGAAGTATATTCCAAGTCTTTAGCCACGACATACACGATGACATTCAGTTTTTTATATTAACGAAAGTTTTCCTATTTTGATGGCGTCACTTTGCATGGGAAGTAGGCGTGGTTTTGATTCGATTTTGACATATATCAAAGAGATAGTTCATATTATATATCAAAGCTAAAGTGCAAAATTTCCAGACATTTAATTTTTTTTGGATTTTTAAAAGATTTAACGTTTAAAATAAAGTCAATTTGTATGGGAGGTAGGCGTGGTTTTCATTCTATTTTGCCAAATATCATAGTGGTGGTCTATGTTATATATCAAAGCCTTTATGCAATATTTCAAGACATTTCTTTTATTTGAGCCGATTTTTAAGAGATTTTACTTTTAAAATAAAGTTACTTTGTATGGGAGGTAGGCGTGGTTTTCATCATATATTTCATATACTTGGAATTTCATCGCGATAGCTTTAAAATTGCGGCTGTAATCGTGTCGACCGACGGACAGATGGACAGACACACGGACACACGGAAATCGACTCAGGAGATGACGCTGATCAAAAATATATATATTTGGCAACTGCTAGAAAAAAAAATTTAATTTGGTTTGAATACCCGACGCGATACCGAACATAAAAAAATAGAGAGTTGGGAAACCGATAACCGAAATGTTATTGACCCCACGTCGGGCGCCAAATTGTATCTGATCGAAAAAGTCACCGGAAATTTTAAAAAAATGAAAAAAAACGAATTCCAGACGTTAGCGTATGGCAACGCAGAGCGACGATGCCGGCCAGTGAAGCAGCAGCCTGACTTTTCTATTTGGAGGGCGCCTGGTGAGGGCGTCCCTGTGAACCTCTCACAGATGATTAGTCAGGGCGCCTGCTTCCCTCAGCCGACGCCACCGCCCCTGATCAGGTGACCCGAGAACACGGGGTTGGCCACTACTGCACGTGCTTGTATGCCAGAGTGCCAGCAGTTCGGTAAGATGTGGGGAGGTTCGTTGTGGTTGACCACGCGTGCATTCTTCGCACAAATGTTTCACGTGCATATTAAAAAAAAAAATGCCACTTCGACGATTCAAACCAAGACGAGAAAAACAATTACCGGAACCTAAAAAGAAATAAAAACGATATATTTTTAAAAAAAGGAAAAAGGTTGGGAGCCCCTGGCTTACCCACACTATTCCCACCCTTTCTGGAGGATTTGGGGCAAACAAAATTGTTATCCTCCCCTAATACATCCATTCTCCCCCGAACCAAATAACTAGAATTT
Organism: Coremacera marginata; assembly: GCA_914767935.1. Lineage (NCBI taxonomy): Eukaryota > Metazoa > Arthropoda > Insecta > Diptera > Sciomyzidae > Coremacera > Coremacera marginata. Next base: position 81,585,197 of record OU612045.1, on the reverse strand, counting down.
TAGTTGTACATTTTAAATCTTATATTCCATTTAATTTCAGATAAATTAAAAAAAAGAATAAAAAAAATAACATAATGAATTAAGTTTAAATTAGGTTTAAAGATATTTTTAGTTTAATAAAAAAAATTTATTTTTAAGTTTTTTTTCTTTCCCCTTTTTTTATATTTTATTATGTTAGGCTATTATATTTATCATCATTTCTATTAGTGTTAGTTTAATTTTTAGTTTTAATTTAAAAAAAAAATTTTATTTTTAATATAATTTTTAATTTTCTGTAAATTTTAATTTAAATTTAAAATTTTAGTATATATTTTTCGTATTATGTTAGTTTTAGTTGTTTGTATTATGTTAAGTTAATTTTATCATATTATGTTTAATTTTAATTTTTCACATTATGTTTAGTTTAATGTTTCGTATTATGGTTAATTTTAATTTTTTTATATTATGTGTAGTTTAGTATTTCGAATTATATTATTTTTAGTTCTTTGTATTATATAAGTTAATTTTATCATATTATGTTATGTTTAATTTAATTTTTTAAATATGTTTTGTTTAGTATTTTGTATTATATTAATTTTAGTTCTTTGTATTATGTTAAGTTAATTTTATCATATTATGTTTAATGTTTCATGTTATGATAGTTTTAATTTTTCATATTATGTTTAATATTAATTGGTTTTTGGGCTTTGGCCGTAAATAAAAGACTTGATTATCTTTTATTGTTTTTTATTTGTCGATATTTCGACTCTCGCTGAGAGTCATCATCAGGCTAGGGAAAATAACGTATTAATTTTAATTTACAAATTTAATAAACAAAAATTTTTACCAATTAATACAACAATTAAAACATGAAAACAAAAGCACCACACAGTTTTTAAATATTAAAATAATTTAAAAAGAATTTATTGTTTAAAACTAAACATAGCGATCGAGAGTTTTCGCGTCCGTCATCGGCGACTGTTTTTGTGTTTTATTAAATATTTGTAAATATGAGCACAATTGTCAGTGTCGGTTTTGTAGTTTAGGCGTATATCTGTGGGTGTGTTGATGATATGCAGCATCTCTATCGTGTACCTTCTGTTATAATTTTTCTCCTGTTGCAATATTTCGGTGTTTTCAAAGTCGGGAGAGTGACCGCTCTGGAGACAGTGGGCTGCAAGTGCTGTTTTTTGTTCATGATGTGATTTTAGGTCCGATTTGTGTGCTGATAGTCTTGTTTTTAATTTAGATTTTGTCGTGCCAACATATACTTTCTTGCATATGTTGGACTCGTCACCGTTACATTGTATTTTGTAAATTAAATTGCATTTGTCCATGTCGTCAGTTGCGCTTTTTGTTTTGCTGTGGAGGCTTTTTAAAGTGTTGGTCGATTTTGGTGCTAGTACGTAGTTATTGTTGTTGTAAATGTCTGATTTTTTAAATTTTTCCGTAAAGCCAGGTACGTACGTAATTCCCTTGTAAATTTTGGGTTCTGAAACGTGTTGGATATCAGAGTGAGTGTTGTTGTTGTATAGTCTAATCAAGCGTGTTATAGTGTGTTGTGGAAAATTGTTGCACAGTAATATTTGTCTTATCCGTTTTGTGTTGTTTTCGTGGAACATTGCGTCGCTGATATTATAGACCCTGCGAATGAAGTTCTTGGCCGTGTTAAAAATAATTTTATTGGGGTGTTTCGAGTGAAAATTAATCAATCTTCCCGACGCCGTGGGTTTTTGATACCAATCTATCTTGATAATGTTGTTGCTCCTGATGACCAGAGCATCTAAGTATGGTAATTTACCATCTTGTTCCTCCTCTTTCGTAAACTTTATGTGGAAATTGCACTTGTTTAATGCGTTTAGCGTGTTATCTATCTCGCTTGTCTTGACTATTGCGAATATGTCGTCTACATATTTAGAAAGAAGTCTAGGTTTTTGACCCACTGTGTCCATAAAGCCTTTCAAAACAGCCTCCATCACAATATCAGCAATTATTGGTGATATTGGCGATCCCATAGGCATACCTTTTAACTGGAAATAAATTTTGCTATCGTATGCAAAATAGTTATTTTCTTTTATGCAAAAACGAAGAATTTCCATAAATAACTTTTTTGGGATTGTTATGTTCCTATTATGTTTAATAGGAAAATTAAATAAAAATGTTTTCTTACAGTTACAAACAGTTACAAACAAGAAAAATAAAATATATACTTCATACAATATGGTATTTGCTTTGTGAGATGAGAAACAAATAATCATAAGGAGGAAACTAAAACGTTTTAAGCAATTATATAATTTAAATGATATTTTTTTCCATTTCTGTTTTGGTTACAATGTTGTATTAAAGCAAGAAACAAGCATAAGTCCTAAATTTTTAAATATAAATGCATAATAGATAATAGATCTATTTGTTATAATAGATATTTTGTATTATTACTACCATCATTATAATTATTATCATTATGGCCGCTTGTTGTTTAGCTGTGGGTAGCGAAAGAAAGAAAACAAAAAAAAAATTTTCCGCGGGCGGAAGTTTTCCATTTGCCTTGTCATTTTTTTATTTTAATTGACATTTGCAAAAATAACAAGGGATGCGCTTACAAGCTAACATGTGTGATACACTTGCGTAGAAATTAATTAACAAGGTTCACGAACATGGCAAACCTCTCAGCCCTCACAATGTTCACTTGATCTATTAATAGCCGACACATTCAAAGTGCGACAGCTGGTAAAGACTTGTGACTGTTGTCTGAATAAAAGAAAAATATCCGATTTAAATAAAAGAAAAACTGTCAGATTTAAATGAGAGACAAAAGTCAGAATTAAATAAAGAAGAAATGTCAGAGTTGAATAGAAATAAAACGCAGATTTGGAAACAAAGCAATGTCAGATTAGAATGAAAGGAAACTGTCAGAGTTCCATTAAGAACAGACGTCAGAGTTGATTAAATGAAAAGTCAGAATTAAAACATAGTAAACTGACAGAATTGAATAAACGGAAAAATGTCCTATTTGAAGAGAGATGTTAGGTTTAAATTAAAAGAAAAATTTCAGATTTAAATTAAAAAAAAAAATATCAGATTGGAATAAATAAATTCGTCAGATTTGTATGAGAGAATACTGTCAGATTGGAATGAAAAGAAAGTGTCAGATTGGAATAAAAAAAAAATATTAATTTGAATAGCTGAAAACGTCAGATTTAAATAAAAGAAAAACTGTCAGATTTAAATTAACAAAAAAATGTCAGATTGGAATAAGAAGAAATGTGAAAACTAAATTAAAGGAAATGTCAGATTTATATAAAAGAAAAAAATGTCAGCCGTCAAATTAAGCAAGTAGATCAGCTATCAAAGTTAACGTGTCAGCTGCCAAAGTCTAAGTGTGAGCTGTCACACCGAATGCTTGCATACGACACCGGCTATGGTGAATTCTGGCCTCCATGTTCAAATGTGAATTCAACCTCTCAGTCAAAGCCAACTTCAAACATGAAAGCAAGAACTCACCACGTTCTGTGCCGTTACAGTTTCGATTGAGTAGAAAGGCATTCCAACGAATCCATCAGAACTTAAGAAATTCTTTATTCGGTATCACGAAATCTCGCCAACTGATGTTGTCTGTATTCACCTCACACACGAGTTCAAAACGGCTTTGGCACCTTCAAAGATCATGCTCTAGCTTCAAAAGATATTATTGCTCCTAACCTTCTTACTGACTTACTTACTTAGGTGGCCATAACAACCCGTGTTCGGGTTTCGGCCGACCTCATCAGCTCTCGCCAGGCGTTTCTGCTTTGCGCGCGCCTTCTCCAACCGGATTCATCAAGTGTGGTTAGGGCTTCCTCGGCCAGGTCCATTCATTGGAGACATGGTTTCCCTCATCGTCGTTGACCAACAACTCTCGCCTGGACCACCTTTTTCACTTTAACTTCGTCGTCTATACGATGAACATGACCCAGACAGCGTAGTCGCTGAACAGTTATACGCTGCACAACGTCAATGTCTTCGTAGAGCTCATACAGCTCGTTGTTCATTCGGATACGATAGTCATCGCCAACTCGAACAGGACCACTGCGTCTATTTGCGAAACTCCCCATGTCTCAGCGCCATAAAGAAGCACAGGTAGAACGAGCGTCTTGTAGAGTGTTATTTTTGTCGATCAAGAGAGGGCTATTACCAATCATTAGTCTTCGTTTTATCTCCAGGCTGACTTCGCTGTTGTTATTAATGGCGGTGCCAAGGTATTATTGCTCCTATCTCTTATTCTAAAAAAATCTGCAATTCTTCAGCTCAACTTAACCCCTCCATAAGTTTACGAATTTATTATCATAATTGTGGTGGTATAAGAGAGAAGTTAAATAAACTGTTCGTTGAAGCTAAATCATGTCATTTCAATATCTTGGTTTTTACTTTAACGTGACTGAATGACAACTTAAAAAATGAGGAAGTTCTTGACAGCGATTGGTCAGTCTACCGAAATGATCGAAATTACTCGCAAGAAGGTCCCTCCCGGGAACCTGCATCTACATTGTTGTTATTTACATTCCACCGAGCTCAAATTAAAGATCTTATAACGAACTTTGTCATGCAGTTTCATCAATAGCACGTTCTACGGCAACGCTCTTCAGCAAGTTACTCCAATTCCAAACCTAAATCGCAGGTGGTTAGCTTTAATTTTTACAAATTCCTATAATGAAGTGAAGGTTGGTCCAACCAATGAAGCAGAACACTTATTCAATAATACTCTTCACCACACTGCCTTCACATTAGAGTAGTCAAATATTAATATACCTTTTACCCAATCCTCAAATAACTCAATTACGTATGACTTTCTACATGCGGATTACGATAGCATAATTAACAATTTAAATGCCATAAATTGGAATGCTGTATTAACCATGGACTTAGATAGTGCGATTTCACTTTTCTATCAGCGTATTTTAACTGCAATGGACAAACATGTACCAAAAATAAAGAAAAGAGATAACCTTTCGGAGCCATGGCTCGATCATGATCTAAGACATCTGAAGCATCAACGTAACAAGCTTTACAAAGCCATTAAAAATGAACGAAATGTAAGTGAGGAAGTAAAGGCGAGATACACTGAGCTATCCGAAGAGTTTACTATCAAGTCAGAACTAGCTTATAAATTTTACACCAACCAAATTGGAGAGAAAATTCTTGAAGATCCTTAAAAATTCTTTGACTTTGCAAATGTTAAGCGAAAGTCTGCTGGTTGCTCTACGACCATGTTCAGAGGAAACGTTAGTTCTTCTGAACCTGTAGTGATATGTAACCTGTTTTCAGTTCATTTTAAGGATGTATTTAGCGTATAGTCATCTCATTTTCAAGTTATGACGCCGTCTTCGATTTCATCATTCTTGGTTGATAACATCCTCCTTACGCAAGAAAAAATTCTAAAAGCTATGAATTGATCCAAAGAAATCTCCTGGTCCTGACCACCTTCCGTCATGCTTTCTGGTTAACTGTGTAGACTAACTTTTCATGCCCTTATATACTCTTTTTAATAGATTCTTACATCTTGGTATTTTTTTGTCTTATTGGAAGTCATCCCATATTGTACCTATCTACAAAAATGGCGATAAAAGGTCTGTTGTAAATTATAGGGGTATTTCTATTCTGTCTGCTATTCCTAAGCTTTTAAAAAAATTATATGTGAGAAGCTTACATATCTAGTTAATCCCTTACTTAATGAACAGCAACATGGTTTTCGTAAAGAAGAAGCTTACATATCTAGTTAATCCCTTACTTAATGAACAGCAACATGGATTTCGTAAAGGCCGCTCAACGAATACAACTCTCGTAATCTTAGTCTCTTACTGAAGTTCTTACTGAAATGGAAAACTGACATCAGGTAGACGCAGTCTATACAGACATCAGTAAAGCGTTTAACTGTGTTGATCATGATATCCTAATTCTTGAATTAAAAAAATTTGGTGCTTATTTTTGATGCATAATTAATCATAAAATGATGAACATTTTTATCCTTGCGCTTACATTTCGATTTTTTTGAGCCGGTCTAATGTATATAAAAGTTTTTATAATAATTTTTTTACATTTTTTTTTCAACTATTGGTTGAAAAGTGGTAACTCAATTTTGGGTTTCACTGTTTTGTGACTTTTACTTTCATAGATATTCAATATCAAAAATGCAAGGCCACACCCTCTTGTCCAATGCCAATCCAAGTTAGAAGGACATCGCCAAGTGGTAACTCTATTCCGAGCTACAATGTACCTTGAATTTTTCAAACAAAGCAAATCGATATCAAAAATTTGGCTTATATGGGAAAAGCCACACCCCCTTGTCCAATGCTCGTCCAAGTTTTCTATTACAAAGACATCACCAAGTCGTAAGTCAATTCTTAGTTTCAATAATATGTGACTTTTATTTCCATAGCTATTCGATATCAAAAATTTGGCTGGTATGGGCGCAACCACACCCCCTTGTCCAATGCTTATCCAAGTTTCTTTAAGAAGGACATCAGCAAGTGGCAACTCTTTTCTGAGTTTCAATGTTCTGTGAATCGTACTTCTAAAGCTATTCCATATCAAAAATATGCCTTATATGGGCAGAGCCACATCCGTTGTTCACTGCCCATCAAGGTTTTCTATTAGAAAGACATCACCAAGTTCCACTCCACTCTGAGTTTCAATGTTCTGTGATTTTTGCTTCCAAAGCTATTTGACATCAAAAATTTTGCGCATATGGACGGAGCCACATCCCCTTCAAATGCCCGCCCAGGTTTTCTATTAGAAAGACATCACCAAGGGGAAACTTCATTCTGAGTTTCAATGTTCTGTGAATTTTAGTTCCAAGGCTATTCGATATCAAAAATTTGGCTGGTATGAGCGGAGCCACACCCCGTTATCCACTGTTAATCTAAGTTTTCTATTAGAAAGACATCACCAAGTGGTAGCTCTATTCTGAGTTGCAATGTTCGGTGACTTTTACTTCAAAAACTATCTATATATATAAAACAAAGTGGAGAAACTCGTTTGTTTCCCTCTGATGCCCGTAATTATCTACTAATTTAGTTAATTTTTTTTAAATATAGATAATTATGATGTGACGGTTATAAGCTATAGCAAAATGCGGGTTGCCATCTAGTTTTTTTTATTTTTACAAAATGGGGCGCTGTATTCAAACCCGTTGTCAGAATTTTAAAAACTAAGCAATTTTCTTACCATAGGTCTGTCACATGCATTTTTAAATTTTTACGAATTCTGTGCTGGGCGGTATGCCCGATGTGTGAATTTAAAAATGATTTAGTTACCTTACCATACAGGTGACACCAAAATTTGTGTATTTTTACGAATTTGGTGACTGTGGCGAACACTAGGTAAAAATGGGTCACTGAAACCACATTCGTTGACAGAATTTAAAAATGTTGTAATTTTTTTATCATTCGGTTGCCATTAATTTTTTTTTTATTTTACGAATTTGCTGGTAAAATACAAAACACCAAACTTCTTTACAATTAAAAAAAAAACACCACCGTTACAGTTCCTATAGATACCCTGTAGTTCAGCTGGTGGCAGCGTATCCCTTTGGACATTCTATTTCTCAAGCCATTACTGGTATGCCCCTTTCCTTACCACAAAGAATTAAGCAAGAGGATAGGCTCTCAATACTCTTAATTGTTTCGTTAGCATTTTTTTGTACCACTCGACAAATTACACAATCAACAGTGGGGATTTGTAGTAAATTTCTCTATTGCTTGAGGCAATGAGAGTGTCACGTCGTACAATGTTACTTTCCTATTCTGCGTTTAAAAACTTCTATTTTTTTTTTTCAAGGCTCCTGCTTTTGATTTAACTTGTGCTTGCGAAAAATCAGTCAGCATAAGCATAAACAGTCGCAGCATAAGCAGAAGCAGAAAACTAGTTTGAATAGTTTGCAAAGTGCTTCGGAATCCGATAACTTCGGCAGTCGTCGTTTTGATTGAAACTGTTGGCAAAATCAAGTCGAAGCAGCAGCTGTTGTTCAACTTTCATAAGTCGAAGGAGCATAAGTTTTTCAACAGTCGTAGCAGACTGTTTTGCGCTTATGATTTTTGCTCATTATTTCTAACTTTTGTTTTATCATTTACTTTATTAAATTTTTTAAATTTTGTTATGAATATGATTGCATTATTATTTTCATTGTACAAAAGTTAGATCGAAAAAGCAGAAATCTATAGTGCAAAACTGTCTGGAAATTCACAAACCCATAAGGACTTAAGAAATCGCATGCCTTTTGTGACCAGAGAATTCGAATGCCCATGGTAATGCACGTTGGGTCTGTTCGCCCATGTCAATGACATCGCTGTGTTAAAAGGGCGTTGTGAGTGGATAGTCGAAGGGCATGCCCCTTCCACTAAGGGCATGAGAATTCGCAAACCAAGTGGTAGGTCCACCAAACTACAGGGTAGTGCTTAACTACTTTTTCTGAATACAGAAACTTCACAGACACTTTTATCTACACATACATCTATCTATATATAAGCCGTTATATTTGAAAAGGGAAAAAGTCAAATTTTGTACATATTGAGATATATAAAAGTTTGCGTTTGATAAAATTAAAAAATATTGGCAAATATTAACTGATTGAGTAGTAACTTTTAAAAGAATTAAAGAACATAAACGATTTTTTTACTCAAGAATGCACTTGTACCACTTTCAAGTATAACTTTTTGACTAGTTATTTTTGATAGCGGATAAGCTCTTTTTTTTTTTTGTTTTTTTTTTTTTAGTTCGACTTATATCACTTTAAACAAAATGAACAAAATCAACTATAAACTAACAATAAATCGAAGTTGGAATATCATTTTTATAGAATTTAGCTTTTTTTAAATGGGTCTTAAACGCTAAAAATAATAATTAAAATAATAAATTATAAGGCAAAATGAAGACTTGTAAGACGAGTTTATTATGAGTTTATTAAGAAATAAGTTAAGTTCGATTTTTCAAGCAATTACGAATCAACACATATGCGGGTTACACATCTGTGACCTCGTGTGCCACACGGCAGTTATTCCTGAACCTGTGTGAAGCAGCGAGAGTTCAATTAAGTGTGCCACATATAGGTGTGGTTGTTATTGTTTTTAACTTGTGTGACAGAGAAAATCAAGCATTTTTGCCAACAAGCCAACACATATGGCACTCTCGCGAAAAAGCTTTTTAATTAGCGAGCTCGTGTGCAAATAGCTGCCGTTAGGCACACGAGATCGCATATGTGTTACCCGCATTAGGCGAACAAATTCTTTGTATTTAATGTCCTCTTATAAGACGATTTTTGTGTTTTTTTGGCTTTTCTGTGTATTTTTTTTTTCTCTCTATTTTGACTATTTTCGTAATGTGAAAATAAACAATTTTAAATAACTTTTTTCCTTTCCGTTCATCTAGAAATATCAAGAGAAGCAATTGCGAAGGATTTTTTTTTTCTTTCTCTTCACTTTGTTCGGATTCTCTACGTTTGTATGAAACTTTCCATGGTTGAATTATGGGGTTGTCACATGACTAATCGTACTCTCTTCTCAGTACCCAAAATTGTCAAAATCACCAAACTTTACGAATAAATATGAAAAAAACAGGTAAAAAAGAGAGCATTTGCAGATTTTCAATGAGCTATCAACTTCGATTTGACAATTATGGATACTCGCTCTATCCCTTGCGACAACCTTATAACTCAACCATGGAACTTTCTAAAAATATTGTAACGAAAAGATTGCAAACTGAAGTCATAATAAACAATTGAAATCGCGATTAAAAACTTTTTTACTTGTGATTGTTTGGAGTTGACTAATTCCACTATAAAAAAAATATTTCTTCGATAACATTTTACAGCAATGTACTTTTGGTTAATATATGGTGAAATCGATATCTGTATAGTATGCTTTTATACTATATTTAATGTTGTAGACCAGACACTTGAGCCTTGTTCTACTTACTGTATATTTGGTGCCTTAACCAATTATACCCTTATCTGAAGTAACGAATAATATCTTCACTTGGTGATCTTGAATATTGTACTTAGTACTTTATTAAATTTGTGAACAATTTATTGCAAAAATTTAATAGTGAGTAAATATAAATAACATAAACAAAACATAATCAGTTTATACAAACATAAAATATCATAAACGCAAAAATGCTGACAACATAAGTGCAATGAATTGCTACTTAGTCTTGAACGCGAGTAGGCTCATTGTCGTGATATTATGCAATGTAGGCATTTTCATGGCAACGTGTCTGACCGCCTCAACCTGGCGATTAAGGCGGATAAGAACCCCAATTACGTTGACGACCACCGCAAACGAAAAACGGCAAATGATTTACGGATATGCACCTGGAATGTCCGGACCCTTTATAGGGAAGGTGCCATTATCCAACTGAGGGCGGAAGCCCTCAAAACAATAAAATCTGACATCACCGCCATCCAGGAAATGCGATGGAAAGGGAAAGGCTGCTCTAAACAAGCACACTATCTACTACAGCTGCCATGCGGAGAAGCGAGAATTCGATGTGGATTCGTTGTTAGCCGGAAACAATGTCACCTAGATTCCCGGTTCACTCCTGTGAACAAAAGATTGGCCACGATCCGCATCAAGGCAAAATTTTTCTCCATCAGCCTTATTTGCGCGCACACCCCGACGGAGGAAAAGGACGAAGCCGTCAAGGACGCTTGCTACGCTAGTCTTGAGGACGTATACGACCACCTTCCGGTCCATGACGTGAAAATAGTCCTCCACGATTTTAATGCGAAACTCGGAAGGGAAGGCATCTTTGGCCCCACTGTCGGTCAGTTCAGTCTTCATGGGACCTCCACGAACAACGGTCTAAGGCGGATCGACTTCGCCGCGGCGCGAAACATGGTAGTTATTAGCACCAGATTTAAGCACCTCGACATCCACAAGGCCACTTGGTTGTCCCCGGATCAAAAAACGCGAAACCAAATTGATCATGTTGTCATCGACGGAAGGCATGCCTCTAGTGTTCTAGATGTGCGTACATTTCGGGGGGTTAACATTGACTACGACATTTATCTTGTTGCAGCCAAGATCCGCATGCGATTATGCAATGCGAAGAACATACGCACAGGAATGCAACGAAAGCTAGATGTCGCTAAGCTGCAATTACAACGGACTGCCGAAGCCTACTCCGCTCAACTATCGGTTAAGCTCAACCAACCAACCTCTGGACCCGACGACACCGGCGGACTTTGTGTGCATATATTCCACTCCATGCGCGCTGCCGCTGAAGAAGTCATTGGTTTCCGGCGCCCACAACCTCGGAACCAATGGTACGATCAGGAGTGTCGCATCGCGACAGCAGTAAAAAACGACGCATATAAAAAACGCTGCAGTCAGCTGCAACGCCAGCCGTGCAAGAAAACTACCGCGAAAAGAGGAAGGAAGAGAAGCGCCTGTTCAGACGCAATAAAAGAGAGCAGGAAAAGCGTGAGCGTGAGGAACTAGAGGTATACCAGGGCAAGAAGGATGCACGAAAATTCTATCAACAGGTTAAGCGTCTAACCCAAGGTTTCAAGCCCGGATCATACACTTGTAGAGACAAAAATGGAGATCTGAATACGGATACACAGTGTGTGCTTAAATTGTGGAGACAGCACTTCTCCAATTTACTTACTGGCGACGATTCCACCAATGCCGCCCATGGAGACCGCAGTTAAGTGCCACCAATGACGGAGTGGAAGTATCACCACCTAGCCATGAAGAGGTTCGAGTTGCTATCCAACGACTCAAAAACAATAAAGCAGTGGGTGCTGACGGCCTGTCAGCTGAATTGTTTACAACCGGCGGCGATGAATTGATAAGGCCCATGCATCAGCTCATCAGCAAAATATGGCTAGAAGAAAGCATGCCCGACGATTGGAACCTCAGCGTACTGTGCCCTATACTTAAGAAAGGAGACCCAACAATCTGCGCAAGTTATAGAGGTATCAGTCTTATTTCCATCGCATATAAGGTTCTCTCCAGCGTACTGTGTGAAAGATTAAAGCCGATTACAAAAACACTGATTGGACCTTATCAGTGTGGCTTTTGACCTGGTAAGTCCACCATAGACCATATTTTCACGCTACAGCAAATCCTGGAGAAAACCCTTGAAAATCAAATTGCCACACACCATCTCGTTGCCGATTTAAAGCTGCGTTCGATAGCCCGAGAAGGGATTGCCTATACGCAACAATGTCTGAGTTCAGTATACCTGCAAAGTTGATTAGACTTTGCAGAATGACGTTGAGCAACACACGCATCTCCGTCAAGGTAGGAAATGACCTCTCCGAAACCTTCAATACCAAAAGAGGTTTCAGGCAAGACGATCCAGTGTCTTGCGATCTCTTTAACATCATCATGGAAGGAATCGTACGAAAGGCCGGTGTGCATCGTAATGGCACCATTTTCTATAAAGGTGTCCAGCTCCTTGCGTACATTGATATTGTCGACTGAACCAAGAGAGATGTTACCTCTGCTTTCGCCGCTATCGAAAAGGAATCAGCCAAAGTGGGTTTAACGATAAATGAGGGTAAAACAAAGTATATGCTGTCTACAAACAAGGGAGCGCGGCGTTTAGACTCCCACGTTTCATCCGGCAGCTATAACTTTGAAGTAGTCAAGGAGTTCGTATACCTTGGCACCGCCATTAATTCCAACAACGAAATCAGCCTGGAGATAAAGCGAAGAACAATAATTGTTAATAGGTGCTACTACGGGCTCAGTAAGCAACTAAGTTCCAGAGCCCTCTCTCGATCGACAAAACTAACACTCTACAAGACGCTCGTTCTACCTGTGCTGCTTTATGGCGCTGAGGCATGGGTAGTTTCGCAAACTGCCGCAGCCGCTCTCGGGGTGTTCGAGAGAAAAGTTTTTCGCAAAATCTTCGGTCCTGTTCGAGTCGGCGATGACTATCGCATCCGAATGAACCACGAGCTGTATGAGCTCTACGAAGACATTGACGTAGTTCGGCGTATAACTGTGCAGCAACTACGCTGGCTGGGTCATGTCCATCGTATGGACGACGAAGCTCCAGCGAAAAAGGTGCTCGAGGCGAGGGTCGCTGGTCAACGACGACGAGGGAGACCATGCCTCCGATTGATGGACCAGGCTAAGGAAGTCCTAGCCGCACTTGGTGTATCCGATTGGAGAAGGAGCGCGCAAAGCAGAGGCGCCTGGCGAAAGCTGATGAAGTCGGTCGAAACCTGGACACGGGTTGTTACGGCCACCTAAGTAAGTAAGTAGGCATTTTCAGGCACATTGCACTGGCCTTGGATTTTAGCGTAAAGTTTTTTAACCATGCAGTTTGGGGTGCATTGCTATATATTGTGTTTATGTTTTTTTTATATTTGTATTTTCTTAATGGTAAGTATGGCTTATAAATAAATGTTTACTGTATAATGTGTGTGCGTACAATCAACTAAATAATATATAAGATAAAATATATATAAGATCCAAACAGTATCATTTGAATGTGTAGTTAAAAATATAAAAGGCGGATCCTTATATCTAACTGAAATATGCATTAAGTCATATTTTTTTAAAAGTGGACTTATTCCACTTTCAAATATAACGGCTCATATATAGAACAAAGTGGAAAAAGGCGTTTGTTTCACTCTACTGCCCGTAATTTTTAACCAATTTAGTTGATTTTTTTTTAGATGTAGATAATTATGATGCGACGATTATAAAAAAATAAGAACTGCTACCTAGATTTTTTCATTTTTATGAATTTGGTGGGCGAACGCTAAGTAAAAACTGAATCTAAATCCGCTACCAGAATTTTAAGGATTATGTTATTTTTTTACCTTAGGGCTGCCACATGCATATTTAAATTTTTACGAATTCTTTGCTGGGTGGTGGTGCCCGATGTTTGAATTTAAAATTGTGTTAGTTCCCTTACTATAAGTATGCCACCTAAATTTGTTTTTTTTTTATTAATTTGGTGCCTGGTGCGAACACTAGTTAAAAATAGGTCACTGAAACCACATCCGTTGACAGAATTTAAAAGTGCTGTATTATTTGTATCATTGAGCTGCCATCAAATAGTTTTTTATTTTACGAATTCGGCGGTGAAAGACAAAACACAAATATTCTTTACAATTTAAAAAAAACACCACCGCTGCAGTTCCTATAGGCAGAGTCAAACTACCTTTTCTGAATACACAAATTTCACAGATACTTTTATTTACACATACTTCTATGTATGTTTATCTATATATATAAAACAAAGTTCAAACAAGCGTTTGTTTCCCTCTGCTGCCCGTAATTTTCAACCAATTTAGCTGATTTTTTTTTTTAATATAGATAACTATGATGCGATGGTTATCGGCTTAAAAAAATAGTGTTGCCACCTAGATTTCTTTATTTTACGAATCTGTGGCATGATCGTCTGTCATACCAACTCCCTTTTATGTATACAATCATTTTATGTGGGTTAGCTGAGTTTATCGCTATGCACAATTTAGCAACACTTTGTTGCATCCCACGATTCGGAAATGATCCTCATCGGTTTTATGTATGCATGTCGCTATGCAAGAAACGTGTAGCCAGGCACATTCCACAGTATGGCGTGCTGTTATCGCTGGGAACGACACAGCGGTAACATGATCCGCCGCTATCAAACCAAGTCATAGTAGAGCACTAAGCTGGCAGGCATGCTTAATGCTTACTCATCAACAATGCGCTCTTGGCCTGAAGTGACGGTTCGTCATGATGAATGGCGAATCATTGCTATGATTGTTGATATTGGAAACGGTTGATACGCTGGCTTAGCTACCCAGCGCATAGACAATGTTAAACTTGATATGTGCATCTTTCCCCGCTAACGTTTTGGCTTGCTTCGTGATTAGCGCTGATGACGAAGCGAGAGCATATAAAGGCTAGTGCATGCAATGATAAATAAAATAATAAAAAGCATTGGAAAAGATAGATATATATAAAGACACCATAAAGAGTTTAGATAATTTTTAGTTCGTGTTTTTAGTTCGGTACGAGTGGAGTAACACGCCCACTGTCGCTAAATAAATGCGAAATATATGCTAAATAAATAATTGTACATTTTGTTAATATTGGAATGAGTAGTGTGCTTAAAAAAAATGCTTAAAAAAGATGAACGATAACAATAAAAATTTAAAATATATATATAAAATAACATATTCAATTCAAAATTCACGGTAAAGAAAAGATATTGACACGAGTGAACAATCGGGGAAGTCGCTAGCGCAAGTGCGCAAATATACCAACCCACGGCTATAAACAAAGTGTCTGTGAAGCCACCACCGTACTAGAACAAATTTTTAGATTTGTGGTTCGTCGTGTTACGAGTCGCAGTTTGCACTGACGGGAGTAACGTCAGACACGGTAAAGTTTCAAATAGTGGTGTCGGCACCGGATGCGCGTGTGCCCCGACTGGTTAGGGAGGTGGTGCGAAATCCACTTGCGACCGAGAAATATAAGGTGTTTCGTGAGCGTTTATTAGAAGCCTTCTCAACGAGTGCGCAGAAAGAACTCCGACAGCTGCTATCAGATTTGGACTTAGAGGACAGAAAAACAAGCCAAATCAGCATCTGGTTTAGCACCAGATGAGAGAGCTGGGTGGCAAAAAAGTTCACGGGACGATGCTGGAGAACTTATGGCTAGGAAGACTGCCATCAGGTATGCGAGCGATTTTGCAGATCTCCAGCGATCCACTAGCTCAAAAGGCCATTCTCGTCGATAAAATTGCTGCGCATAGTTGCAGCAGAGTCAGCACCACCGGTGTCCACCATCATGGAAAAGCGCCTGAACCGGCTAGAAGATGCGTTGTACAGGCAGCGGTAGAAGGAGCGTCAGAGTCAACAAACGCAGAGAGGCCCTAGACTAGCACCGCTATCAGTTGAGTTGGCCAGCAGCGATTTTGGATATACTGCAGCACCACCACCGGTTGTGGGCGCATCACAGCCACGGCGCAAGTGCTACCTCGTTTCGCCAGTCAGCAAAGCACCGCAAGATCTCCTGGGCGACAACAACCCGCTTGGCAGCAGCAACTCGCTTGACAACAACAAGTAAGACGACCGCACCCGTACACGCTCATTAACCTGGTGCTTCTACCACACTCGATTTTTATCGCGCGCGGTAAGGTGTCGCAAACCTTGTGCTCACAAAAAAAAACTTTAAAAATCCACCAAGCAAGAGCGACACTGGTGGTAGCAATGAAGTGTGTCGCTTGTACATCACGAACCCTACGACGAGTATGCAGTACCTGGTAGATACTAAACCTCTGCACGGGTAGTCCTAAAACGACTTTCAACACATTCGTTTGGAAACGAGTCGTTCGGAACGACTCAAACATAACATAGCCGGTAGCATTCGTCAGGCAAACGAATCTAAACCAAACATAACAGAATGAAGGAAATGAAGGATTTGTTAAAAATGAATGCAGCAAAAATATATGAGTCGATTGTTATGTGCACAACAACATAACATTCGGTGCATAAATTGAATTTAAAATTTTAAAAATTGGAATTTGGAATTGTACATGCGGTGGCAGAATTATATGGTCGCAATTTAGACCGTCAGAATTTTAAAATTCAAGATGGCTAATGGTATTGCCACGTAAAATTTTTTTATTTTCATGAATTCGGTGCTGGAGCAAACACTAGGTAAAAATGGGTTGCTGAATCATTGCCAGATTTCCAAAATTGTGTAATTTTTTTATAATAGTGTTGCCACCTACCAAAATGTATTTTCAAGAGTTTTTAACATGGTTTCACAGAGTCAGAATTTTAGAATTCAAGATTATTCACAGTCTTGCCACCTAAAATTTTTTTATTTTCACGAATTCGGTGCTGGAGCAAACACTAGGTAAAAATGGGTCGCTGAATCCGAATTCACTGGCAGATTTCCAAAATTGTGTAATATTTTTATAATAGTGCTGCCACCTACTACAATGTATTTTCAAGAGTTTTTAGCATGGTTTAACAGTGTTTAGACGTCGCTGACTTGAAATCTGATGTAACAATTTTAAAATTCAAGATGGTTAATGGTGTTGCCTCCTAAAATTTTTTTATTTTCGCGAATTCGGTGCTGGAGCAAACACTAGGTAAAAATTGGTCGCTGAATCCGAATTCACTGCCCTATTTCCAAAATTGTGTAATTTTTTTATAATAGTGTTGCCACCTACCAAAATGTATTTTCAAGAGGTTTTAACATGGTTTAACAGTGTTTAGAGGTCGCTGACTTCGAATCTTATGTAACAATTTTAAAATTCAAGATGGTTAATGGTGTTGCCACTTAAAATTTTTTTATTTTCACGAATTCAGTGCTGGAGCAAACACTAGGTAAAAAAGGGTCGCTGAATCCGAATTCATTGCCAGATTTCAAAAATTGTGTTATTTTTTTATAATAGTGTTGCCAGCTACTAAAATGTATTTTTAAGAGTTTTTAACATAGTTTAACAGTGTTTAGAGGTCGTTGACTTCAAATCTGATGTCACAATTTTAAATTCAAGATGGTTAATGGTGTTGCCACCTAAAATTTTTTTATTTTCACGAATTCGGTGCTGGAGCAAACACCGTGTAAAAATGGGTCGCTGAATCCGAATTCATTGCCAAATTTCCAAAATTATGTTATTTTTTTTTATAAGAGTGTTGCCATCTACTAAAATGAATTTTCAAGAGTTTTTAACACGGCTTAACAGTGTTTAGGGGTCGCTGACTTCAAATCTGATGTCAGAATTTTAAAATTCAAGATTATTAATAGTGTTGCCACCTAACACTCAGCGTTTGTATTTGATGAAAAACGATCGCAGTCGATAGTCAGCTATTGTTGTCTGATGCGTAAAATTTAACAGTCGAAGCCACACTTCACGAAGAACTGTCGCACAGTGTAATGAGTGCGGCCACAAATAGCTTACGAAAAAAAAGCCATAAATTTGTAATAATAAATATGCAGAATCATAGTTTGGAGTACTAATATTCTCAATGCAAAAGTTTTTACCAATATTTTTTTCTGTTAAGGAAAAGTTGACTTGAAGATATGATAAACATTTTTTTTTACTTTGACATTGTATATTTTTTAATAAGGTGTTTAATAACACAATTTATTTTTTTTTAAGAAATCTGTGATTGTTCGCTAATTTTATTGTGCAAAGCCACAGGAAGATACAACATCTTTGTAAAATAACCGCGCTGTCGAGCAAAAACAGCAACAGCAACTACGCCGAGACAATAAACACCAAGCAGCCAAAAAATCGGCTGATTTTGACATTATACATATATTCTGATATCAGATTCGAAGTCAGCGACCCCGTAATACTATTTTATGATGTTTAAAACTCTTGAAAATACATTTGGGTGGGTGGCAACACTCTTATAAGAAAATTACTCAATTTTGGAAATCTGGCAATGAATTCGGATTCAGCGACATATTTTTACCTAGTCTCCAGCACCGAATTCATGAAAATAAAAAAAAATTTAGGTGGCAATACCATTAACCATCTTGAATTTTAAAATTGTGACATCAGATTTGAAGTCAGCGATCTCTAAACCATGTTAAAAACTCTTGAAAATACATTTTGGTAGGTGACAGCACTATATAAAAAAATTACACAATTTTGGAAATTTGGCAATGATTCAGCAACCCATTTTTACCTAGTGTTTGCTCCAGCACCGAATTCATGAAAATAAAAAAATTTTAGGTGGTAACACCATTAACCATCTTGAATTTTAAATTTCTGAATAATTCCAATTTCCAATTTTTAAAATCTTAAATTCAATTTATTCACCGTATGTTATGTTGTTGTCAGCATTAATCGTTTACAAATCCGTCATTCTGTTATTTTTGGCTTAGATTCGTTTGTCCGACGAATGCTACCGGCTATGTTATGTTTGAGTCGTTCCGAACGATCAATCGTTTCCAAACGAATGTGTTGAAAGTCGGCTTAAGACTTTTTATGGCTATAGTGTTAATTTCACTCGCTGTTATAGTTATGTAAACTACTGAACTCGACACCGAATGCACTATTGTTGTAGTAGAAACGAGTTAATCCGTGCAGAGGCTTAGTAGATACCGGAGCTGACGTGTCCGTGATCCCACCTCGCGGTTACGAACAATTAAACCAATCGCAAGAGTGCTAGCTGCTCGCGGCTAACGGTTCTGAAAAACTTACGGGAAGAACACGTTAGTGCTGGATCTAGAGCTCCGTAGGCAGTTTCGGTGGGATTTTATTATTGCAAAAGTGAAAACCCCGTGTTCGGCGCAGACTTTTTAAAACATCTCGGAGTTTTGGTGGACGTCAAAAACCACTGTTTGACTGACGGGTTTACCAAACTTCAGTGTGAGTGCGAGCTTAAAAACGGGGTTAAAATAAAAGTGTTAACGTACGATGTTAAACACCCCCTCACGAACTTACGACATTACTGTGTTGTGAACCGCTTTGCTAGCTACGAGATCAGGCGTGACTCATCACATAGTAACGAAGGATTTGCCTGTAGACGCGTGTCTACGTAGATTGGCGCCGAATAAACTCGAGACAGCACGAGAAGAGTTTCAGACTTTGATGGACAACGGAATCAGACGCCATGAGACAGCAACTGGTCCAGCCCATTACACATGGTGCGAAAAGCTGATGGAACTTGGCGATCATGTGGCGACTATCGACCGCTGAATAAGAGGACAATTTTGAACCGGTACCCGATTCTGTATGTGCAAGGTTTCACGTACATATTGCATGGTAAGAAAATATTTTCTACTATAGATTTACAGAGGGCTTACCACCAAATTCCCATCGAACCCTCGGACGTTCCAGAGTCAGCCATTACGACTCCGTTTAGGCCTTTTCAATTCAAATACATGACTATTGGATTATGCAACGCAGCGCACTGTTTCCAGCATCATATAAGCCAGGCTTTGCATTTGTCTACATCGATGACATTTGCACTGCATCTGCAAACGCTGCACAGCACGAGCAGCATCTGCGACAGGTTTTCCAATTGCTACGTGAGAACGATTTAACAATAAACATGTCGAAGTGTGACCTCGATAAACCTTTTGTCAAATTTCTAGACCATACTGTAAACGAAAATGGTATTAAGCTGCTAGAAGAGAAGGTTGAAGCGATTCTTGGTTTCACAACTGAAGACAGCACGAGAGCTTAAAAGATTTCTCGGCATGATAAATTTCTACAGGCGATTTATACCTAACACTGTAGTCACACAAGGCGCTTTACAGAGTATGATAGTGGGGAACAAGAAAAACGATACCACGCTGTTTTCATGGACGACTGAAACATCGGAAGCATTTAACCGTTGTGTCAACAGCTGTTGGGTTTTATCCACATCGACAGTAGATGTACCCGGGTACTTCATACGTTTTGTATGGCAGATAGTTGCTTTTGATATACAAATATTAACTACTACCTGGATTCTTGTAATTTTCTGGTTTTTTTTTTTTTTATTTATTGGAAATATTGTCTAGTTAACAAAACTTTTATCATAATTTGGGAAAAAAAAAATTTGGTACCTAAATAATCCATTTTTACCAAAAATGGGAATTGCCAAAATCCATAAAAATTTAACAATTTCCAAATTCTTTTTTAATACTTGTAATTTGATCCCTTTTTACCAAGAAAAATAATTAACATTGAATTTTCATTCGCAAAATTCCGTTATATTTGAACTGAAAATCAACCCCTCTTGCTCATAGTGCTATTTTTAGTACCTGCGCAGAATAATTATAACTCATAAAATATTTGTTCAATGTAAACATTTTTTTTTTGGAATGTGTAGGAAAACACGTCTACTAACAGGAACAAAAGGGTATTTGGGAATATCTTGCCTACCTACCCTTGCACAACCAGTTTTGCAGGCAGAAACATGATTTTTTGCGCAGGTTTCGTTTTGAGTAGTTTTGTATGCATAAGTCAGTTTATGTGCGATTTTTGAAGTGTAAAGACCTAAAAATTTATTTTGTGCGGCAAATATATAAAAAGTGAAAATAAAATGGATGGTGCAATTTGTAATAAGCCTGTGTGCGCAGAGCACTCGAAGGATCATCCACAATGCCTCAGATGCTGCTAAAATTCATAAAATATATTTTTTACTTTCATTATAATGATTTTCTATAAATAAATAAACAAATTTCCATAAAATAAACTAAATATTTCCATTTATTTCTATATATTTGTATGAATTTTCATAGAACATCAGCTGTTGACGCTAGGTCATTTTCTAGTAACTGGGTTATATTTTCCAAACGGTTGGTCCAATTGACCTGAAATTCCACACCAATATCAATTACATATTTCCAAGCTATGATACGAAGTTTCATCAAGATTGGACCAGCCGCTTGGAAGATATAGCAATATAAAGTGAACTTTGCCATTTATTTCTATATATTTGTATGAATTTTCATACAAGTACCCGGGTACATCAGCAGTCGACGCCATTCCACTAACTTGAATTTGGGCTGTATCGACTGAACTGCTGCTCCAATCTTGATGAAACTTTTCCACATGATGCAAAAGTGTATGGTTGAGGATATCATGAAATTTCAGGTCAATCGGACTAACCGTTTGGAAGATACAGGAAAATTAAAGTTGCAAATGTACCCGTGGGCTCTACGATCGACACAACGGTTAAAGAATACAAAGATGATCTTGCCAAGGCAACATTGTTATTTCACCCAGCTCAAAATGCACAAAATTTCTGAGTGACGATGCGTCAGATTACGGCATGGGCATACATTACGGCATACGTTTTTATTCGAAGCAACTCACGGAGCCACAATTGAAGTACAGCACGTATGATCGTGATCGGTGGCAAGTTATCAGGCAGTGCGATTTTCCAAGCACATGGTCGAGGATAGGGATTTTGTTATTTTCGCAGATCATAAGTCGCGGACTTTCGCGTTTCAGCAGAACTTAGATAAAGCTTCGATTTGGCAGGCAAGACAATTGGACTACATGGGACAATTTTCCACTGAGATTCGACCCCTGTGTGGAAGAGATAACAAAATAGCTGACGCCTTGTCTCGAGTACAAGAAGTAGTGAAGGCAGATTTTGAGAAAATCCCTCGTGATCAACTCGTGGATGAGGAGTGCAAAAAATTGATTGACGACAAGGATAGTACTTCGCTGAGGTAATTCGTACGACTACCTGGAGTTGAGACACCAATATATTGCGACGTGGCATATGATTAAGCAAGACCCTTTAATACCAGGCAAAACCGCTCACCCAGGCGTCAGTACGACCACTCGTGCAACAAAGGTTTGTCTTGCACAAGTTGAGTAGATACGATATAGCGATTCTGGGTCAGGAGGCTCGGAGGCTCAAGCCGATGACGTCACTCTGGCCCAACGCCATCTTGTGGGGGGCTTTTTGCTAAAAGCTATTATGGTGTATGTCTTTGCTAAAAGATATTATGGTGTATGTCTTTGCTAAAAGCTATTAGGGTGTATGTCTTTGCTGTAAGCTTTAAAAAATTGGTAAGTTTGGTGTATGTCTTTGCTGTAAGCTTTTAAAAATTGGCAAGTTTGGTGTATGTCCTTGCTAAAATGTATTAAAAATCGGCAAGTTTGGTGTATGTCTTTGCTAAAATGGCCGATGACGTCACGCTCGGCACTCAAGTATGAACGAATTTCTGCTTGTGCTGGTGGACGGACAGACAAAAAACCGCAAGTTGTTTTTGCTTTAAGCGTTGGTCATAATTTTATACACTACATTATCGGTAGTGGTAGTCAAGCGAGTTCTTATCAGTGCTTGCATGTTTTGTTTTTTCTTAACCCTAGAATACCTAATAGCAAAGACTCAAATCCTGCTGGTTGACTTAAGCTGAAATGATATGACTTGCTATATGAAAATATACATAGTAATATGGGTTGAAGCAATTTAGGTACGGCGAAGGTTGAAGGGTTAAAGAATTGTTTATAAATTTATCATAATGGTGCTAAGTATTAGGTGTATGTATTAGATTTGCATAATTAGTTTAAGTATTGGATAACAACCATTTGAAACATAGGAGTATATAAGTGGGATACATCTGAGGTACAAGTCTCAATCCCCCGGCCAAGTCGTCCAGCAAAATCTCCGCCTCTGGCTTATATTTTATATAAATTCAAGAGTCTGTAAAGCTTCGAGATGTAGAAACTTCGAGAACATTTTAGAAGCTGACTTATGTCATTGTATGCCGAAGCGAATGGCGTGAGAGAGAAAGGGAGAGAGTGAATTTGATAGTAAGAGAGAGAGAAAGGGAGATAGCAAATAGCGCGATCCTATACAAATAATACTTCAGAATCAACCTAACCTAAGCCAATGCCATATGTATAGGGGGGGCACCCTTTATATATATAGGTATATATCTTTACCTACATAGGTATATAGGCTACTCTATAGGTATAGACTATCAGTTTATAACGAATACGCATAATGTCAACTTCAACTTCAACTCTTGTTGCAAAATATTTTCCTCCGGTTGAATTACCTACAAGATATGTTTGTGGACTTGTAGACTTTGTATCAATTAATTCTATACCAAATGTATATGATCACAATAATTTATTCCATATCGGACCACATACTATTACAATTCCAGTTGGTTCATATGAACTGAAAGACATTGCTTCTTTCTTAGAGTCAAGTATAAAATCCATTGATGACTCAATTTACTTAAAAATTGAGCGAAACAATAACACCCTAAAAACTGAAATTACTTCCTCCGAAGACATAGATTTTTCAAAACCAAACAGTGTAGGACAGTTGTTGGGATTCAGTAAAAGAAAATTGATAGAAAATGAGCAACCGTACGAGGAATTTATCCTTGTGGTTACTATAGAGCCATTACAAGATATAGAAAAAACAAAATATATAAATATAGATCAGTCAGGTACAACTAGATATTTTCAATCTGACTTACCTTTGAATATAACAAATGTAAATACAATACGTATCGAAAGCAACCTGACAGATGGATCATATATTAATAGCACTTTGGTTCACACTATTCACGAATTCCCTCTAGATGTTCCACCCGGATATAAAATTAAAGAGAAACCTCAAAATGTCATTTATTTACCTGTCAACTGTCAAAAAGTAAGCAACATAACGATTAGAATCTTGAATCAAGACGGCGACCTTATAAATTTTCGAGGGGAAAAGATTACCGTAAGACTACACTTCAAGCCAGAAGAATTATAATTATGATTATTTATAATAAAAATAAGATACAAAGAGAATTTACAGTTAGTCCTACATCAGCACTTGAACGAGGAAGAAGAAGAGCTAAAAAACCATTGACAAGATATAATATAGAATTTTTAAAATCCTTGGGACTTAATCTTGGGAGAAGAGTCAACAACAACTATTACTAAACTGCTAAACTGGTCTGTACTATTCAACAGCTAACTGCTAAAATTGATCTGTGCTGTTCAACAGCTAACTGCTAAACTGGTCTGTATCACTTCACAGCTAACTGCTAAAACTGATCTGTACTGTTAAACACCTACCCGCTAAAACTGATCAATAATTAATCAATCAATCACAATATCGATAATCAATCAACCAATAATTCAATATGAATGAAATACTCAATGTACTTCAACAACCTATGTACGATGAGAGTATTATAAAAAGAGACTATCATAGTTACTATCCATACCAAAAATCGTTTCACAATAACGATGAAATTCGTATACCAATTCAAAATCAATATCTCTTTGTCTTACCAAGTGAGAGTATGATTTATATTCATGGTTTTATAGTAAAACAGGAAGGAGGAAATAATGTAGTAACAACAGGTGTGAAATTTAAAAACAACTTTGTTTCATATCTGTTTGATGAAATTCGTTATGAAATTAATGGTTTTGAAGTTGATCGTACACGTAATCTTGGAATTTCATCAACCATGAAAAATTTCGTTTCATTGAATAAAGCTGAAAGTGGCGCATTAAGAAACGCAGGTTGGGTTCCTGATGAAAATTTCACATTGGAAAAATCTCATTTTAGTTGTTGTGTGCCGTTAAAAATGTTCCTGGGTTTTGCTGAAGATTATAATAAAATAATATTAAATTCGAAGCATGAACTTATCCTTCAACGTTCTTCATATAATGATAGATCATATCATTCTACAAATGGAACTGATCAGTTAAAGCTAACAATACTGGATATAGTTTGGAAAATGCCTCATATACAATTATCAGACTTTGCAAAATTAGAAATGTACAAGATAATTAAAAACGAAAATTTGCTAATACCAATGGCGTTTAGAAGTTGGGACTATCATATAAATCCTATACTACCAAAGGAAACAAAAGTTTTATGGAATGTTAAGCTTTCACCGCAAAATGAAAGACCACGATTTCTTATAATCGGTTTACAAAGAGAAAAAAGTAAACAGGACGGAAATATATTTGATCATTGTAATATATCTAATTTAAAAGTATATATAAACTCTGAATCATATCCCTATGATGACTTAAATAGTCGCTTTGAAATGGGACAGTATGCTGTACTATATGATATGTATGCAAAATTTCAACAAAGTTATTATATGCGGGAACCTAAACCATTGCTAGACGTCGTTGGATTTAAGGCTATTGCACCACTTATTGTTGTTGATGTAACACACCAAAATGAAGCAGTTAAAGTTGGACCTATTGATGTACGAATTGAATTTGAAACCGAAGCAAACAATCCGATTCCAGATAGAACCTCAGCCCACTGTTTAGTAATTCATGATCGAGTAATTGAATATTCACCTCTAACCAGCGAAATCAGAAAAAATTAATTAAATATAAGATCACCTTTTTCCATTAATAAAATTATACAATTTGTTTATATATATATATAAATAATAATAATAATAGTAATAAAGAAAAATTTAAATAAATTTTTAAGTCTATACCTATAGAGTAGCCTGTATACCTATGTAGGTAAAGATATATACCTATATATATAAAGGGTTCCCCCCCTTTACCTATGGCATTGGCTTAGGTTAGGTTGATTCTAAAGTATTATTTGTATAGGATCGCGCTATTTGCTATCTCCCTTTCTCTCTCTCTTACTATCAAATTCACTCTCCCCCTTTCTCTCTCACGCCATTCGCTTCGGCATACAATGACATAAGTCAGCTTCTAAAATGTTCTCGAAGTTTCTACATCTCGAAGCTTTACAGACTCTTGAATTTATATAAAATATAAGCCAGAGGCGGAGATTTTGCTGGACGACTTGGCAGGGGGATTGAGACTTGTACCTCAGATGTATCCCACTTATATACGCCTATGTTTCAAATGGTTGTTATCCAATACTTAAACTACTTATGCAAATCTAATACATACACTTAATACTTAGCACCATTATGATAAATTTATAAACAATTCTTTAACCCTTCAACCTTCGCCGTTCCTAAATTGCTTCAACCCATATTAATATATATATTTTCATATAGCAAGTCATATCATTTCAGCTAAAGTCAACCAGCAGGATTTGAGTCTTTGCTATTAGGTATTCTAGGGTTAAGAAAAAACAAAACATGCAAGCACTGATAAGAACTCGCTTGACTACCACTACCGATAATGTAGTGTATAAAATTATGGCCAACGCTTAAAAGTAGACACGTACACCAAACTTGCCGATTTTTAATACATTTTATCAAAGATATACACCAAACTTGTCAATTTTTAAAAGCTTACAGCAAAGACATACACCAAACTTGCCAATTTTTAAAAGCTTACAGCAAAGACATACACAAAACTTGCCGATATTTAATACATTTTAGCAAAGACATACACCTAAATAGCTTTTAGCAAAGACATACACCCTAATATCTTTTAGCAAAGACATACACCAAACTTGCCGATTTTTAATACATTTTAGCAAAGACATACACCAAACCTGCCAATTTTTAAAAGCTTACAGCAAAGACATACACCAAACTTGCCAATTTTTTAAAGCTTACAGCAAAGACATACACCCTAATAGCTTTTAGCAAAGACATACACCATAATATCTTTTAGCAAAGACATACACTATAATAGCTTTTAGCAAAAAGCCCCCCACAAGATGGCGCTGGGCCAGAGTGACGTCATCGGCTTGAGCCTCCGACCCTCCTGACCCAGAATCGCTATATCGCATCTACTAAGTTGTGCAAAGATGTGCGCAAATTTGTTACAAGTCGCCACTCACTTTCTACACTAAGCCCAGTGAGCGGTTTGATCACACTAGTATCGACTTGATTGGACCACTTCTGGCGTTGAAAGACTAGCGCTCCTGTCTTGCCATAATCGACAGGTTGTCAAGATGGCCTGAGGCAATTTCACTCCAGGATATGACGGCTGAGACGGTAGCTCGTATCTTAGTGTCTGGTTGGATATCGCGTTTTGGAGTTCCGATGCGCATCACTACAGATCTTAGGAGGCAATTCGAGTTCGACATTTCCGGCAGCTCAATCGCATGCTGGGACTTGAACATATCCTTACAATGCCTTATCACCCTCAAACAAATGGAATAATTGAGCGGTGGCATCGTACGTTGAAGACAGCAATTATGTGACATAAAAACGGTGACTGGAGCGAAATATTGCTATTAGAATTGCTAGGCCTGTGTTCAGCCGTGAAAGAAGATCTATCGACGTTGACCAGCTGAGATGGTCTATGGGACTATGCTGAAACTTCCGGGTAAGTAACTTGCTCCGAAGGCCAGGAAAGACAACGAGACAGAATCTGCTAAAGATTTAAGGCGCAAGGCAGTATTGCCACAACAAACGAATCACCATGACAGACCGAAAGTTTTACTGCAAAAAGACATGGATTCATCTTCACACGTTTTTGTGAAGATTGATAAGGTTCAACGACCGCCGCAGTCCAAGTACGATGGGCCCTTTGCAGTCTTGGAAAGATTGGACAAGTATTTTGTCATCAACCGGAACGGCAGAAAGGTGAAAATTTCAATAGACTGACTTAAACCATTTTTTTTAAGAAATGGTATTTTTAAATGAAATTTAAAATCTCTTAATTTGTTCTAATCACATGTAAGATACTAAGGGGGGAGTAATGTGGCATGACCGTCTCTCATACCAACTCCTTTTACAGTATAAAATCATCATAAGTGGGTTAGCTGAGTTTATCGCTCTGCACACTTTAGCAACACTTTGTTGCATCTCAGAATTCGGAAATGATCATCATCGGTTTTACACGGCGGCTTAGAATGAACTTAAATAAAAAATTCTTGGGACCCCTATTTTTTTTTTTGTAGGCTTTACTTTCCATTCCAGAAACCCAAATATCATGACCAGAAAATCCCCTCCATGAAAAAAAAAAAGAAAAACTAGTTACAATAATTTATTACTATATGATATATACATATATATATATTTATTTATTGTGACATACTTTCCAAATAAATTTATAAAATATGGGGTGGTGTAGGGCGACTAGGCCATTTAACACCTGTTGGTATTGACAAAAAACTTATATTTCGTTTAAAAGATTGCGTTTCCTTATTGATTCCTTAGTTAATTTTATTGTGTCTTTTACTCGGCAGTCGAATATGGTTTGAAGTGGTTCACAGATCTTTGAAATGGGGCAATCTATCATCATGTGCCAAACTGACAAATTTACAGAGCTTTACAGATTTATTAAAATAATGCTTTGTGCTGAAAATCGTACGTCCTAATCGAATTCTAGCCAAAGTGATGCATTCTTCTCTTGAGAAATTGATGTTGTAGTTTGGTCGGCCTGGATACGGGTTATGTATTTTCAAGAACGAATCTGAAGAGTTCCACTTTTCCAATTTTTCGTTCTTGTGATAAGCAGAAAAACAGCTGGTAATGATTGTTTCTAAACAGGGAATTTCAGCAACTAGTGGTAATTGTATAGCCTGCTTTGCAGCAGAATCTGCGTGCTCATTTCCAGCTATTCCGATGTGGCCCGGTATCCAAATTATTTTTATGAGGTTCTTAACTTCAAAGCTTCCATAAATATAATTGTAAGCGCTGCCCGTTCCACTAGCCAGAGCTTTAAGGACGCTAAGGCTGTCAGAACATACCAACGTCTTCTTTTTTTTTAAATAAGCAAATTTAACTGCAAAATGGATTGCAGCCAGCTCTGCATGAAAAACGCCAGAGTGGATTGGCAATAGACTTTGCTTCAAAATGTTCAATTCTGTTGTTGAGAATTGTTGTACTACTGCAAAAGACGTTGCACCTTCAAGAAAGGACCCATCTGTGTACAGTGTTATTTCTGGAGAAAAATTTGAAACTGCTTTGGAAAAGAGTTGTGTGAACACAACAGGATTTGTACTATTTTTAAGGTATTGACACAATTGTGTATCAATTATAATATTTTGAAAATTGTGTCCAGCTGTTTCAATCAATAAAGGCTGACGAGGTATAGGTATTTTGCATTCAAACAACAAAATAATTATGTTTTTCACACCGCACCACTTCTTTTCTATGCAGGAGTTTCTATAACCATCATGAAGGTTTTCCCAAAAAAAAAAATATAACCCATGTTTCGTATTCGTTATTGATTTTGCTGCTAGTCGAACTGCACTATTTTCAAGCAGAAACTTAAAATTATGCAGTCGTGCTTCTACTTCGAAAGGGTTTGTAGGTGTAGAAGTGAGAATTCCGGTCGCTGTTCTAAAACATTTTCTAAGTGCTGTGTCTAGTTTCTTTATGTTAGTTGCCGTCGTCCATCCGTAAACTTTTATACAATGCTGAATAATACCCGAAGTCAGCGCTCTGCAAATTTTAATAGCTGTGTCAATATGTGGGCCTTTTTTTATCTTACTTAATCTGTTGACCAAATATTTGGTTTATATATATATAAATCCGTGATACACGATATATATGTATATGATCACTTCTTGCACAAAAATCATTTTTTCTCTTCATTCACTGTCACGCACACGAAACTATAGTATTTTTTACATTTTTATCATTCAATATTCTGTACAATTTTCTGTGATCAGTGAATTGTTAAGTTTGAGTGAATCCATTAATTAAAAAAAAAATAATGTTTAAAATAGTAAAAAAACTGGATCATGCCGCGACACATGATGAATATCGTCAAAAGTTGTGCATTTTGTGTTTAAGAAAAATTCATAAACACTATGAAGTTAAAGGAGCGTTGAAAAAAAAAATAGAAGAACTTATAAGAATGAAAGTGGACGAGCATTTACCCAGCTCTCTATGTGTCAACTGGCGAATTAATTTAGAAAAAATACTTTAATCCCCAAGGAATTTTAATTTGCCTGACTATTTACTATTCAAAAAGAAATGTGCTACTCGCTCACAGGAGGCTTCAAACTGTAAAAATTGCCATTTGTGGAATATAGCTAAGAATAAAGTACTCATAAAGAAAAAAACAATACCTTCTAATTGTGAAAAAAGATGCTCGAAGTGATTTTCTCTTATTCAAAGAGGTAATAAACATGGTTCGTGTAATAGAACTAATAAATAACACAATTTGGAGGCCATTATCTCAGATAATATCTGTTTTGAAGATAATTTGGTTGGATCAACTATAAGGCGAAGAATTAAAGAGAAAAAGTCAAATAATGCTGCAGACACCAATTCTCTACCATTGAAACAGTTACGAGGTAGACCTCTAACTGTAATTACAAAAAATATAAAAAATGTCCAGAAAAAGTTTAAACAAGCAAATAATCAACTAAGCAAAGAAAAGTTACAAAATTTGCAGAACAGCTTAAATTTAAGTTCTAAAACAACCAAAGTTAATCGTCTGTCTGTCTTAACAATAAATATTCGTCAAGTCTGAATATCTTGTCTGGTGTTCCTCAAGGCACCATCATATATATGCTGATGATATCCAATTATATAAGCTTTTTCCCAAACCAGCTAAAAACTCTGCCGCAAATGAAGTTAATTTAGTTTTGAATAGAATTTTTCAATGGTCAATTAAAACAAAAGCTATGTTGATTGATAGGCGCAAAATCTTCGAAGAACGACCTCCACTTTTTCTTAATAACTCATCCATTGAGTATGTCGAAAACTTTAAAAATCTTGGCGTATACTTAAACAATAGTTTTACATGGAATACGCACATTAACCGAGTAGTTGGGAAGGTATATGGAGCTTTGCGCGGTCTGAGCCCAACGTCCAAATATCTGTCTAACGAAGTAAAGCTAAAACTCGTGAAGTCCTTCATTTTACCATTAATTATGTACAGCTGTGAACTCTTTTCGAATATGGACCAGGAGTCAAACCGGAAACTAATAGTAGCCTTCAATAGTTGCGCTAGATTTATATTTAACATCAACAGACAAACTCATATTTCCACGTTTACTAATCAGATCATTGGTTGCTCGGTAAACGGGGTTTTGGACTATCGCACCATATTGATGCTCCACAATATAATAAAAACTAAGGAACCAAATTATCTATTTAATATAATAAGATTCGCGAGGACGCAAAGAACTGCGCTCATCGTTCCATCACATAAATATCTTACCACTTCCCGACACTTTTTTGTTCATGCGATAAATTTGTGGAACACGCTACCAACGAATTTAAGACGGCTTCATAACGCAAACACTTTAAAACAAGAACTTTTTCAACACTTTACTAGATCTCAATAACTTTTTTTTCTTTTTATACTGCACTTTCTTCAAACTTTCGCTTTATGCATCTAATTATACTTCAAGAGTAAACTTTGCTTAGGTCAATTTTAAGTCATTTGTATGTAATTAAGTTTTTTTATATTAATTCACTTTAATTCAAAAATCATTATTGTATTTATCACACCTTTCCAAGGTTAACTTAATGTTTGTACAACTTAAAAAAGAGAAAGCTTATTTGTGCAATGTATACCTATCTAAATAAAATAAATAAATCTATACTATTAATAAATCTGTAGCCACTTTTTATGTTCACTCATCACGTTTAAACGACAACTCAGATTTTTATAAAATTTTGTACACATATTTATAGGTCAGCAGAGAGTGCAATAGGATACTTTATTTTAACCCATTAACAACCAATGTTACTATATGGAAACATATGCGTCTCGAATTTTCATTAAATACTGCATAATATTTCAAAAGTTTTAGTGCCAGTTTTTTAAAAAAAGTAAAATTAGCATGCAATAATAACTTATTTCTGCTCAATGGCATACATAGTTTTCACCAAAATGTTGCTTCAAGTCTAAAAATGTCTGTTTTTTATGGTTTTCTTTCGGCCCTAATGGATTAAATTGCACTTCGGTTAAACGAGAACAAAATCTATAAACGCTTTTAAATTTCCTTCAATTTGAAACCAAAATCATGTATGTAGTTTGAAAACTGTGAAAAATTTTAGTACCAGATCTTTTTAGTATTAATTATAAGCTGAGAATGAGAGAAAAACGACTTGAAATTCACACTTTTAGCTTTGAAGGCAAATATTTCAGTCAGTTTGCAATGGATTTCAATAATTTTTTTTGAAAAATGTTGTTTGTTAAAATATCCTTCAAACATAAGTTGAAAATTTTACTAAACCAAAGTATTAATATTTTTAAAAAATTTTTTAAAAAATGTTCAAAAATTTTTAGTTTAAGCCAAAAAATTGGATAAAAGTTGTTTTTGTTGTAAAAAAAATTAAATCCAAAATTTAGGTTTTCGATTTCCTATCAGATGATATAACAATTTTAAGGTTAATAATTTGTAGTATTACTTAAACAATAAAAAATCGTTTTGGTAGCGAAAAATCAAGCCTACCCACTATCAATTTTTGAATGAAAACTTTTTGAAAACCCGGCGAAGCGGCGGGCTTAAGCTAGTAAATAAATAAAGAAATTGTAATTTTTTTTTTGGCGCAGCAACTAGAAATCGTAAAATATTCAAACCAAACATTATGCCAAAGTTACTTGAAAATAAAAAGTTATTCAAAGATAATTTTGTTGTTCAAAATTTAGATTTTTTTTGATATTATAGTATAACTTAACGACCAATGCAACCAACATAGCAGTACTTTGTCCGAATTTAGATGCATTTATGAAAGACATTTTATCTCTGAGGCAAGTTACACCCGAGCAAGTACATTTTAAATTCGGCATTGACGGAGGAGGGGGCTTTTTAAAAATGGTTCTTTCTATACAATTTACTGCCGAAGATTTTCGGTGTCGAATGCGAAATCCATAGAGGATTTGCAGGATTTAATGGAAATTCCTACAAAATTCTCCTCAACAGAATTGATTATTTAAGATCTAATGACAGATGTCTGGATTTCTTGCGAGGATTTAAAAAAGGTGCACATGACTACTTCGGAATGAAATTGAAACCTGATTATAAAAACACCATAACAAAATTTAAACAGTTATATAGCACTAGGTATTCTGGTCACTCCAAAAATTCATGCTATTTTTTACCATATAGTTGAATCTTGTGGAAAATCAGAAAAAGGTTTGGGATTTTTCAGTGAACAGGCGGTCGAATCTGTCCACCACGAATTTAGTGAAACCTGGAAGAAATATAAAGTATCCCAACACAACGAAGAATATTAACAAGCGTTACTCAGAGCTGTATTAGAGTTTAACAGTCGTCATGTCTAATATATATATTATAAATACGTTATGTAATTATGTAACTTCATGTTAATTATAGTAGATACTTCACAGAGCAGGTACCAAATGAAAAACAAAATATGTACTAAAAAGAAAAATCTCATATTACGTGGGTACGTTAATAAATCAATAAATCCTTACAATATGTTTTTTTTCATAGAATGCCACGGATAGAATTTTCTGGGCATGATATTTGGGTTTCTGGAGTAGACAGCAATGACCCAAAAAAAAAAATAGGGTACCCAAGAATTTTTCATAAAAATCCGTTCCGGACCACCGTGTTTATGTATGCATGTCGCTATGCAAGAAACGTTTCGTTCGTCATGATGAATGGCGAATCGTTCCTATGAATGTTGATATTGAAAAAGTAGATACAATATGTTCGTTCTGGATCAGGAGGCGCGGAGGCGCAAGCCGATGACGTCTCGCCCGCACCACAGCGCCATCTTGTGGGGGTTTTTTGCTAAAATGTGCAAAGGTGTATGTCTTTGCTTTAAACTTTTAAAATTGGCAAGTTTGGGGTATGTCTTTGCTTTAAACTTTTAAAATTGGCAAGTTTGGTGTATGTCTTTGCTTTAAACTTTTAAATTGGCAAGTTTGGGGTAAGTCTTTGCTTTCAACTTTTAAAATTGACAAGTTTGGTGTATGTCTTTGCTTTAAACTTTTAAATTGGCAAGTTTGGGGTAAGTCTTTGCTTTAAACTTTTTAAAATTAGCAAGTTTGGGGTATGTCTTTGCTTTAAGCGTTAGTCATAATTTTATACACTACATTATTGGTAGTGGTAGTCAAGCGAGTTCTTATCAGTGCTTGCATGTTTTGTTTTTTCCTTAACCCTCGAATACCTAATAGCAATGACTCAAATTCTGAGTGACGAGCTTAGCTTAAATGGTATGACTTGCTATATGAAAATATATATATTAATATGGGTTGAAGCAATTTAGGTACGGCGAAGGTTGAAGGGTTAAAGAATTGTTTATAAATTTATCATAATGGTGCTAAGTATTAGGTTTGTGTATTAGATTTGCATAAGTAGTTTAAGAATTGGATAACAACCATTTGAAACATAGGCGTATAAAAATATCTATTCGTCAGTTGGGGGACATCGAGGTAACAAGCCCCGCTTAATAACCATCGGCCAAGTCGCTTATACCCAGCAACTTCTACGCCGCTGTATTTTATTTTAAGTAAACGAAATACACCGCAACCAAGAAGAGTCAGGAAGTTTCTAGAAGCTTCGAGATGCAGAAACGTCGAAAACAATTTATAAGCCGACTTATGTTATTGTATGCCGATGACGTCACCCATCCCCATCCCGATACGGATTTTAATTTTATTTAATATCAATTTCAATACTAATTTCAAGGTTAAAGTGATAAGAGCCAAGCTTCATAGTAAGCGCACTCATAACCCGCAAGTTCAATATAAGGCAGCAATGTAGAAGTTCAACATGTTTTTGTGTTACTTCTAAAATAATTTTGGCGTGTTACATCAAGAACAATAAGTGGTGCAATAGCCTTGAATCCAACGACATCTAGCAATGGTTGAGATTCCCGTATATAATAACTTTGTTGAAATTTTGTATACATATCATATAGTACAGCATACTGTCCCATTTCAAAGCGACTATTTAAGTCATCATAGGGATATGATTCAGAGTTTATATATATATACTTTTAAATTAGATATATTACAATGATCAAATTTATTTCCTTCCTGTTTACTTTTTTCTCTTTGTAAGCCGATTATAAGAAATCATGGTTTTTAATTTTGCGGTGAAAGCTTTACCTTCCATAAAACTTTTGTTTCCTTTGATAGTATAGGATTTATATGATAGTCCCAACTTCTAAACGCCATCAGTTTATCAGTTTAGCAGTTATCTGCTAAAACTGATCTGTACTATTCAACAGCTAACTGCTAAAACTGATCTGTACTGTTATTTATTATATATCTAAACCTAGATATTATATATCTAGACCTATATTTTTCTGTATATATATAAAACTGGGAAAAGGGAAATGTGTTTCCCTCTGCTGCAAGTATTTTTTAACCAATTCAGTTTATTTTTTGAAGCGAAGCTTTTTTCCTCCTCGTTCTGTGATTTGCTTGGAGTGAAATCTGAAAAATTTTCGACAGATTTTTTCTTGGAAATTTGATGTTTTCTTTGTTGCTACTGTTAATTACAAGAAAATTTAATACTTTAATATTAAATAATAAAAATATTTTTTGGCCTGCCCGTGGGGATCGAACCCACGTCCTCTTAAACGAGAGTACAATGCACTTTCCACTAGGCCACAAAGACGTGATAGAAAAAGTTGTTAATTCAATCCTAATTATAACAGAAGCTATGCTGCAGTAGATCGTCACAATCAATCAATTGATAGAGGATTGTGTATTTGCTATGCTACTACTATCAAAAATTTGCTTTTATTTGCCACAAGGTGTCTCCAGCATCGGTTTCTTTGTATTGTGAATGCGTTTGTTGTGCTGTTGGCATAGAGTGTAAATTATTATCTAGAGATTGCATCAACTCGCTAAATCTCTGGCATGTGTTAACAGAGTTATTTCACTTAAAAACATGAAGAAAAAACTCTGTTAACCTCTGTTAACACATGCCAGAGATTTAGCAGAGTTGATGCAATCTCTAGATAATAATTTATACTCTATGCTGTTGGTACGAAGAAAATTAGCAATGCCCACAAGTGCGTTTTTAAGTGTCAAAAAAATAGATGATATCAATAAATATGGAATTAACAAACGCATGCATGAGTCAGTGCAGCCAAGTTCACAACCATGTGTGGAGAGTTAACATGGAGAGTCGCTGGCATTATATGCCCGTATATGCATAGAGTGTAAATTATGATCTAGAGATTGCATCAACTCTGCTAAATCTCTGGCATGTGTTAACAGAGTTATTTCACTTAAAAACATGAAGAAAAAAAACTCTGTTAACCTCTGTTAACACATGCCAGAGATTTAGCAGAGTTGATGCAATCTCTAGATAATAATTTATACTCTATGGTATATGTAATTGGCGTGAAAATTTGATATTCAACAATGAAAAAAAAGCAGTAAATATGTTTTCTGTATATATGTAATTTATTTTATATTGTTTTAAATTTTTGAATTTAAAAGTTAATTTATTTACAAGAAAAAGTTATTAAGCTATCAGATCTATGTAACTGCGAAAAAGCTTTGCTTCTCTCGTGTGTCCAACGACGCACCTGTGTCTTTTTTTTTTTAATGTAGATAATTATGATACGAAGGTTTGTAAAGACGAAAAATTGTGAGGCAATTTCTGTCACACTAATATAATGAATTAATGAATATAATGAATTAATGTAAATAGTGACTTAATTAAAATAGAAAGAACTGAAATGTGTGTATATGTAAAATAAAATTAAACTTTAAAAAATTAATTGAAGAAAACGAAGTATAAATAAAATAAATAATATGTAACTGAATATAAGAAAACATGTTGAATAAATAATATATATATTTTTTGGAATATTTGAAATTTTTAAATATTATTTTATTAAGCCAAATATTATTAACATATTAAATATTATTAACATTAAAACAATATACAATTTGTATTTTATAGCCAAACTATTGTTAAAATAACATTCACATTGGAATAAATATACACGTACACGCATACTACTACTACTACGCTACGTAAGCTACTAAGGGCTCAGTAAGCAACTAAGTTCCAGAGCCCTCTGTCGATCAACAAAACTTACACTCTGCAAGACGCTCGTTCTACCCTTGCAGCTTTATGGCGCTAAGGCATGGGTAGTTTCACAAACTGACGCAGCTGCTCTGGGGGTATTCGAGAGAAAAGTTCTTCGCAAAATCTTCGTTCCTGTTTGAGTCGGCGATAACTATCGCATCCAAATGAACCACAAACTGTATGAGCTCTACAAAGACATTGACGTAGTTCGGCGTATAACTGTGCAGCGACTACGCTGGCTGGGTCATGTCCATCGTATGGACGACGAAGCTCCAGCGAAAAAGTGCTCGATGCGAGGGTCGTTGGTCAACGACGACGAGGGAGACCATGCTTCCGATAGATGGACCAGGCCGAGGAAGCTCTAACCGCACATGGTGTACCCAATTGGAGAAGGCACGCGCAAGGCAGGGGCGCCTGGCGAGAGCTGATGAGGTCAGCCGAAACCCGGACACAGGTTGTTACGGCCATCTAAGTAAGTAAGTGCACGCATACATGCATACATACATGCATGTAAGCAAAATAACAGAACAACGATACTAAAAACTGCGTAAGCAGATATAAGGCTGCGCGCTAGCATAGGAAAATCAGTCTTGAAGAGAGCGCTGTCGCGTTCGCATGTGCCAAGACTTAGGTCAGTAAGCTCAGGTTTTCATAGTTAAGGCATTCACATCCTTTATGCTAAGATTTTTTTACATGTCTGCAAGTTATTCTATCGTAAAGGCGTTCACACCCTTTAAGCTAAGATTATTTACAGATCAGCAAGTTATTCTATAGGAAAGGCGTTTACATAGCTCAGCTTTTCATATTAAAGACGTTTACACATTTTAAGCTAGGATTTTCATAGTAAAGGCGTTTACACTCTGTTAACGCCACTGGTGGTTGCCCGTTGCTGCCGCTCTTATTTACTTTATTGGTTTCCTTTTTTCTTTTGGGCAGCGCTTTTCGCTGCCTTTGTTTTAACTTTGTTAGTTTTAAGTTGATGACTAATAAACTGACCACGGTCTATTAAAGTTCAACCCTCCGCGAGTTTTCTATTTAAAAAGGTTTTTTAGTGCACACCCCCAAATTTAACCTTTTATACGGAAAATAAAAAACGTGTTTAGAATCTCACTCGAATTAGAGATTTTCATTGGTCCTTCGCGAGCCGTTTTTTTTCTTTCGTAAAACCCGCGAACATTAAAAATAAAATCGCGTGGTTTTTTTTTGATATTTTTTAATCAAGTTGTGAATTTTTTATCTTCAGTCGTTATAAAATTGTATATATTGATTTGGCATTTGTTTCTTTTTTGTACATAAATACAGTACAATTTTTGCTTTGCCGCCAAAAATTACATATATACAATTTTATTTACAAAAAGTGCGTGATCTTAGAAAAATTCATTGGTATATAAATACATATTTGTTTTGTGCATATTTAAGCTGTGTTTTAATTTGTGACTTTGCCAAAAACATTTAGTGAGCTCCCATTTGGACTCTTTGTTTAAGGCAGCTACAATAACAATTTGTAGTGTCTGCAGTGGGAGCGCAATATTTTCCTTTTACGCTTTGTGCGATATACGCATTGTTCAAAGCTAAAAGCGAGGCTTTGTGCTTGCAGAAGTCACCCCCATTTGGTGCTTTACACAGGCTTACGCTCTCGCCCACGCAATTCTTTTTGCACTCGTTTTGTGCTTTGTCCGCAGCTGAGCCTGCAATTGAACTTGCCGCGCTCGCAGTCGTGCTCTTTAACGACTGTGATTGAGTGCACGTCTTAGTAGTAAGAGAGTGCACAGGTGGTACAGTGGGACGAAAACACAAATTTTGCGGTCAAAATAAAATATATTGGCGAAAATTTTTCTAAGTCATTTCGAAGCGCAAAAGACTTAGAAAAATAGAGGAGAGTGTTAATAAGCTGCACAGTGGGACAGACACAACAAAAAAAAAATTTTTTTTTATTAAATTTTCTTGTTTCAATAAAAAAATTTTTTTTTATTTGTTGGTGCACAATAAAATACAAAAATAAAAAAAAATTTTAAATTGTTTTAATATAAATTGTGCTTTTCTCAAGTTTCTTGGGACAATTTTATTTTAGGTAATTTTGGTTTTTTTTTTTATCAAATTTTTTTTTGTTTTTTTTGGTTTTTTTATTTTTAATCGACAATTTAGTTCGTCAAAGTGTTGACAAGAAACACAAATAAAATAAATATGTCGCAACTAAAGACTTTTATTCGTCTGTGCGAAGCGCTAGTGGAGTTTGAAACAGAGTTTAATCTTGTTGAAACTCATGACGTTTTCTCGCTGGAAGCTGAAAGTGATGAGCTTAAAGCCCAGTGGAGAAAGGTCAAAGCAGCGTATGATGCTTGCATGGAGAAGATGGCTTCTGATGAGGATTCAGATATTGAGCCCTTAAAAAAGAAATATAAAAACTGCTACCAATCATACATTCGGGTAGCAGGAAAAATATCTGAGCTCTCTCAACAGAAGACTCCAAAGCAATCAGCTGCTCCAGAGCCTGCGCCAGTAATAGGCCACAGTATGCCTGTGCCACCATGCGATACTGAGGTTTTCTGTGGGGATTACCTCTCATGGCCGTCCTTTAGGGACATGTTTACGGCCATCTATATAACAAACTCGCGGCTTACTTCAGTGGAAAAACTTTTTCATCTGAATAATAAAACTCGGGGTGAAGCTAAAGAGATTGTTAGACAATCCCCCTTAACCAATGAGGGGTTTGCGCAAGCATGGCAAAATTTGTCTGACCGATACGAGAATAAACGTATCTTGGTCAACAGCCAGCTTAAAATACTGTTTAATTTGCCACATGTGCCAAAAGAATCTGGCACAGATCTCAAAAGGCTTCAAAGAGATATCAATGGTTGTATTTTTGCACTCAAAATGCACAACATTGAAGCTTCTGAAGTTACCCACGAAATCTGTGAATGCTCAAGTTTCGGGTTTAAATAACGCAGTATCGGCGCAAGTCACAAAAGCTTGTGACTTGATCATTAGTTCTCCCAATAACAGGCAATTCCAAATAGAAGCTACAGCCTTTGTGCTGTCACGCTTAACTGGAAACCTGCCGTCGTGTTCCGTTGATCCTTCTTTATGTGAAAGTTTGCCCAATTTACAATTGGCTGACCCACACTTCTTTAGAAGCGGTCCGATAGATGTACTCATCGGTGGCGATTTGTACCATGCCATAGTTCTTGATGGCATTAAGAGGAATATTCTGGGATCACTTTTGGCTCAAGAAACTGTGTTCGGCTGGATGTTTACTGGGCCCCTTCCTCGTAGCGAAATATCAAGCTTTACAACGTGCTTGACACACTTTAGTGAAGTAGCAATCGATCAACAGATTGCTCGCTTTTGGGAGTTGGAGGAACTTCCTAAACAGAAGCATTTATCGGCGTCTGATAAGTTTTGTGAAGAAAACTATCAGAAAACCACAAGACGTGATGACAAGGGTCGATATATAGTCACTTTGCCATTCAAAATTGGCCATTCAAAAGTGCCTACGGAAATAAATTTAGGATTTTCTCGAGGCATCGCTTTGAAGCAATTTCTTCGTGGTGAAGCTCGATTGACTAAAAATCCAGGATTTAAGTTGCAATATGATGAAGTGGTAAAGGATTACTTAAAATCGGATCATATGAAACAGGTCTCGCCTCCTAAGTTTGAGATTTCACCATCTCACTATTATTTACTGCATCATGCGGTATTGAAGCCAGAGAGTACTACAACGAAAGTTCGGGTAGTTTTCAATGCGTCAAGCTCAACTTCTAACGGTGTTAGCTTGAATGATGTCCTGCACTCAGGCCCAGTTCTTCAAGCGGACTTGACGCTTCTGGTATTAAAATGAAGTTTTTTTAAATATGTCTTCAATGGCGACATTCAGCAGATGTACCGCCAGATCCTTGTTGATCCAGAGCAGTCTGCGTTCCAACGAATCCTATACAGAAGCTCTCCTGGTGATATGATTCAGGATTATGAGCTGAAAACTGTTACGTTCGGCGTAAACTGCGCACCATACCTAGCCATTCGAACCATGCTGCAATTGGCAGATGATGTTCAACAGCAGTATCCTCTTGCTGCGCAAATTTTACGGCATTTCACTTATGTCGATGATGCTTTAGCTGGAGCTCATGACGTGCAAAGATCAATTAAGGCTAGAAATGAGCTTATAGCTGCTCTAGATTCTGCCGGGTTTGCAATGCGTAAATGGACTGCAAATGTATCTAGCCTTTCAGCAGACCTACCGACAGAGCATCTTCTGCGAGAAAACTTTTTAAAGCTAGAAGATGCTAGTTGCGCCAAGGCTTTAGGTGTCCGTTGGAATGCCACTTCCGATTTATTTTATTTCACTGCCAAACAGTTAGAAATTAAAACATCCTACACTAAACGCGAGGTTCTATCTGTCATCGCACAACTTTTTGATCCTGCAGGTTGGCTAGCACCTATTGTGTTAACAGCTAAAATTCTTATGCAGCGTATCTGGTTGGATGAAATCGATTGGGATGAAAATATTCCTGCCCGCAGTTTTCAAACTTGGCAAACTTTTCTGATGGATTATGAAACCATTAATAACATTCGCATACCTCGTTATGTTAGTTATTCACCCAATTCTGAGATAGAATTTCATGCCTTTTCTGATGCCTCTGAAAAGGCATATGCTGCAGCTATTTATATCCGTGTTCAACAAGGTGATTGCATTGTCACTCACCTGCTTTACGCAAAGAGCAAAGTGGCCCTAGTCAAGACGATTTCATTACCTCGTCTTGAACTTTGCGGAGCAACACTTCTCGCTGATATGGTCGACACCCTGTTATCACACCTAGAAATAGATAGGCATCGATTATATTGTTGGACAGACTCCACAATCGTACTTGCCTGGCTTTGTAAGCCCCCTTGTTCTTGGACAACGTTTGTAGCGTTATAGCAGATAAGGTTGGCGTAAGAAACTGGTTTCATGTAGAATCACATGAAACCCCGGCGGACTTAGCCACACG
The DNA here is from genome assembly GCA_914767935.1 of Coremacera marginata. Taxonomy (NCBI): domain Eukaryota; kingdom Metazoa; phylum Arthropoda; class Insecta; order Diptera; family Sciomyzidae; genus Coremacera; species Coremacera marginata. The sequence goes on along the minus strand of OU612045.1, from coordinate 81,542,963 downwards.
GGGCGTTACACCCCAAGAGCTAATCGATAACGATCTTTGGTGGCATGGGCCATCATGGCTTTCACTCGAACGCTCGTCTTGGCAAAGAAAAGCTCAACCTGCAGTTTTAGACACGTCTCTTGAGCGTAAAGCTGTGAAGGTAAACCTTGCATACTTTGCTCAATACGAAGACGTTTTGGAGCGTTTCTCTTCTCTCTCGAGAGGTCTAAGAGTGTTAGCTTATGTCTTTCGTTTTCTTCATCGCACGCTTCCACGTTTTCGTACTACATTTGTCAAACAATCAACATGTCTTGACAACGCAGAAATTAAACACGTAAAAAAACGACTCGTATTGTTATGTCAAAAAATTAACTTTCCTGATGAATATTATAGTTTAGAAACTAAAAATATTATCAGCGCCAAGAGTTCGATTATTAGCTTGAATCCATTTCTGCATAATGACGAACTAATGCGTGTTGGTGAGCGATTAGCCTCTTCGCCAATTTTGTCATATGATGAAAGGCATCCGATTATATTGCCATATAACTGCCAGTTTTCACGTCTTTTAGTACGTTTTATTCATGAAATTTCCCTTCATGGAGGAACCCAGTTAGTGCTTCGTCTGTTACGAATGCAATACTGGATTCCACGTGCTAAAAACCTGATAAAAACAACCCTGCACAATTGTAAGACTTGTGTTGTCCATAAAAAGCTACAGAGAACTCAAATTATGGCTGCTCTACCAATAGACAGAACTGTTATTTCGCGTCCATTCTCGTCCACTGGCATTGACTTCGCTGGTCCTTTCGACATAAAAAGCTACATCGGTAGATCTTGTCGAATTAGTAAGGGCTATGTGTGCTTATTTGTTTGTTTCGCTACGAAGGCAATTCATCTAGAAGCCACAAGCGACTTGTCAACTGCCACCTTTTTAGCGGCTTTCTCTCGTTTTGTCGCTAGACGCGGCTGCCCAGCAAAGGTCTATTCTGACAATGGTACTAACTTTGTTGGCGCTTCCAAAGTACTAAAGAAAGATTTTAGAGATTTTCTAAAGGAATCTCATGACGGTCTTTTAGCTCAGTACATGCAGCAAGAAATTGCATGGCACTTCATTCCAGCAGGTGCTCCCCATATGGGAGGCCTTTGGGAAGCGGGTGTAAAAAGTTTTAAGACGCATTTTAAGAAAATGGCCGGAAGTATGAGCTATACTTTCGAAGAATTCACAACTTTGCTTAACAGAATCGAAGCTTGTCTTAACTCGAGGCCCCTTACCGCCATGTCCGAAGATCCTGGTGACTTTCAATCTCTGACTCCAGGCCATTTCTTGGTCGGAGGCCCACTTCTCTCACTAGTGGAGCCAGAAATAATTGATCAGCCTTTGACGATCGTCAACCGTTGGCAGAAGGTCAAGGCAATGCATCAGCATTTCTGCACCAGGTGGAAAAATGAATATTTGAAGGAGATGCATAGGCGTGTTAAGTGGAAAAGTCCTCAATTAGATTTAAAAGTAAATGACTTAGTTGTCGTGAAAGAAGACAACTTACCAGCGAATGAATGGCGATTAGGTCGAATATTTAAGACTTACACTGGTAGCGATAATAGAGTTCGCGTCGCCGATGTCCAAACCGAGCGAGGTTGTATAGCTCGACCTATAGTTAAGCTTGTCGCACTTCCGTCTGCGTAGCTAAGTCACTATTTCTCCAAACCACCTGCCTTTCTTGTTTTTCCTTTTTTTGTTTCTTTTTGTCTCGTTTCAGAATGTCCACCACCAACATCGTCAGCGATCTTCTGGAGGAAATGGTTCTCCAGACAGAATCTGAGTTTGGCGCCAGTGAAACGGAGACGGTGCTCGAGTTGCCTGCAGAAAAACTCGCACCGCCGCGAGCTTCGGTGACAACCGTGGTCCCGGTCGTAGCCAGCAGTGACGCCAAGGCTAGGTGTAGCTTGTGCTCGTTGGAGCATAATCTTCCGTCGTGCCGGCAGTTCCTGGAGATGAACATCGAGGAGCGGTTGCGAGCAGTGTTACTTAAATTTCACTGCTCCAACTGCCTCTCGAGCGGTCATATGAGAAAGGATTGTCGGAGCAATGGAAGATGCCGTCACTGTGGAGGCGACCACCATAGCTTGCTCCACTCTCGCCTACGAGTCCGAACTGGTCGGGCTCACTCCAGGAGGCCCCGTGGTAGGCATTCTCGAGCTAAGAAGGCAACAGCGCCTGCTCAAGATAAGCCCATCAGCTCAAATCCAAGGGGTTATAGACCACCACGTCCGTCGTGGCAGGCACCGCAGTCGACAGCACCGAAAGCGTCTTCGGCTAGGGACCACCTCCCAAAGCGGTGCCCCCCTCAAAATAGATCGCTGTCGAATGCACCGTCAGCGTCTTTGGCAAGGGACTCTTTCCCGAGGCGATCTCCCCCAGAGCAACCGACAGCAAAAAACCTCCAACGCGTCACCTCACTGCTCCCCACTGTTATGGTGCGGGCCTGGGCAAATGGTCGCCTCGTCTCAGAGCGCGCTATCCTGGATGCCTGTCTCCCGCAGACGACAATTGCCAAAGCTTTGGTTCTGAAGTGGAGGCTGCCGACGTCTGTGGTTAATGGCACTGAGGTGTGCGCTCTGATGATCCGGGGTCAGCATGAGTCTAGCGTCCGCATTGAAACGACAGCTAGGGTCGAGCGGCGGTTGGAGGTCGTGACACCGATCAAGAACATCGACGAGCGGATCAGACAGGGATTCCCAAATTTAAAATTGGCTGATCCTAACTTTTATGCTTCATCGCCGGTCCATATTCTGCTTGGGAGTGATGTTTATGCGCGCGTGATGCAGCCGGGAATCTTCCCATCTGGATTTGGCATGCCATTAGCGCAAAATTCAATTTTTGGCTGGGTGCTATCTGGGCAAGGTGCCTGGTGATCTAAGATTGCATTCCTGCAAGGCGGGCGGGCATCATAACCAGACTTTCGTATAAAAATACAAATTGCAAAGCTTATCATTCATATTAAGAGTTTGGAAACATAGGCTCTGAAACGTTATTTAGTTGCTTTCCTTGGCGATGTAGCCAAAACGGAACTATAACCGAGTACTCCATAACTCGGTTAAAATCACAAAAAATAGGCACCAAGGACAATCATCCCTATGAAGATAATTGCCTAGTTCTGGCTTATTCTCTCCAATACAATAAGCCCACTCTATGCATAATATACATCAGCTTAGGTCTTATCATACTAAGAGTCTGGAAGCATAGGCTCTGAAACGTTATTTAGTTGCTTTCCTTGGCGATGTAACCAAAACGGAACTATGATGAATGTGCAGTGCATTGTCAGAGTCCAAACAACCGATTTTATAGAGGAAAACACAATTATCTTACAAATTTTAAGATGGTTTAGGAACCACTTATGCGACCAGTCAACAAGTTCTTACTGGGTCACATTGTAAGTGATGAAAATAATAAAACAATCAAGCAGTACCCTTGGCGAACATATACTCTCATATATAATCCAGCTGTTAAGAAAAAAATGAATATTGAATAGTAAATAAACACATACCAAACCAAATCAAACGCCAGTGCCGGCTTACATTAGCCTCACTTCACCGACTCATTTTGATGTGAGGCAGCTATTAAATGTTCGCACACATAATTTACCTCACTTTTACCTTGATTAATTCAATCAAAAAATCTTTACTTTTGGATGCACAAATTTGTGTTTTATTGCACTTAAATATATTACTTTTCATTTAAATCCATTATCGGTTGAGTGAGGCCAGTTTAGACAGGCACCTAAATACGAAAAGTGATGGACGGAAGAGTCAGGATTTCAAAGGCAGGTCACGTAAAAGTCATCGCCGTCGGGGAAAGAAAAGGGGGAGTGTGAAGGCGAGAACTCGTAGGGTAATTTCTGTCTCACAAATATAATGAATTAATGTAAGTAATGAGTTAATGTACTGAACATTAACATGTACTGAACTGAACTGAAATGTATGTATATATAAAATAAAATTAGACTGCAAAAAATTTATTTAAGAAAACCAAGTATAAATAAAATAAATAACATGCAACTGAATATAAGAAAACGTACATAAGTAAAAGGCTCCGCGCTAGCATTTGAAAATCAGTCTTGAACATAGCGCAGTCGTGGGCACATGTGCCAAGACTTAGGGCAGTAAGTTCAGGTTTTCATAGTAAAGGCATTTACACTCTTTAAGCTGAGATTATTTTACAGGTCAGCAAGTTATTCTATCGTAAAGGCGTTCACACCCTTTAAGCTAAGATTATTTACAGATCAGCACGTTATTGTATAGGAAAGGCGTTTACACACTTTAAGCTCAGGTTTTTCATATTAAAGGCGTTTACACCTTTTAAGCTAGGATTTTCATAGAAAAGGCGTTTACACCCTTTAAGCACAGATTATTTCGTAGCGTATACACCAGAGAACTGCACAAGCCTATTTGAAATCGATTTCAAGTACTTGCCCAAGTAAAGGAAAAATTTATGCCTTCGGCAAAAAGCTTGAAAAACTTAAAATTGAAGGCAAGTATCCAATATAAAAGCAAGTATCCAAAAAATTCAATGAGCTTGTGTAGGAACAGCTTAAGCGTATTGGTAGTTTTAGGGTTAGCTGATTTCTGAATTGATGTCAAAATTCAATATGGCGACTAAGATTCCCACCTAGATTCTATTGTGTTTTTGCGAATTATTTTTCTAATTTTAAAATTCGGATAATGGATTTGATTTCGAATCTAATGTCACAGTTTTCAAATTTGAGATGGAGAATAGGCTTGCCACTTAAATTTTCACCATAGTATTGCCACCTAGTAAAACGTATTTTTAAGAGTTTTAAACATAATTTAACAGTGTTAAGGGGTCACTGACTTCGAATCTGATGTCAGAATTTTAAAATTCAAGATGGTTAATAGTGTTGCCACCTTAAATTTTTTTATTTTCACGAATTCGATGCTGGAGCCAACACTATTCACAATTGTGTAATTTTTTTATAAGACTGTTGCCACCTACCAAAATGTATTTTTAACAGTTTTAAACATCATTTAACAGTGCTGAGGGCTCGCTGACTTCGAATCTGATGTCAGAATTTTAAAATCCAGGATGGTTATTAGTGTTGCCACCTAAAATTTCTTATTTTCATGAATTCGGTGATGGAGCAAACACTATGTAAAAATGGCTCGCTGGGTCCGAATCCGTTGCCAGAATTTCAAAATTGTGTAATTTTTTTATAAGAGTGTTGCCACCTACCAAAATGTATTTTTAAGAGTTTTGAACATCATTTAACAGTGCTAAGGGGTATCTGACTTCGAATCTGATGTCAGAATTTTAAAATCCAAGATGGTTATTGGTGTTGCCACCTTAAATTTCTTATTTTCATGAATTCGGTGATGGACCAAACACTAGGTAAAAATGGCTCGTTGAGTCCGAATCCGTTAACGGAATTTCAAAATTGTGTAAGTTTTTTATAATAGTGTTGCCCCCTACTCAAATGTATTTTTAAGAGTTTTAAACATCGTTCAACAGTGTTTAGGGGTCTCTGACTTCGAATCTGATGTCAGAATTTTAAAATTCAAGATGATTAATAGTGTTGCGAATTCGGGGTTGTGGCAAAAAAGAGGTAAAAATGGCTCCAGTATGTATAATGTCAAAATCAGCCGATTTTTTTCCTTCTTGTTGTTTATTATCGCGGCGTAGTTGCTGCTGCTGTTTTTGCTTGACAGCGCGGTTATTGTTGAAAGATGTGGTATCATTCTGTGGCTTTGCACGATAAAATTAACGAAAAAATTGTGTTTCTTAACAGCAATTTCATTGTCAAGATATATTTTAGCAGTTCAAAGCAGCCGTACATAGTGACACAAATAAATTGATTATTGAAAAATCGATTTAGGATAGTAGCCGAATGAAAATTACTCTAAAAGTTAACTTTTATTTGAACAAAAAACAAATTAAGTCTGAATTATGTCTAAAAAAAGCGGCTCACATTTAATAAATTTTATAGGTCTTAGCTTATTTTTCTTACATTTTCACATATAAAATATCCTATCCATAGTCAATTGATTCATACGGTTACGAATAAGTTAAACATTCCTAGAGCTCAGCGAGTAAAAGTCAGTGTCAAAAGTTTTTGTTACCTATTGCTTGCTACACCACCGAATTCGTGAAAATAAAAAAAATTGATTTGGCAACACTATTAATCATCTGGAACTTTAAAATTATGACATCAGATTCGAAGTCAGCGACCCCTTAACACTGTACATTTTACTAGGTGGCAATACTATTGTGAAAATTTAGGTGATATGCCTATCATACATCTTAAATTTTAAAACTGTTGCATTAGATCCGAAATCAAATCCATTGTCAGAGTTTCAAAATAACAAGAATTCGCAAATATACAAAACAAATCATGGTGGCAACTTTATCCGCCATCTTGTATTTTAAATTTTTACATCAATTTAAAAATCAGATACCCCCTAAAACTGCCATTCACGGAGTCCACAGAACCCTTAAAATCTTAATACGTTTAAGATTTTCCTAAACAAGCAAAGTGCATTTTTTCGGATACTTGCTTTAAATTCAATTTCGTTTCAAGCTTTTCAACTTTCTTACCCGACATAGTAAGCCTTGTGACGTGGTTGGAAGATTTATGCTACAAACAGCAGCGCGCTCGCCGTGAAAAATCATTCACTTCACGAAAGTCAGTCCCGCTGCCAGCAGGGCTGGTAGAATCCGATGATGAAGATTTTATGTACTGTGGGAGTGCAGCCGGTAGAGGAAGTAAAGCGTACCGGCCTACCCAGATGCTACCGCTCTTCAATAAATAGGAGAAAGCGCCAGTTCAGTCAACTGCAGGCAATAATATGCCTAAACAGCGGCCAATGCAAACGCACGAGGCCTCGCCAGGTTGGTGCTGGTATCACGCACGATACGGCAACCTCGCGAAAAAATGCCGCGTACATTGCGACTTTCCAGTATACCCAGAAAATCTAACCAAGTGGTCAAAAAACGAGTAAAAGAGCCACTTAACCGCGACACCAGTGGCGAACGTGAAGTGTGTCGTTTATATGTGACAGATCATACAACGAGTAGACAATTTTTAATTGATACGGGAGCTTACGTCTCAGTTATCCCACCGCGTGGCAACAAACATTTTAATAGACCACACGAATCTCAGCTATTTCGGAAATAGAAACATTCGGTAAAAAACTTTAGTGCTCGACCTCGGCCTACGCAGGCAATATCGATGGGAGTTTATTATTGCTAAGGTGAAGACTCCATTAATAAGAGCAGATTTTTTAAAAAATTTCGGTGTGCTAGTGGACGTTAAAAACAATTGCCTTATTGACGGCTACACAAAATTAAATAGTGTTTGTGTGATAAAAAAAGGGGGAGAACGACCGATTTTTACGTATGACATTAAACATCTCCTTGCGAATATTCTCTCCGAATTTAAAGATATCAGTGTTCTCCGAAAGTGTCTAAATCAAGCGTGAAGCATCATATAGTCACGAAGGGCCCTCCGGTTCACGCTCGACCGCGACGATTGGCACCAGACAAACTCGAGGCTGCTCCCGCAGAATTCAAGTATCTTATAGTAAACGGCATATGCGAGCCATCGGATAGTAACTGGGCCAGTCCTCTACATTTGGTGAAGAAGTTTGACGGGTCATGGAGACGTTGTGGGATTATCGCGCGCTCAATGAGAGAACGATACCGGACCGGTACCCCATTCCATATGTGCACGATTTTACGCACATACTATTTGGGAAAAAGTCATTAAGAAACTGCATGGAATCGCACACCCTGGCGTTAACGCTACGATTAAATTAGTACAACAACGATATGTTTGGGCAAATATGCGCAAAGACGTCAGTAATTTCGTAAAATGTTGCATAGCATGTCAGCGTTCAAAGGTTCAGCAACACAACAACGCACAACTATCCTTCTACAGCAAGCCCAATGAACGGTTCGAACACATCAACATCGATCTCATCGGCCCGCTACCCATTTCAAGAGAAAATCGCTACTGCTTAACCGACAGATTCACAAGATGGCCGGAGGCAATTCCGCTGCAAGACATGACGGCAGAAACAGTAGCTCGGAGCCTCATTTCTGGATGGATATCACGCTTTGGCGTTCCCCTACGCATAACAACAGATCTTGGGAGGCAGTTCGAGTCCGATATTTTTAGGCAGCTCAATCGCATGCTAGGAATCGAGCATTTCCGCACCACACCGTACCATCCACAAGCGAATGGACTAATAGAAAGATGGCATCGTACTCTGAAAGCAGCCATCGTATGTCATGGAAACGACAACTGGAGTGAAGCCTTACCCATAGTTTTGCTAGGTCTTCGTTCGTCAGTTAAAGAAAACTTCGCAGCGGCACCGACGGAGTTGGTCTATGGAACCGCAATAAAACTACCCGGCGAATTATTGGTCCCGACACAGGAAAAAAACAGTGAAGCCGAGCTTGTGAAAGATTTCAGGCACAGAATGCGTGGCGTTATGGCACCTCAGGCAAGTCATCACAACAAACCCCAAGTATTTCTTCACAAGAGCATGGACACGTGTTCGCATGTCCTTGTAAGAATCGACAAGGTACAGCGCCCATTGACATCACGATACGATGGGCCATTCGAGGTGATAGAGAAGTTCGATAAGTCATAATTCAAATGAACGAAAAAAAGGCGAAAATCTCGATCGGCAGGATGAAACCAGCACGTATGACAACAAAGACCGACAAGGTCGTGACTTTTTCCGACTCACCGCTGGACAACGCGGAAGTTCCACGTAGTAATCAAAAAGCTCCACACAAGGTCGTGACTTTTTCCGACTCATCGCTGGACAACGCGGGAGTTCCACGTAGTAATCAAATAGCTCCACACAAGGTCGTGACTTTTTCCGACTCACCGCTGGACGACACGGGACACCCACAAGATAACAAAGTTCCCAGAAAACCACATAAAAAGGCCGTGACACATTCCGGCCCGCCATTAGACAACACGGGACTAAGCAGCCAGGTACCGATCACGAGAGGTCAACCTTCGCCGGTCTTTACCAGGAGCGGCAGGCAGGTGCATCGCCTAACGAAGTTTATGAATAGCATTTAAAATGCTAGGGGGGAGATTTGTGGCGTGACCGTCTGTCACGTCATCCCCTCTTACAGCATTAGTAAGGCACAGTAATTTGAGCTTTGCTTATCAGCAGTAAGTGGGTTAGTTAGTGGGTTAGTTAAAGTTTATTACTTTGCGCCATTCGCAACACTTTGTTGCAGCCCACCCAAAATACTTAATCAAAATATTCGTCACTCAACGACATGAGCCTAGCGAACGTTTGAGCTACGTCTCGGTGACACTTTGTTGCCATTTGATCCATCGCTATAAACAAATAGCTTGGCTTATCACAACAAGAGATAAACCAAGCAAATTCCACTATACACGGGCAACAAAGTTGCTAACAACACTGCGATAGCCAGTGGTGAATTTACGATCATAATAAATATTGTATTACATGCCACTCTGACGGCTGTAATGACGCACCAACGTTCTGCCCTTTCGACAGAACGTTGGTCACTTAGTCACTTCGACGATCAAGCCTAAGTGTTGGTGTGTTGGCTTAGCTACCCAACACTAAGACAGCGACATGACCAGTATGATGGCTGGTAAGCAGCGGCATCAATTTATTACGATATATCACTGTCTGTTTCGCACTAGCGCTGGTGACGAAGCAGACCGATATAAAAATACGTGTATTGGTTGAAAGTTATTAATAATAATCATGAAGAACGCGTTTGTAATTGTTATAGCGATGGGTTGCGCTGCAGCGTTCTTTTTCGTACTTGGTGGTCGTTGGTGGTGGCATGGACTCTGGTCCATGCTACCATAGTCAGTCATGAGACCGACCCCTTTTATATCGCACGCGCGCAATTTATTATCAACAAGTAGTACAAAGTTGTAAATTTAAAGTGTAAATTTAGTTGTATTTAGTAAAGGAACATTGCTTTAAATGGATATCTTTTCATTACTACAGCCTCAACAAGTCAAGCAAACGAGAAAGCTTAGATATGACTTGTAATTGTTTGGTATTTTTGTGAGCAGGCAAAACATGCTTTTTCAAGTTTGGATACATACTTGAATTTAAGTACTTGAAAAAGCTTGAATTTCAAGTAGGCTTGCGCAGTTCTCTGGTGCACATATCAAATGAAATCTGTTTATTTTACTTTTGAAATGAGCTACTAACTATCTACATAGCTTCTTTGGTTTAATTTTAAAACCATTTTTGTGTTTTGGAAAAATAAATGCAACAATTAATTTTTTTTATTCTTAAGCAGAAAAACATTGCAAAAGAAATACTTAACAATTTGGTGTAGAACCACAAGCACTAATAAAAAAAAAAATACTGAAATCAGAGACAAGAAGATTTTAACGTTGGTTGATTTAACCCTCCGATGAGTGACAGTTCTGAACTTCACGGCCGTGTGAAAAGGTCCCTACGGACCTTTTTTGTAAATCATGTTTTTTTCATATAAAATTTTTTTTTTTTTTAATTTTTTTTTGTTTTTATTGTTTATAACTAAATTCTACATACAAAAATAATTTTTAAATTTTTTTTATTATTTTATTTTTTTTTTGCTTGCATTTTCTTAAGACTATTATAAAAAAGTTTAAAAATTATTGTTGTTGAACGTGTACTTCTTGTCCCCCGCCCTGTGCGCAAGTGTTGCAGCGATGTTAAAGTGTGCTATGTTCTCCGCAAACAGCGTTGCCGCAGCCGAAGCAGTGTGCCCGCGTTTTCCGCTGCCGCCCGTACTCAGAACGGCAAACGCGACATGACGGTCTACTTGACCTAGCCGCAAACGACGGTGCATTGCCTTCCATCGGTCTTGGTAATACCTGAAATGAAAAGAAAAATAAAAAACAAATAAATATATATTCTATTCTTGAATTTGAAGATGTTTTTCTTACCCTGACATCGAATGCTTCCATCGCATTGCGTATCCTTGGATATGAGGTTATATGGTTGTTCAGGGCACGTTCTTCGATATTTGGTATTGCCAATTGTTTCGTTAGCAGTAACAAGAACGACCGCCGTCTGTCACTCCTTTTTATAGGCTTCATTTCGTTGTAAATCGTAAATGCAGCAAATGCAGCGACGTCCAGCATATTATAAAACATGGCCAACGGCCATCGTTGTGTTGCTCTTTTGCAGCTTTAAGTGCCTAGCATTTGATCCATGGTATCAACGCCGCATTTGTTGCCGTTGTAATCTAATATGGCATAGGGCTTCCGCTTCTCGGTTTGCTCGTCAACGAGGCAGGTGTAGTGCATTGTGGAGAGCACGTTCACCACTTTATTTCTTTTCGGCACGTATGAGCATAACGCTATATCCCCTTCGTTGAACCCAAATAATGTACTATTGATGGTGCACTTCGGGTTCTTCTTGAACTCCTGTGGAATTAATGTTTTGTTGTAGCGCACTGTACCAACATATGCGGTCTTCCTCCTCAGCAAAATTTTTTCTCTTCGCTGTCTAAACTTTGACTGATTTGGTTTACGAAACTACAACTTCTTTTATACTCTTTCGTACGTCTACCTAAACTCAAAGACATTAGGGATGATGATAAAAACAAAAAATTCTAAGAAAAAATTCTAAGAACAAAAATACTAAGAACAAAAAATACTAAGAACAAAATACTAAGAACAAAAAATTCTAAGAACTGGTTTATTGCTAGTAGTATAAAATTAGAATATTGTGCCTTTCCTTGAAAGCAATAAAGTTCCTGTCTTCGAATTTTTCTTAGAATTTTTTGTTTTTACCATCATCCCTAATGTCTTTGAGTTTAGGTCTTTGTGTTCAGAACAGGTAAATTATGTGTTGAAACAATAAAAAAATTATAATGATGCCCAAAAACATGCATTTATTAGTGAAATTCAGTACAAGGTCCATACGGACCTATTCACACGTCCGCGTACTATTCTCACTAAATCCTCAATAACTCCTAAAGTAATGATCCGATCGGCTTGATATTTTTCCAAAAGATGCGCAACAAAATACTCTTGGAATACAGAGTAACTTTGGGGGGGAGGGGGTTGTAGTGGCCGAAGTAGGAGTAATTTCAGTTTGAAAAGGCAAAAAGGTCCCTAGGGACGTTCTCACTCATCGGAGGATTAATAAAGAGTGCCCAATGAGCAAAATTTTTAATCATAGAAATAACGGCATGGCGCATTGCATGATGTGTCATAAACATGTTAAGTGGAAAAAATTGTTCACAAAAGCGTTTGTGAGTTTTATTTTCAGCTTAAAACATATTTGTTCTTTTCGTTGTTCGTCCTGCAGACGGACATGTATGCTTATCTGTATTTCACATTATCTGTCCGTCAGTCTGTTTACTTTTCATAATCCGTCCACTTCATATTTATTTAATTTCGCACAAATCAGAGCACAAAAAAATTAAATCATGCCTATAAGATTTCTGCAAAAACCGCTTTAGCACTGCTTTGTTTTCAGTGTGCTTTATAGAAACCGTAAGAGCTAAAGCTTGCTGTTGTGAAAAGTAAGTGTTCGATATCCAGCACACTATCTAGAAGGATTGTTTATTAAAAGCTAGATTTTGTTTTACATTACTTCCAGCAGCTATAAAATTGCTTTGCAAAAACAAGTTCTTGGCATATTTATAAGGGTTTCGCAGGCCATGCCACTACTATAATTCTACGTCTGCCTCCTAACGCATTTTTTAACTAATATTTCTGTAGAAATGAAACAATAATAAATGTAAACTTTCGCTTTGTGCATAACTGCTTGAAAGCAAGTGTTGCACACAAGAAGTTATCGAGATATGTACATGATTAAATGTACATGACACAGTTGCAGTCAGCTGCAACGCGAGCCGTGCGAGAAAACTACCGCGAAAAGAGGAAGGAAACGAGGCGCCTTTTCAGACGCAAGAAAAGAGAGCAGGAAAAGCGTGAGCGTGAGGAACTAGAGGTATACCAGGGCAAGAAGGATGCACGAAAATTCTATCAACAGGTTAAGCGTCTAACCCAAGGTTTCAAGCCCGGAGCATCCACTTTTAGAGACGAAAATGGAGATCTGAATACAGATACACAGTGTGTGCTTAGATTGTGGAGACAGCACTTCTCCAATTTACTTACTGGCGACGATTCCACCAATGCCGCCCATGGAGAGCTCAGTTCAGTGTCACCAATCGACGATGACGGAGTGGAAGTATCACCCCCTAGCCATGAAGAGGTTCGAGTTGCAATCCAACGACTCAAAAACAATAAAGCAGCGGGTGCTGACGGCCCGACAGCTGAATTATTTAAAACCGGCGGCGATGAATTGATAAGGCGCATGCATCAGCTCATCAGCAAGACATGGCTAGCAGAAAGCATGCCCGATGATTGGAACCTCAGCGTACTGTGCCATTTACTTAAGAAAGGAGACTCAACAATCTGCGTTATAGACGTATCAGTCTTATTTCCATCGCATATAAGGTTCTCTCAAGCGTACTGTGTGAAAGATTTAAGCCGATTACAAAAGCACTGATTGGATCTTATCAGTGTGGCTTTTGACCTGGTTAGTCCACCATAGACCAGATTTTCATGCTACGACAAATCCTGGAGAAAACCCACGAAAATCAAATTGACACACACCATCTCTTTGTTGATTTTAAAGCTGCGTTCGACAGCCCGAGAAGGGATTGCCTATACGCAACAATGTCTGAGTTCGGTATACCTGCAAAGCTGATTAGACTTTGCAGAATGACGTTGAGCAACACACGCAGCTCCGTCAAGGTAGGAAATGACCTCTCCGAAACCTTCAATACCGAAAGAGGTTTCAGGCAAGGCGATCCACTGTCATGCGATATCTTCAACATCATCATGGAGGGGATCGTACGAAAGGCCAGTGTGCATCGTAATGGCACCATTTTCTATAGAGGTGTCCAGCTCCTTGCGTACGCTGATGATATTGATATTGTTGGCAGATCCAAGAGAGATGTTACCGCTGCTTTCGCCGCTATCGAAAAGGAATCAGCCAAGGTGGGTTTGACGATAAATGAGGGTAAAACAAAGTATATGCTGTCTACAAACAAGGGAGCGCGGCGTTTAGACTCCCACGTTTCATCCGGCAGCTATAACTTTGAGGTAGTCAAGGCGTTTGTATACCTTGGCACCGCCATTAATTCCAACAACAAAATCAGCCTGGAGATAAAGCGAAGAACAATAATTGCTAATAGGTGCTACTACGGGCTCAGTAAGCAACTAAGTTCCAGAGCCCTCTCTCGATCGACAAAACTAACACTCTACAAGACGCTCGTTCTACCTGTGCTGCTTTATGGCGCAGAGGCATGGGTAGTTTCGCAAAATGACGCAGACGCTCTGAGGGTGTTTGAGAAAAAAGTGCTTCGCAAAATCTTCGGTCCTGTTCGAGTTGGCGATGACTATCGCATCCGAATGAACCACGAGCTGCATGAGCTCTACAAAGACTGATCTAAAGATTGACGTAGTTCGGCGTATAACTGTGCAGCGACTACGCTGGCTGGGTCCTGTCCATCGAATGGACGACGAAGCTCCAGCGAAAAAGATGCTCGAGGCGAGGGTCGCTGGTCAACGACGCCGAGAGAGACTATGCCTCCGATGGATGGACCAGACTGAGGAAGCCCTAACCGCATTTGGTGTATCCGATTGGAGAAGGAGCGCGCAAAGCAGAGGCGCCTGACGAGAGCTGATGATGTCGACCGAAACCCTGACTCGGGTTGTTACGGCCACCTAAGTAAGTAAGTAAATAAGTACATGATTAAATGCAAAATATTGAATAGTATAATTAAGAAACGCCCTTTTTTATATCAGTGGAATGCAACAATGATTTGCACTACTCTGAGCGCAATGCGCTATTATGATTTTTACAATACAGACTCAAATACTAGGATTGCCAAGGCATTATTTTTTGTTTTTTAAAATAAATTTTATATTTTTAATTAACGATCTTAATATATAAGTAATAATGTATGTTTGCGATTCTACACTGTTAAGAAACAATTTTAATTAATAATTTGGTTTGAAAAAGTCACTTTGTGGAAAATATGAATCGTTACCTAAAAGATTTGTTATTAATATTTATGTTACAAAAAACTTGGTCAAAGGCAGTCTTACTCTAATTGTAATTAGCTGACTTTTTCCACACATTGATTATGGAATCGTGGTTTTATTTTAAGTAAAAGACAGG
Source organism: Coremacera marginata (assembly GCA_914767935.1). Classification (NCBI taxonomy): domain Eukaryota; kingdom Metazoa; phylum Arthropoda; class Insecta; order Diptera; family Sciomyzidae; genus Coremacera; species Coremacera marginata. Next base: position 81,527,759 of record OU612045.1, on the reverse strand, counting down.
AAATTAGCAAAATAACAGTGGTTTGAAAAAATATTGAAACCACAAAAATATTAAATTCAATTTGCACACATTCAATTTTACACATTATATGTCAATTCTAAACAATTTTGCTAAAAATTTATAAATACATAAGTATTTAATAAATCGCAGCTCTGTAGATATCACGATCTATATTACTCTTTTGCGTGCGCTTTATCTCATTATATTTGCTAATGTTCTTCGTTTCCTTTACTATCGAATTTATGAAGCAAATGCTGTTGCTCGTGAAGCAAGCAGCATGCCATCGAAGAGCACGTACCTACGAATTGCACGTCCGAGTAACTTTGTCCACCCCTAGTGTAAACAAATAAAAACATGGTTTCTGTTACAGAATTAGTTTTTCTATACACTTGACCTTGAATTATCAAAGATTACCTGACCGACCCCAATTGATTCACCCAATCAAAAGGTAGTTTATATAACAAGTGACATCTACCATGATCAAAATTTAGTTTCTAAATTCAATTTGTTGTTTCTGAGCTTACCAGAACAATTCAGCAAATTCAACAGTCAAGAAAAGGATGCGTTGACTTTGTTCGCGACCTTAGTTAAATTATTAATAGTCACTCGTAAGATATGCATTAAAAACCTATTCACCAGAGAGGAGCACTTTGTGATCAACGCTCATTAAGCGTTTAATCGTTCAGAAAGCGATTGATTACATTTTTCAAAATTCGCTTTTAAAGTCTTTCTTGAACTAAAGATGCCACCTGAAATGCCTACCACCAAGCATTATCTAATCTTTTCAGAAAATCAGGCACCCTACTCTATTGCAATGTGACAAAAAAAAATTCGCAAAACTGATTTGATTGTAGATATTTCCGTACGCATCGCATTTTATTTTCGCATTGCATTGATTGGCGCATCGCAATCAATGTATGGGTGCAGTAGGAGGGAGTAGGACCCCCGGTCTAATTCTATAGATACAATTTATCTTATTTTCTACATCGTTGTCGATACGAATCAGTTTCTAATTTGGCAAGCGACGAAAGTGGTTACATACAATTTTGCTTATGCTGCAAAATAGCAAACTATAACGCTTTGCATTTTTGCAAAAGCAATGCAAAAGCAACAGTAATAAAAAGAAATTAAGGTAATTCACGATCTTGTTGCATCGTGGCAAATGCGTTTTTGCAAGAGAAGATTTTTGAGATTTATGATAAATCCACTTAAGAGCTTTGAGAGAGTCAACGAGTGAACGATTTAAAGCTTTTGAGAGATAAGTAAGCGACAATGTGAGCATAATATTAAAAAAAGCAATGAGAGCATACACTAAGTTTTGATGCAAGAAACATCTCATAAAACGATTAAGCTATTATGAAAACGTAGCTGACTTTCTTTGAATTTACCTAAAAAATGTAGGTATTTTTGGTACTAAGCTACCCTACAAACATTATATTATATTTTTTTTCTTTTTGTTATATAATTTAAAGAAATAATCTTTTACTAAAGCCTGTATAATGACAAAATCTTGGTATTTATTGAGTGTTGGCTTTGAGACTCTTTCGCGTTTTGCCTTGTCATATTTCTAAAGTATATGATTTTAAGATCGATTTCATCAACTTGAGCGTAGCCGCAAATAACGTTGTAAATGACATTTCTGAATTTTTTTTTTGTTTTTTGCGCACTACTCTCAGTGGTGGATCTAGAAACTGTCCGTGGGTGGCTAAGTTACGAAAATGAAATTATGTTGCGGATATAAATATTTATTGCGTGAAGGCAGCGAATTTTTATGAAAAATATATTTTCTATCGTATATTTTGAAAAAACAGCTTACCAAGTAATTCGATAAAAAATAATTTTTTGTAGAAAAAGGTGTTTGCATCAGTAATAAGATATACGAAGATCGTCAGATAAAAGATATAGGGATAAAAGACTATATATATATATATATATGTATAATATACGTCAAATGACGAAGTTATAAACAAAAATGTAAATGCGCGACCCCTACGTTCGGTCAAAAAAAAAAACATTTTTTTTTCGAAAACAACAGACAAAAATGCTTCAGATTCGAAGGTTTACGGCGAACTTTTTTTCCCCCCTATAACGTGATACGCTCTAATGTATATATGTACATACATATATATATAGGATAAGAGACTATATGATTATGCACATGGGCGTATTGAGCGTAGGTCAGAGGGCTGTTTCCCCACCCCCTGCCCCCTGAACATTAGGAAAATAAAAATTTGAGCATTAAATTAATAAATTCAAAACATTTTTTCTTATAATTAACACGTTGATGGAAACTTGCATCTATAGCCGTCAAATCGAAGTTCACTATGTATATTTTTTATACACTCAAAAAAGAAAACTTCGTATTATGCAGGAAATTCTTATTATATTTCAAAAATTGTTTGTTTTTTCTGCCTACGAAGGGTTTCGCACATACAACATGTCAGCCTCTGTGCATTGCACGAAAGAAAAAATTGCATATTTCACGAAAAAAATTTTTTTTTAAATTTATGAATGACGTTTGCATATTGTACGAATATACAAACACTTTTACCGAAACTTTAAAAATTTTCAAACAACATTCGTATATTTCGCATATTTATATATTATAGATTTTACAAACGTGCACTCAAAGAAGTATTTGTTCACATTGACCAATTCCTAGGTCAAGATACATTTTTTGTCAGTGTAGAGTCAACAAAGGCGTTTGTCAATTGGATTGAAGGTGAGAGTTTATAATCATATTAACAAACTTTTATTTTGCTTATTTGATAAACGGATATTTTGATTTGATAAAAGCCTTTATCAAGAATGTCGCGTTTGCATTGCACATTTGATAAAAGAGTTTGTCAAAATGAATAAACAATATTTACACCTGAAAAAATGGTTTGTTGAATAGAGAAATGCTTTTATGTTGAAAATATATTTTTTTATCAATCATACAAAAATTATTTGTTGTTTTGATAAAATATTTTATTATTTCAAGCAATCTTAAATATTACAAAATCAAATTTATGCCCTTATTATGATTTATAACTCAGCTAAGCTGACTATGTAGATTTAACTCAATTTTTTTCGTGTAGCGCTTACATACAATTCAGTTGAAGCATGTACAGGGTTGCCCATATTCGACGGACCCATGTTTTTGTTAAAAAAATCAAAAAAAAAAAAAAAAATTTGGCGGTTGGCAATCTTAATCATTTAATTTGTTCTAAGTAGATTTGTTTACATCAATTTTTGAATATGATATCTCTCAAATGGCCGCCTCTGGCGTTGATGGCGTATTGTGCCCTTTTTGCAGCATTTTCCATCGTTTTCGCCAACATTTCGGCCGGAATAGCGGCTATTTCTTCACGAATGTTGTCCTTGAGCTCTTCTACGGTCCTTGGCTTGTTAACGTAAACCTTTGACTTCAAATATCCCCACAAGAAGAAGTCAGGCGGCGTCAAATCGGGCGAACGCGGTGGCCAGTCCAAATCACCACTTTTCGACATCAAACGGCCCGGAAACAAATTCTTCAGAAAATCGATTGTTATGCGACTTGTGTGCGGTGGAGCGCCGTCTTGTTGAAACCAGAACTGCCTCATACGCTTTCGACGAATAATTGGCATCACAAAATTGGTCATCATGTCGCGATAACGCTCCTGGTTGATGGTAACAGCATGGCCATTTTCATTTTGGAAGAAAAACGGCCCAATGACCGTTTTCGCACTAACGCCGCACCAAACTGTGACTTTTTCGTCATGAAGAGGCACTTCTTGAATCTCCTGAGGATTTTCAGTGGCGTAAATACGGCAATTTTTTAAATTTAAATACAAAAAGAAGGCGCACTTCTCACATTTTTTAATATTTTAAAAGCACGTTGAGTTTTCACAATTGACTTCTTCTGTTGAATGTAAATTTCAACTATTTCAGAGCGCTCGCGTGGCGTGTATTGTTCCATGGTAAAAATCTGCTTGGACTGACGCTTCAAACGCGGTATGTCATTAAGCGATCTGACATCTCTGTCAAAAGTTATGGCATTGCCAGATGGGTCCGTCGAATATGGGCAACCCTGTAGTTGGAAAATTCTTAAAAGATTAAGGCAAACTACATCGCTCAGCTGAAATATATGTAATACGTTACACGAAAAAAATTAAGTTAAATCTACATAGTCAAATAATTGAGTTGCAATTCATAATAGAGACCTTAAAAATGTATCACTAAGAATATAATTTCTACATTAGTTTTCAAAGAAAATAATTCAAATCTATAACATTATACGTTGCTGTAGAACTGTTAAGCAAACTCCTTACTTCCACTGAATTGTTCTGGAAATAATTTTTCTGAAAATTTATTAAATTTAACAAATTAAATAAAAAGTAGACAACTCACAAAACTTCTTTTTATAATTTCTGCGAACAACAAATAACGCCACCGAAATGCCAGACATCTTTTTTTGTTGTAATGATTGAACGTTTTTGGATTTGATAATTCATTTTATCATTACGAAACTAAAATTTTATCCGCTTGACTCAGGCGATTATCAATTTTATAAATGATTTCTTCAGCACAACAAACTTATGTATTAACCCAACGAAGTAAGTTTGTTAATTCTATTTACAAAAATTATAAAATTTTATTCCGACTGACTGACGATTTTGTTATTGTGGATAAGTTTCTATCAAGTTGATAAAAGCATTTTTCAAAAAACTAAAACACATTTTTTCAAATCAACACATTCAGTTTGTTAACGTTTTATTATATTTTTCATCAAATGGATAACGTTTCTTTCGAATTGATAAAAAAAATGAAGCATTTATTATAAAATTTAATCGAGTGCACAATTCGGTTTTGTTAAAGATTAACAAAAGTTATTTATCAATTTTACCAAGAATTTTTCGTTGAGTGTGCATTCGTAGAATGTACAAAGTGTACAAATTCAAAAATTTTTGTTTTTATGAAAGCACTAAAAATGTTTTTACTATGTACCAAGCATTTGCACATTTTACAAATCAACGTTCGTATTTCTACAAAGATTTTATTCGTATTTTTATCCAAACTTTTTTTATGAGTGTAGTTTTTGTTTCAATCAGATTTTATGGTTTTTTTTTCGATCAGAAATAAAAATCATGTTGTGATCGTTATTTTTTCAATCAGAAGTAACTGTTATTTTTTGAACGATAATTTCTCGATCAGAAATAAAAATTAATCATTGATCTATATTTTTCCGATCAGAAGTAAAAAGTATTATTAGGTCGTCGATCAGACGTTGGGTTACTTTTTAATGTTATTAATAACTTTATTTATTTTAAAATTCGTTTTTGATCGATATTTAGATCAGAAATAAAAACCAATCATTGATCCATATCTTTTCGATCAGACTAAAAAAAATATTTTTTGGTTGAAATAATATTGTTTTAAATTTAATTCAAATTAATATTTAAATTAACATTTAAAACTGTTACCCTTAAAAAGTTTTTGACCCTTCAAACCCACGCCTGCTATTATAAAAGCAAGTCGTCTTGAGCAAGGTTTTGAACAACGATTTTTGCAACGGTAAGGATAAGATTTTAGACATGAATTTGGAAAAGTATATGAACAAGGATTTTGTCAAGGTCTAGGACAATATTTTGATAAGGATTTGGGCAAGAATTGGGACAAGAATTTGAATAAGGACACGGATCCAAATCTAAGACAAGGATTTGAAGAAAGAAAAGGTAGAAAATAGTAGTAGTACTTGAAAAAAAAGCATTAAAAAGCAGTAGATATGGAAGCAGAAATAGTAAGAAATAGTAAAATAATAGTAGAAAATAGTGTAAGAAAATAGTTGGACAAAGTAAAAGACCCTAAATAGAATACAGTTATATTAAAAAGTAGTAGATTATATTAGTAGACTTAGAAACAGCTGCAGAAAAAAGGGGCAGTTAAAAGAAATTTCAGCAAAAAAAGACTTTTAAATAACGGCCACGTATACGGTCATGTATATTATAATGGTCCTTAGTTGTATGGAGCAAACATTTTTTTCTGATCTTTAATTACGCAGCAGGGTTTTGTTTCTTAACATGACAGAGGTAAGTTGTGAAATTTTCAGGAAAAAATATTGGTATTTAAATGTGCCTCAAGCGACCTCTATATTGAAAATCTGATTCATATGGAAAAATAGTGCTGTTTTCTAAAAAAAATCCCAATAACATTTTTATACGCTCAAATTTTCAAAAAACGACTTATGCTTTTTTACTTTTGGGAAAAAAAATAATTGTTTTTGTTGTTGTTAAAAAAGAAAATTTTTAAAAATCATTGGAATTTCATGGGAAAATTTTCTAAAACAATATCTAATACACATGCAGAAAATGGTTCAATTAAGTTAAAAAATTTGGTCGTTACGAAATTTTTTGATAGCAGTATGTATGCTCATTAATTTTTAACTTTCAAAGTTATAAATTTGCATTATCTTCATTTATAAAGGTTGTTCAAGATTATAGAAGAAAATCTCCAGATCACACATTATTTCAGAATTACAACTAAAAGTAAATATGAAATGCAAGTATTTCCAATATTTGTGATTTTGAAACTTTTTGAAATTGCTCACATTTGGAAATGTATCAAAAATAAAAAAATAAACAGAACATTAATAGCATACAAATGCAGTATGCTTGGTATAAAATTTTTCAAACCATTACAGAGAGAATTTATAAGTATCTGAAAAAGTGCATTTTTGAGGTGTTTTTTTTTAGTACTCTTACCAGGACAACCCAATATTTCTATAAATATTTCGGCAGCACTGGAGTTTCAAAATTTTTCGAAGGAAATCAGATATATTTTGAAATATTGAAGTCATTTGAGTACTTCAAGCAAAAATTTTGTAACATGACATGAAAAAATTTCCATGACATTTCAGTGATTTTTTTTTTATTTGGATTTTTGCGATTTTTTTAATAGAAGAAGAAAATGAGACTTTTTCCAAAAGTATAAAATCATTACTCTGGTAATTTAAATGCGATTTTTGTGTTTGATGACTCATTTTAAGGAAAAATTAAATTAAAAAAGAAGTGCGTACATCTTTTTGAAAATAGCACTATTTTCCAATATAAATATGATTTTCGATATAGGCGTCGCTTGAGGCACGTTTAAACATCAATATTTTTCCCTAAAAATTTTACAGGTTACCTCTGTCATGTTAAGGAACAAACTCCCGTTGCGTAATTCGTTACTTTCGAAAAAAATTCGGATCACTTTAATGTACATACACATGTTTTTTATATCGATATAATTACGATCAAAAATTAATATTTTAAATCTCATTGAAAAAATATCGACCAATGTTTTTTTTATTTCTGATGTAGAAAATAACGATGAAAAAATAACTTCTATTTCTGATCGGAAAAATAACGATCAAAAAATAATTTTTATTGCCGATCGGTAATATATAGGTCAATGATTTATTTATACTAGAGTACGCCAGTGGTAGAAATTTGACCCTTTCGCCATATCACCACGAGTGACGCGGGGTATTCCAGCTAGCATTTTTCCTTATAAACTCTTCGGCGCACTCCTTCTGCCTACTCTAATTCATTAAAAAAAAATCACCAAAATCGGTTGAGAAACACCCTGAATGCCATACCACCCACTAGCAACGTCGGGTATTCCAGCAAGCATTTTTCTTTAAAAAACTATTTGGTGCACTCTTTTACCCTACTCTGATTTCTTACAAAAAAAAAATGATTAAAATCGGTTGAGAAACACAGGAGAAATGGTACTGAGCTGTTTTGCCTTCGCCTATTTATATATAGATTTTTGATCAACTTTTATATCTGATCAAAAAAAAAAAACTATCACAAAATGATTTTTATTCCTTTTATTTCTGATCTAAAAAAATATTGATAAAAAAATAATTGCTATAAAATTATTGATTGATGCGGTACTTGTTATTTGCGATCCCTGCATTTACCAAATTATATTATCCACTAATAATGAAAATAATGCAAGCAAAAAAATTCACATGATTTTGAAGTCTTTTAATTTGATGAATAGTACTGTAAAACCTTCGGAATCCAAACTGCTCATCAGGAATAATGGAATTTCGTTCGATAAAGCACCAGAGATTTAATTTAAGTACTTTCTCCTGGATTTTACTCAAACTTCTTAGTAGACTCACTGGGCGGTAACTGTCAGCATTGTTTAGAGGCTTACCAGGCTTATTGTTTTTGTTTATTCTTACTTTGGGCGAAACGCCGAAAGCCTTTTGTATTATGTTGATAAACTTAGCCCTTGGTACATGAACCAATTGCTAATCCAAAAGAGCACTACTTGATTTCAGCTAGTACTGATTTATATTTATTTTATTAGTTCCATTTTTACAAAATTCTATAAACTTGAATACATAATAACTTATATAAAGAATAACATATGAACAAATAAAACTATTGATATATTAAAAAAAATGCAGCATAATGACATTAAGAGTGTGTTGGCCGAGGCGGTCAGTTACCTGCCTTGCTTAATTCAAGGCTAAGCCAACTGCATGCATTGTTTTGTTGACGCCGCTTGCTGGTGTCGTATTTATGGCCAGTGTTGTTGTTGTTGTTGTAGCGACTTAAATGTTATTATGCTGCTACTGTTGGTTTATTTGTAGATATCAACACTTATTAATTGTATTACACAATTATTAATTGGAATATTGTAGTTTTAGACAGGAATTAATTATGAATGTTAAATAAGCAAATCCAATCTTTGGCAACTTCTTTAACATACAATTTTTGATCTCATCCAGTCCTGAAGCCTTTCTCGAGTGTAACTCTTTTACAATCATCTTTATAGTTTCTCCTGAGACATATTCAGTATCATAGGTTTCAACCTGCAAGCCATTAAATTGCCTGAGAATGTCATCAACTATATCAGAGGTAGGTTGGCAACCAATATCCTCATTAACTTTATGATTTTTTAGAAATTTTTCAGAAAATGCATTATGTTTTTCTTTATTTAAAATTATGGTTTTATTTTCATCAACAATTGTTGGAATGTATACAAATAATTTCCTCAAAACTTTGGCTATATTCAAAAATTAACAAGTTTTTTGTTCCAATTTTTGTTTCTAGCTTTATATAATTCATCACGAATAAGAACCGAACTTTTCGTGACTTTTGGTACCAATTCCCTTACTGTGCCCATGATTTTAAGGTTTAAACAGTCCACATGTTGATCAACTTGAAAAGTAAAACTTATGTTATCCAAATCGAAAATTCCACCACTCAAATACCTTTTAAGGCTAGATTTAAATCGAACCCAATTTGAGAGACCCGTTTATTGAGAGATTATATTGCACTGGAAGGTGATCAGAGTTGAACTTATTTAAAGCAATTGGTTGAGAAATATGCGCTGGAATATTTGATAGAACTATATCGATTGTTGATGAACTGCCTTTTGAAGTTGCAATTATAAAAGTATGGTTACTTGAATGCGATATGACAAACAGATACTGGGTGGTACATTCTGCAAGAATGCTACCCCAAGCATTAGCACGAACGCATCCCCAGGACCTGTGCCTACTGTTTAAGTCCCAAGGAATAAAAAACTTTTCATGAGTATTTAAAAGCTTTCTCAAATCATTTTGTAAACTATTTCGTGAATCTGTAGTAACCCTACTTATGGGGAAATATACGCTAAAAATATTAATACTCTCAGGAGTAAAAAAATGTACTCCAATATTTTCATCAACATTTGTATCAATTGTTATTTCTTCACAAGGAAAACGTCAATTAAAGTGGTCCCGACAATATACCGTCATGTATACTAAAATATTGCTGTGATGAATTAGTAACTCCAATCACTTTGCTTTTTTCTTCTTCATTAAAATCTTGCTATTTTCCAGTTGCCTGGAAGTCGTCTTTTATTATTCCGTTGCACAAGTCTGGTAACAGGTCTTTAATCGATAACTATCGTGGAATTGCAAAATTAAGCGCTTTGCCGAAGCTTTCCGAGGCAATCATTACTTCACAATTATCATATAGTGTTAAATCTCTATTGTCTCCACTCCAACATGGATTCGTTTCAGGAAAATCTACGGTTACAAACCTACTTGAATTTACTTCCAAAACCATTGAGAATTTTGGAAAAGGTTTACAGACTGATGTTAAATACACAGATACTAGTTAAGCTTTTGATGTTGTTAATCATTAACTCTTAGTCTTAAAGCTATTCCTTGCTGAATTTCCCACAACACTTGTATGATGGATTGAATGTTATTTATGCAATAGAACACAACGTGTTCTTTTTAAACTTGTGAAATCTCATGAGTTTCTTGTCACTTCTGGTGAACCTCAAGGAAGCCATCTCGGGCCTCTTCTTTTTTAACTGTTTATAACTGATTTTGCCATCTGTCATAAAGCATTCGAGTATTTTAATGTACGCAGATGACGTGAAACTATTTCTTCCTTTCAAAAATGCTAATGATGCCGTTCTCTTGCAAGCTGACATAGACAATCTTTATAGCTGGTGCTACGTGAATCGTATGAATCTTAACATGAAGAAATGCAAGCACATGACTTTCACTCGAAAATCTCCTGTCACATGTATTTATAAAATTTGTGACCATAAATTAGAATCTTTAGATGTCTTTCATGATCTTGGAGTAACTATGGATACTAAACCTCGCTTTCATATTCATATTAATAAAATTATAAATCGAGCAAAATTATAAATCGTTTAATAAAATAGGTTTTATTAAACGATGGGCAAAAGAGTTAATGATCCCTATATAACAAAAACCTTATTCACCTCTCTAGTGCGACCTATTTTAGAATATGCTTCAATTGTTTGGTGCCCTCGATATAGTTGTTACATTGATGACATAGAATCAGTTTAGAAAAAGTTTCTTTTGTTCTGCTTAAGCCATCTCTACTGCAATTTCAACTATTACCTACCACCTTATGAATATCGTCTGCAACTTTTTAATCTTCCTACTTTAAATAATCGGAGAATTATGCTAAATGCTACTTGGATTTTTAAACTTTTACATGGATATGTAGACAGTCAATACTTACTGAGCAAAATTTACTTTAATATTCCTCTCCGACCTAGAAGATCTTTTGAGTTACTTTACATGAACTTTTGTAGAACTAATTACTTGCAAAACGAACCGCTTAGAAGCGCTTGTGGGGACTTTAAATTTGTTTCAGATGCAATTTCTTTAAATGAATCCGTTTACTCAATTAAATTTATTATTTTAGATTATCTACAGTATCGCCACTAAACTGGATCATGTTTCCAAGGATACTTAATATTTTCCTGTGATGTTTGGTAACAACTTATACAATCTAGCTGTGTAGTTTGATATGATTATCCAGAGCGAGACCACGTCCGTCTCGCCTGGCATATGCCGGTTTGACGTCGTACGACTAGCTTTGCATGTGTGAGCTGTGCTTTAATTCATATTTATATAGATATACATCAGAGATCTGCAGCAAGTCATTATAAACATAGTTGACTCGAGTATATACGCATTAATTTGGCTTCTACTTCATATTCAGACTTATCAAAAATGTTGAAGCATTCATAACACGCAACTTAAATCCAATGCTTCAAGAGTCATACTCTGACTCACAGTCGAACGTAGTCGGTATGATTCTAACTTCATTTCAATAAGTACATGTTGTGAACAACATGCACAAGCACTTCAAAGGAATGATGTGTTTTTCAGGGTTACCAGCTCTGGTATAAATTAAGAATTTTAGTTTGATAAATGCTATTATTGAATTGTTCTAATGCTATTGACTATATGGTAATTTTTTTTTACATAACTAACAATTGAATCACTACACTCTGCTGATTTATCAATTGAGTCAGAACTGCTGATTTATCATATTTAAATAATGTATTTTCTTTTTTTTATGTGAATATACGTGAAGTTACTTATATAATTATTTTGCTGAATTTAAATAAACAAACTTTATTAAATTGAAATTTATTTTTATTATTTCTTTTGGAGAAGTTCCCTTTATATACAAGGTGTGTTATTTTACTTTTACACCATTTCGTGAAACGCACAGCAAAATTCTATAAAAAAGTGTTTACTGCATCTTAAAATCCAATTAAATGTATTTCGTTATAAAAAATTCTATGGTAACCCTGCTTCTCTTCTAACAGCGAGCGTAAGTTCAAAAACAGCCACTGCGTTTGACTGGAAAAATTCGCACGCATTCCTAATGAACTATGGGACTTTAGCTTGAGCTATGAGTACTTTGTTTGAGCTATGGGTTTTCGGTATGATTTATAACAAGTTCTTTGATGTTGCAGAGTATTTGGTAGACTTTGACGTTCGATTGACGAATCAAACATTGAACTATGATTTTCTTTCTGTAGCAAGAGTGCTTCGAGTAGTAGTGGTGGTTTTTGTTTGAAGTGCACGCACTACAACTCGGTTTTGCATGAATCACTATAAGTCGCAAAAACGTGACTCGTTGCAGATCTCTGATATACATGCTATAGATATATTTTGATTATCCAGAGCAAGACCTAGTCTGTCTTGCCTAGCACATGTATGAGCTCGACCTCGTCCGTCTAGCCTGGCATATGGGAGCACCGCTCTAATCAAATCATTATATTTACTACTAAGAAACTAACCGGATTGCATCTGTATATACCTGAAATCCTGACAATTTTACATTTTTATAAAATTTAATTGTACATAAATTGATTGTATCATATTAATTTTGTTGAATATTAATTGCTATAAAGCCATATGTGCTTAGCATTCAAAAATAAATAATAATAATAATAAAGGTTTTAATAACTTTTTTAGTACAATGGCAACACCCCCACCTCTTTGCGAACATCCATCATAACGTATACAATTATAAAGAGGATGACAGAACTTTATACCATTCGTTAGCCATGTTTCAGATAGCAAGCATAGAACCTATGTTGCCGCATCATTTGAGAACGGCTAAGCCGATTTGTTTATTTTTTTGTTATACTTTCCAGCTTATACGCAAAAACTTACCCTCTAGATGGCTCTGGAGGCAATCTATTACGAAAAATCGTATTCATAATCCGATTTGGCTCATATTTGAAGCATATTATATATTTGAATAACATATTAGCAAGGGTTATCGAGCTATGCTTGCTCCGCTAGGTGGTTCCACTGTTGAATTACCACCTTGTTCAAAAAGAAAGGTTCCCTCACACTGTGAACCGAACTTAACTGTCCGATTGGTGCTCAAGCAACCCTAAAAACAAACATCAGACATTAACCCATTAATGACAACGTATGATATATCATAAGAAGAAAGTGTTGACACGCAAGAAATTCTAGCGCGGGCTAGATGAGAGATATTGCGCTAATTTTTATAGTAAAGAGAAAGAATGGGTCTAAAAAAAAAATATCCTTACCTTTATTAAAAATATCATTACTTTTAGTTTGACAGGTGAAACATCACAGGTAAAAATCCAAGTTTTTTTGTGTCGAAAATTGCTCAGGGAAAGTGCTGCCAAAAATAGGAAAATGAAAACAACGGAAAACGCGCACCTTTTCCAGGTAGTCTAATGTATCTTCTATGGAAGTAGAAAAAAACGACAGTGGTTTTTCGACATTCCTGGAAATTTCACCTGTAACCTTACCCATGTCATATCTCAGGTGTGTGCTCATGTAAACATTTTTTTATGTTTTCTATCAACTTCTATGGTCCCCCAAACACATATTACAGAACTGCATCAAAATCGTACGAGCCGTTCTATGGGTGGGCTTTAATGGGTTAAGAAAAAAATCAAACAACATGTGTTGAGAATAAATGTTCAGTATTTATTGTCGCTTTAAAAAAATATTATATTATTGAAGCTTTAAATAAATATTAATAATATTTAATTATTTGAAATACGTTTTTGTTTTCGAAATTAAGTTTTTTTTAACCCGTTTAAATTTAAAAATAAACATTTTGTAAAAAGAACGCAATCAATTCAATTGGGGTTTTGTGTCTGCCAATCCAAGAGAGGTTGAAACACGAGCTGTATGAGCTGTACGAAGGCATTGACGTAGTTCGGGGTATAACTGTGCAGCGTCTACGCTGGCTGGGTCATGTCCATCGTATGGACGACGAAGCTCCAGCAAAAAAGGTGCTCGATGGACCAGGCCAAGGAAGCCCTAACCGCACTTGGTGTATTATTGGAGAAGGCGTGCTCAAAGCAGAGGCGCCTGACGGGAGCTGATGAGGTCGGCCGAAACCCGAACACGGGTTGTTATGGCCACCTAATTAAGTAAGTAAGAAATCGAAGAGAGGTGATAGGAATCGTTTAACAAGATATGTCCATATTTTTTTTTAAGGAAGCCAGGCTTTCAACGTTATAGTACAATTTAAAAGTATAGATATTAATTTGATATGAAATTATTTGTTATTCATTTATTTATAATTCATTATTACAATTAAAAGTAAACAAAATAATACCTGGAAAATCTTGAACAAAATACAGTACTTTTTTATCTTCGAATGGAATAAAATATGGAAAAAACACACCTTCAAGTTCAAATGCTTTAAATAATCCCAAATTGGTCTGCAAATTTTTGTAATGCAATACACTAAGAAGCAATGCAACATACCAGTTTGATATCCAAACTTCTATTGGTTTCGCCAGTGGCTAAAAACCGCAGAGTCACTAAAAGCTGCTGATCTGGTGGAACCGTATTGCCAAAAGATGTCTCACATTTTTTAATATCAGTTTCTATTAACCAGCATATTTGTTTTTGTAAGACCAGTCATCACTTGATTTTAACTCTTTGCTTAGATTCACTGTCTGATCTTCTTTCCCGCCATTCCTTTAAACTACATGTCCTAGTCCTATGTTTTTCCGCCTGCCACATTGCTTCAGCAACTTGGTTGGTTTCATACTGCGAAAGCGATTGCTGGCTCAGCTGCAGCGTGGGTGGTATCTTCAGATATAACTCGCCTCCCTTTTGAATTCGAATCCTTTTGAATTTTAGTAAATTATGAGCAACACCACTATACAGATGAGTACCGAATAAATTATATAAAAATTATATTGTGTATCTTGTTTTAAATAAACATCATTAATAGTATCAAGATTAACCATTTTTGGTTGTTTTAACAATTGGGTTTGATTTTTTCGTAATACAATAAAATTAGGTATACCAATATTTCATTTGCTTCGTAACTCTTTAAAGAGTAATAACTTTTTTGTATTTCACATTTTTCAACTTTTACCAAATATTTTCCATGCAAAAAGTACATAAAATTATTACAAAGATTCGTTAAATTATTTTCAACATTGGTCAACATTAGATTTCCTATGTCCATTTCTTATATTATGGTTTCTTTAAATTGTTTCCTATTGTAGTGCTCATAACTATTTTTCATCAAATTAACAAATATTTGATCGTTACATTTTTGATAAATAAATTTCTTTGCTTACCATTAAAGTATCATTGCCTATTTTTTCAAATTTTGTTATCTTTACTTCTATTTGCATATTTTTTTATTTGGGATAGGTGTTGTATTATTAGTAGCATATTTTTTATTGAAAAATTCTGGAATTAAATTACCTTATTTGATATTATTCCAATGCTATATTTTAAATATCTTAATTTTAAGCCAACAATATAATAAAAATCAATTTCTTTATTAGTGAGCACAAATCGGTTTATTATGTTATATCTTGCCATTAAAATGCTCTCTTGAATTTTTTCAATTCTGGCCGTAATCTGATTAATAATTAGCGAATAGCTGTTATATTTTATTTCCGGTAAATTTTTAATAATATCCAGTTAGAAAGTTTCATTAAAAAAACTTTGATTCTGACATTAAATGAACGTCTTGCATAAATTTTCGTATGTCTGTATTGCTTTTATTTGTTTATTGAGATTTCCGACTATTTGTTGTTGATGTAGATAAATTTTTCTGAAATGATCATTAATTATTTCCTTGTCGTCATCGTCCATGTTACCGAATAACCACTTTATGGTTCTCCCACCTAAGCTAATCAAACCCCTTCATTTCTAATATGAATCGTTATTGTTGACATTAAATGTTTTAAGTCCATAATTTTACTTTGTAAATTTAATGCAAGTTCTCCCTGATTTACCTGAAAATTGCATTATGAAAATTATCTTAAAAGATTTTCAAAGGTCGTTTAATTTGTGCAATATCAATCCGTTTCATCCTGCCTGGATTATATTTATTGAAGCGAAGCTTTTTACGCCTCGTTCTGTAATTTGCTTGAAATCTCAAAAACGACACTTTTTTTTGACAGCGTTTTTCTTAGAAATTGATGATTCTTTGTTTCTTTCGTCTATTATAACATGAAAATGTATTTTGTAACGAATATTATTCTAATAGTTAATTATTATACCTAATCATTTATTGAATTGAAATGAACTGTTATTTTTATATTTGATTTTAATTTTAATTGCCACCACTGTATTTGATGTGTTTAAAGCTATTGGTAAAAATACTCACCAACCGGTTTTCTTATTGCATTATTTAAATGCACTCACTAAAGTTCTAACTAATACTCTAATCTCTTTCGTTGTCGCTCTTAATTACTCAGTTAAACTGTTTGCTTCAATATATTTAAGATTATATCTAATCAAATTATTTGTTATGCTCAAAATTTTATTAAGCTCTCATTTAGTTTATGATTTAAAATAGTGAACGCTAGGAAACTTAAGCACATTTGTAATCGAGACGTCAGGCACTAAAAACCGACATTGCAAAATAAAATTAGCCTGTCTTATTATTTACAAAAGTACATATATATAAATAAAAAAAAACATCAAGACGCAATGAAGCCATAATTTGGCTTTTACGGCAGGTGTTAATTAAATAAAAATAAATTTAGTGAGGATGGGATAACCGGACCACTAATAAATAAATTAAGAAAAAAAAACTATAAAAATCAAAAGTTAGGCAATTCTTACAATTTTCAATATATTAAAAATATTTCTTCGACCCTCAGCGGGGATTCGAACTCACATCGTTGTGATTAGGAGTTCAATACACTATGCACTGATCCCAGAGCCTCTGTTAAGTACAGTTGTTGATTCAATATCAAGTATGTATTACTAAAACTATGTTGCAGAAGAAGATCACAATAATCTCTTGAGGCCGGCAATACATTTAGAGCCATCCAAGAATCGACGTTTTTTTTTCATTTTAACCCAATTTGGTCCGCTACCAGAACGCGTTGGAATTTAGTAATTAAATTTTCAGATTTTGTTACTAATGATCATATTAAGAAAATTCCAAAGTGTAAGATTTTTTTGAAATAAAATTTTTTGGCTACGAAGTAGTCGAAAAATCGAATAATAGCCCAATCTGTATACAAAAATTCAAAAATTGTAAACAATACATTGTTATTTTTATTAAATGAAATATATGTAAAAGTGGCTTGTGAAAATATTATAATAAAAGTATACTTATAGGGCCATTTGTCGAAAAATGGACAATCTGTGTTTTATCACACAGGTAACTTACTTTGATTTTTACTTTTGAAGTAACTTTTACAGTTACTTACCTAAGTGGCCGTAACAACCCGTGTCCGGGTTTCGACCGACCTCATCAGCTCTCGCCAGGCGCCTCTGCTTTGCGCGCGCCTCTCCAATCGAATACTCCAAGTGCGGTTAGGGCTTCCTCAGACTGGTCCATCCATCAGAGCTGCTCATACGCTCGTGGTTCATTCGGATGCGATAGTCATCGCCGACTCGAACAGGACCGAAGATTTTGCGAAGAACTTTTCTCTCGAACACCCCCAGAGCGGCTGCGTCAGTTTGCGAAACTACCCATGCCTCAGCGCCATAAAGCAGCACAGGTAGAACGAGCGTCTTGTAGAGTGTTGGTGTGTCGATCGAGAGAGGGCTCTGGAACTCAGTTGCTTACTGAGCCCGTAGTAGCACCTATTAGCAATTATTGTTCTTCGCTTTATCTCCAGGCTGATTTCGTTGTTGGTATTAATGGCGGTGCCAAGGTATACACACTCCTTGACTACTTCAAAGTTATAGATGCCGGATGAACGCCGCGCTCCCTTGTTTGTAGACAGCATATACTTTGTTTTACCCTCATTTATCGTCAAACTCACTTTGGCTGATTCCTTTTCGATAGCGGCGAAAGCAGCGGTAACATCTCTCTTGGTTCTGCCGACAATATCAATATCATCAGCGTACACAAGGAGCTGGACACCTTTATAGAAAATGGTGCCATTACGATGCACATCGGCCTTTCGTACGATCCCCTCCATGATGATGTTGAAGATATCGCAAGACATTGGATCGCCTTGCCTGAAACCTCTTTCAGTATTGAAGGTTTCGGAGAGGCCATTTCCTACCTTGACGGAGCTGCATGTGTTGCTCAACGTCATTCTACAAAGTCTAATCAGCTTTGCAGGTGTACCGAAGTCAGACATTGTTGCGTATAGGCAATCCCTTCTCGGGCTATCGAACGCAGATTTAAAATCGACAAAAAGATGGTGTGTGTCAATTTGATTTTCGTGGGTTTTCTCCAGGATTTGTCGTAGCGTGAAAATCTGGTCTATGGTGGACAGGCCGTCAACACCCGCTGCTTTATTGTTTTTGAGTCGTTGGATAGCAACTCGAACCTCTTCATGGCTAGGTAGTGACATATCACATACATAGGTTACACATAGTTAAATTAACCTGTGTTGTCCAAAACCAACTGATTCTCATATTTTAGTCTTTTGGCTGCCTGGTTACGGAGATAGTTTTATTATACATTACATTTATACATTTTTTTGATTTGTTTTTAAAAATTGTCAAAACAAGGTATCGTTTTTAACTGTTTACCTGAATAGGTAACAACAGATATTTTAAAAAACTTTTTTTTTTTCTGAATTTCAATTTAACTGAACCTGTATATGCGTGAAGAGTTTGAAAAAATCTTTTTAATTTTTTCCAGAAATTAATTTGACAGTAAGTGGTCGAAAATTCGACCAGTGGGTTTGAATGGGTTAAATGAATTAGAAATATCTCAAAACATTTAAAACAAAAATTTATAAAGATATCTTGAATATAAGAAAGTTATAAGGTTGAAAAGAGACACACGCGTGAGTTCGATAATTATATCGAATCAAAATTAAATTGTAAAAAATTATAAAATTATAAAAATCAATTTACACAGCTCCTATTTTATTATATAATTTGTTTTATCTACTCAAACCGATATATTTGAGAGGGGGATCATTCCAAAGAATGTCAGCAATAATTATTTTGTGTGTATATATAGTGATTTAATTAAGTTTTGAACGCTAACGTCTTCGTATTATGTGTTTCGTATAACTTTAAAAAACTTTCAAAACTGCGGGCAACCTAGCTCAAAATCTACTTGACCGATCCTTACAATATTTGGAAGGGCATTTTTTAACAAAATTTTCTTCACTTCATTTCATTTTTCAAAAAATCTGAATGAAACTGATTTTCAAAATAGCCTTTTAAAATCGTTTTATTCAAAATTTAAAACAAAAAATAATTAAAAAAATTTTTTTCCAAGTACGTATAAATATTTATAAAATACCTTTTTAAAATTCTGTCTCATTCAGATAGAAGAAATTTTCGTTACGTTTCAAAATTAAAATTTTTTTTGTGTCAACCTAGGAGCCAGCAGAATGCCCGCAGTACGACAAGAAGTCTTTTACATAAAAGTATATTTTACCAAATTTGAAAATTTTAAAACTCTAATCAAATTTCTTCTAATAAAAACCATCACCTCAATATAACTTTTTTTACTCTCCTCTTAATGTATTGCTGGTCTTAATAGATAGAGGATTGCGTATTGGCTATTCTACGTATAAATACATTCCACATAAAATGTTCCACTTGATACTACTAGCTAAAATATGTCCCAGCATGGTGTTTTAATAAAGTTCAACTGAGCTATGTTGCAGCAGATTAAAAAATGTAAATATTAAAAGGTTTGCGTATTGGCTTTCCTACATATCCAGCATTATTAGCAGCTATCCAAATATAACAAAAAAATGTTTTTTCTACTTGCTACATAATACAAGATGTCATCAGCATCGGAAAAAATTAACAATTGCCCACAAGCAGTAGCACAACCAAAGGAGTAATTTTGTGGTTAAAACCCGCCAAAATTGTCGTAGCAAAAAGAGAAATAGGACACAATAAAAGCGACTCACACGAAATGTAATCACAAGTTTTTATCAAAAAAAAAGAAATCTCAAAATATAAGTAATTAAATATAATAAAATCTTTTGTCGTTGAACCGTAATATTTAAAATTATCCATGTTTTATTCGTTCAGAATACATGCGTTTAAATTTTTAGTTGTAATTCTGAACTTTTGGGGTATTTAGCGTATTTTCTCATTCTATTTGGTAGCGTATCTCTCTCACCTAAAATGTCCCTTGATCTGTTAAAGACAGGTGATGGTTAGTTTTAAGCAAAACCCATTAGCAAAACGAAATTTGTGATATATGTTGTTTTTGTTAATTTTTAACAATATACGAGATTCAATTTAAAAGTATATAAATAATAATTAAAAGTAATTGAAAAGTGCATAAATAAAAAGTACATAAATTTAATTTTAAAAAAAGTGGAAAACATATTTACCACATAAATATTTAATTGGCCAAAGCTTATTCAAGAATGCCAGATAGATTAAACGGTCTCATATTGCTTAATCGGTACAGATATGGCGATACCAGTGGATTTTATTTTATATAAACTCGCTGAAAGTAAGCGTAAGCTGAATTTGAAAATAAAGTTTGGGCTTATTTTGTTAATCTCTATTACAATAATCCTGTAACTAAGGTTTTTTTTTTAAAAAAGCAAACACTTTTTAAGATTTTTAATTATTTTTTGATACAAATACAACACTTATTTTAACAACTTATTTTTAGTTATCATTAGCTGCTCTTCCGTGGTCGTTGATATAGAGCGGGGCTCTAATTTGTTCACAATGCAAAAACAAAAATTAGAACTAGCTCTTTTCCTGACTCTATATCTGTTCTTAAAATGCTGCCAACTTTAAAGCAATTTTTTCAAAACGAACATAGTTGGAAAATCTGAAGTACTCTTCGACAAGTTTTCGTCTTACTGCTCGCACAAATTGTAATAAAGTTGAACTAAAACTGTTCCACTGAGATTTGATCTGATCCAGTGGTGGAATTCTTTGTTCGTTTCTTAACTTTACCATACTTTCATATGCAAATATTACTCCCAAAAGTTGCAAGTTACTACTGTGAGGTGAACAATGATGGACTGGGGCCTAAAATTTGATCTGGAAAATAATGACTTGAGCGGCCCTCTCATCTAAAGGCATTATTTTTCATTTCGTTTATATTCAAAACATTTTACAATGTTTTAAGATACTTTTAAAGTTCAGATAAAAGAAATTTTCCAGTCATAAATAAAGGTGCAGCATGTTCTGAAGAAGATACCTTTCAAATGAAAACGCAAATGAATCAAGCGATAGCTCGATAACCTTTATCAATATTAGTCAAAATTCCAAAATAAAAATTGCACGCATATCTAAAAAAATTCACGAAGGCGTAAAAAAGCGACAAATGACATTTTATCCGCCTAAAAAGTGGGAATAAAATATAAATAACATGCCTTTAAAAATATATAAATTAATGATCCTCTTCCTTTATAATTTGCCAATAGCATACTTGACTATTGACTTTTTAACATATTCTTTGAGACAAACATCATATTTACTTATTAAACGAACCAATTCAAAAAAATGTCCATGATCAATGAACTCATCTTGTAACGTGTAAACTGCCTCCTGTTAATTTTCTCTGATAAATATAATGTTAATAATTCTTTTAAGAATATCACTCCCATTTGTATTTACTTGAGCCAAAGACTTTACTTCAGATATTTGATTGAAGCAACTTAAGTTTTCAATACACCAAGTTTTCAATGTTGGTGTAAAATATAAATAAGCTTCAAAAGTGGCCAGTCCGCCACTGGATGTGAAGAAGTTGAATGGTAAGATGTTGCTTACCCTGGCTGAGTTTTTTACCAGGAAGTATTAGTGTAAGATCGGAATCACTAACCAGTACACAATCGCCGCTATAGTAACGTATTTTTTAATATGTAAGTCCGACCTATTTTAAAAGTCCCCCAAAAAAATTTCTGGTTGCGCGCCTGCCCACAAGTGCGTTGAAATAACAATTAATGTAGCACGGAATAAAATAAATAAAATATTAATGAAATATAATACAACTTACTGGCGTGAATATAAACGTCTGTTTTTTATTTACTTTTTAATTTACTTTAATTTTCATTTTCCTTTTTGCTTTAAAATTAGTTGATCTCGTTCATTAGCCGGTGTCGGTTGTTGCTAACATTAGATGGTGCGTTTATTTAATGTAATTGTTTAAAGTGTGAGTTTTTTTTTATTATCACTTGTGTGTTTTAAGTTTTAAGCACGTGGTAAAAATAATATCTGTAAGTGTTTATCATTAGTTCTTGTTGCTTAAACACTTTAATAACTTGTGTTAATTTTACTAATAATTATATGTTTCAAGTGATTGAGTTGCTTGCTTGCTTATTTTTTTTTTTCTTCTTCTTGGTTTCCTCTTTGTGCGTCATTTTGTTTACATTTATAGTGTTGACCAGAGACCTGCATCAAGTACTTGAAAAATCAAGCTTTTTCAAGTACTTAAAAAATTCACTTGGTTTGAACTTGAAAAAACCAAGCAAAGCAAGCTTCGTATCAAACAAATCAATCGCAAGCTTTACTGCTCTGCTGCTCACAAAATCTTGAAGTGCTTCAAATTTTCGGGAAAATACTTGAAAAGATTGATATGTTCGGAAAAGCTTATAAGCTTGCAAGTATCCAAATAGTTCAAATAGTTCAAATTTGGAAAGCTTGTTGTCTTGGGGGTCGCTGATTGCAATTCTGATGTCAGAATATAAACAGTTGTTTGGACTCTAGGGTGGACCGTAACAATACTTTTTTGTGATTTTGACAAATTTTGCCCTTTTTTGCAACCTAAGTCGGATCAATTATTTGGATTCTGATGTTATGAAGGTGTTGTTCTGAGATTATAAAGTTTCATATCTAGAAGAGGAAGCAAAATAGGTAAAATCTAATTATTTTTTGGTGGTTACTATAGGAGGAACATTTTTGAGACACACAAATAGGGGGATCTATCACTCCCCCATTTCGCACATTTTTAGGGGGAGACGTTGAAACACGTGTTTAACTCTCCACTGTAAGACAAATTGTAAGTCATACACGTGTTTCGGTCCCTCCCTGAAAATATGTCGAATGGGGGCTAATAGACCCCCTATTTGTGTGTCTCAAAAATGCTTCCTCAAATAGGAACCCCGAAAAATTGGTTAGATTTCACCTATTTTGCTTCCCCTTCGAGATATGTAACAACATAAAATCGAAAGATATCGAAAAATCCTCGAAAAATTCTCGAAAAAATAGAAAAAGTGCCATATCACGAAGGGGAAGCAAAATAGGTAAAAATTAACCATTTTTTGGGGCTTTCTAAGGGGGAATTATTTCTGAGACGCATAAATAGAGGGGTCTATCAATCTCCCATTTTGCACATTTTTAGGGAGGACGTCGAAACACATCAGATTCTAAATAATTGGCCCGATTTACAGCACAAAATTTAAAAAAAAAAAGCACGAAGAAAACATTTTTTAGGACCACCCTTATCAACGACCCATATTTTTCACAAAATATTTGTAAAGCTATAAAGGTTGTAAAGCTACACCCTTGTGCCCAACAAATTTTTCTTTAATTATACTTTTCTTAAGCAAGTAAGTTGAGTTAGTTGAAAATTCACAAACAAATTCAAGCTTTTCAATCTCTATGACATATGTTTCAAGTTTGCTGCCACTTGTTTTTACTTCGTGTCGTAGATCACCCTTTAAATTAAGGGCAATGTCAAGGAGAAATAACTTAATTATTAATTTCACGTCTTCAGCCCGATACAACGACTGAAAATGTACTAAAGTGTGTCAAACATAATAATTGAATGGGTCAAAATGCATTCTGCTTATGCAAGAAAATAGGTAACAAACCTTCCCACGCTTCCTTTATTCTCACTTCCTTTATTCTTTATTCTCACTGAATAAAGGATAAAGGTAAAGAACTTGCAAGCTGAAGAGCTTGCAACTGTTTTTAATTATAATTTCTGGGCCGATAATATTCTCGTTTCTAAATTTAAGCCTAAGAACAGGTCTCGAAGGACAGCTCAAGCCGCCTTTCAGACCGAAAAAACTAAATAGGCTATCCCTTTACTATCAAAATGTAAGGGGATTACGTTCAAAGACGCGAGACATATTTTTGTCAACTCAGAACTTCTCTAAGGATATTATCGCGTTAACTGAAACTTGGCTGAATGGAAGCATTACTGACTTAGAACTGTTTGATAATAGTTTTCAAGTTTATAGAAAGGACAGGCACGCTGACAATACTTATGCTGTCGGTGGTGGAAACTCCGCCAGGTTAGCAATTGAGTTGCGCCTTCCTGTCCAAAGCCTGGATAAAAAAAGGATGGTTGGCAGTAGATACATAGAGGCGTAACATTCGTAGATAAGTCTTGTCTACTGTCGTAAAAGAGAAGAGTTCACCAGAGCTCGGTGTGGCGGCCAATCTGGCAGCAGGTCACTTTGGTAAATCCTTGTGAAAAAAGCCTGCAATGGAGTTGCAATGGTCCAGTAGAACTTGTTAGCACGGGGATAGTCAAACCCATCGAATGAGGTGACCTTATCTATCCACGGCAAGGAGACATGGTCTACATGGCCAACATCGGTTGGTTATTTTGTGTCTTTAAGACACGGCAAAAGGGAGACCTGGTGCAATCAAATTGCACGGGTTCAAAAACCTAGGCACTTCGTTTAAGGTATGGTAATGTTCCATGCTTTAAATTGAAGTGCCAGTCAAAAACAAAAAAGTGCTTTGTGCACTGTCGAATACAAAAATTCAAAATTATTTTTTTTTTGTCTCATTTTCCGGGATGTTGTAGACCCCCATTCGGCGGGACCGAGTTGCCCAGGTGACTATCATGGGTTGGCCCTTCGGGGAGACTCGTGCTGGCTGTAGTGAACAAATGCGGGAAAAAGTGTTTGTGCACATCGCTTGCACAGGTCTAGATTGGCCAGCGGGGTCGTGCAAAGACAGCCCATTTTTCGTTTATAGAGAACCCCTGCCATTACAGCTTAATTCCTCTGTGTCAAAGACTTTGGAGTTATAGTTCATGAATGATCAACAGTATTAAAAAATACACATCCAAAAAGTATGTGCACCTGAAATACTCTTCACAGACCTGTAATTTACAAGTGACACTATAAAAGCAACCACGTACTAGTTTTCACATTCACAAACACAATAGCATTACTCTGTGCCCTATTCTGTAAAAGCAGTATGCAATAATAATTCCATACTGCCCTTAATAGTACCAGTTTAGCTACCGGTAGATGGCGTACCTTCATTACCATCTACTGGTTGAGTCAACGAGACCTATCCAATCTCTTGCATACTTAGCAGGTATGCCAGCCCGGTCGTACAACTGCGCGACACCGCCGGTCAATCTAGACCTGTGCAAGCGATGTGCACAAACCACAGCCAGCACGAGTCTCGCCGAAGGGCCAACCCATGATAGTCACCTGGGCAACTCGGTCCCGTCGAAAATGGGGATCTACAACATCCCAGCAAAGAGACAAAAAATTCTTATATACATATATAAGAATTTTTGTTTTTGACTGTGCACATAGCACTGTTTCGTATCTTACTGGTACTTCCATTCAAGGTATGGTTTAATCACCATACCCTAAATGAAGTGCCTACGATTTAATTTGACCTGTGCCCAGCGTCACAGGTCGCCTTTGTGCCCACATACGTGACACTCCTTGTGCCCTAAGACACCATTCTTTTGTCTTTTGTTGACCATATAGGCCATGTCTCCATGCCGTGGATAGATAAGGTCACCTCATTTGTTCGACGGGTTTGACTATCCCCGTGCTAACAAGTTTTATGGACCATTGCTTTTCCATCGCAGGCTTTTTTCAATATGATATACATATTGACCTGCTACCAAGATGGGCATCACCCCGAGCTCTTGGTTGGCTCTAACTTTTTACGGCATGGGACGTATCCCATAACCAGCCCTCCTCCTTTATCCTGGCTTGGGACAGGCAGGTCGAAACCTGGCGGAGTTGGCGGGGTCGTGCAGTAGTACGACCGGGCTGGCATACCTGCTTAGTATGCAAGAGATTGGATAGGTCTCGTCTTTACCAGTAGATGGCAATGAAGGTACGCCATCTACCGGTAGCAATAATGGTACTATTAAGGGCAGTTTAGAATTCTTATTGCATAGTGCTTTTACAGAATAGGGCACAGGGTAATGCTTTTGTGTTTATGAATGTGACATCTAGTATGTGGTTGCTTTTCTAGGTGTTACTTGTAAAATGCAGGTCTGTTAAGAGTATTTCACTTGCACATCCTTTGGATGTGGAATTAAGCCTTAACGGCAGGGGTCCTCTTTAAGCGCATAGCGGATTTCTGTCGGTGGTGGAGTCATATTAGTTGTAAGGAACTCTTCCGTAAGTTACTTTATTAATATTCCCTGCTCTGCTAATATCGAACTCATATGCGTTAAGGTAGTAATATATTGTAGTTCTAATGTATATGTTATTAATGCGTATATTCCGCCAAAATGTAATGCAGACGTCTAACATATGTAAGCCTTGCTGATTGCATAGAATTTATTATAAATTTATTTGACGTAAATGACGACATTATATTGCTGGGCGATTTCAATCTGCCTGACTTAAAATGGCATCCTTCAGACGATGATACATATTTTTGTGCATCTAATTCGAAGACACGCCAAGAACATATATTTGTTGACAATATATGTTCTGACTTACAACAAGTGAGTTGTATTTATAATAGTCTTGGAAGACTTCTTGACCTGGTCTTTACTACAGACAGTAACAATGTCATTGTTAAGAGGGCCTTTCGTGCTCTGACTACTGTTGATGAATACCATCCACCATCGAGTATTTGGTACAAATCCGACAGGGAAAATATAGTCAATTCGAGTTCAATGGACAAAGTTTATGAATTCAATTTAAAAAAGCTGACTTTTTGAAATGAATCGTTTAATACAAAGTAAACTTAAAGTAATTTTAGAATTTTTAAATGAAAATAACCATAATAATTCCATTCATTTTTTATACCGAACTTTTTGCTTTTTTTTCTCAGTCTGTACCATTTAGCCTCATATTTGCGAAAAATTCTTCGTACGCCTGGTACACAAAGGATTTAAAAACTCTTCGCAACAACAGGAATAGGGCATGGAAGACATACGTCTGTAGCCTAGACTCAAATGACCTAGAGACTTACAAGTGTTTGTTTCTGGAATCTGTAAATCGCTTAGCCATATTCAGGCCGATCGTGAGTAATTTTTTACTCCGGAATCGAAAATGGGAATTTCCGCTTTTAAGATATCAGGTAAGACTTCACTTTTTAATTTTTTACACTCATGAATATTGACGGTTGATGAACAAATCTGCATTCAAAATTTCCAAAACTTATGGAGCTTTATCTTAAAAAACGGAAATTCCCTTTTTCGATTCCGGGTGAAAAAATTACTCATGATCGGCCTGATTATATCACGAATACTTACGAATACACGAAACGAGAATATTGTCTGATCCAAGGATATTTTGGGATTCAAAAACACTAAGAAGAAATGCGATGGATTCCTTTCTTCATTCAGAACTCTTGATGGATTTACTGATGATCCCGTCATAATTTGTAGCATATTTGACAATCTTTTTAAAGAATCATTCTGTTCAGATAATTTTAATCTTGATGAAGAGTTCTTTGAATATATGAATTCTGCACCCAGGGTTTCTTTGGAACATATAACCTTTACTCCAGAGAATATTTTAAAGTATATTAGATCGATCGATGAGAATTTTGGCGCTGGGCCCGATGGAATTCTTGCCGCAGTGTTAACACAATGCGGTCCCGTTTTAAGTCAACCACTTTCTTTATTATTCAATAAATCAATTAACGAAAGTTATTTCCCAATTTTCTGGAAAAAAATCATTTATAAGTCCTATTTATAAAAAAGGTTGCAGGAATGATGTTAATAACTATAGGCCTATCGCTAAGCTCTTGAATTTTTTCTTGAAAAATTAAATTGACACACACCATCTCTTTGTCGATTTTAAAGCTGCGTTCGATAGCCCGAGAAGGGATTGCCTATACGCAACAATGTCTTACTTCGGAATACCTGCAAAGTTGATTAGACTTTGCAGAATGACGTTGAGCAACACACGCAGCACCGTCAAGGTAGGAAATGACCTCTCCGAAACCTTCAATACCGAAAGAGGTTTCATGCAAGGCAATCCACTGTCTTCGATCACTTCAACATCATCATGGAGGAGATCGTACGAAAGGTATGCATCGTAATGGCACCATTTTCTTAAGTGTCCAGCTCCTTGTGTACGCTGATGATATTGATATTATCGGCAGAACCAAGAGAGATGTTACCGTTGCTTTCGCCGCTATCGAAAAGGAATCAGCCAAAGTGGGTTTGACAATAAATGAGGGTAAAACAAAGTATATGCGGTCTACAAACAAGGGAGCGCGGCGTTTAGACTCCCACGTTTCATCCGGCAGCTATAACTTTGAAGTAGTCAAGGAGTTTGTTACCTTGGCACCGCCATTAATAGCAACAACGAAGTCAGCCTGGAGATAAAATGAAGAACAATAATTGCTAATAGGTGCTACTACGGGCTCAGTAAGCAACTAAGTTCCAGAGAACTCTCTCGATCGACAAAACTAACACTCTACAAGAAGCTCGTTCTACCTGTGCTGCTTCAGGCGCTGAAGCATGGGTAGTTTCGCAAAATGACGCAGCCGCTCTGAGGGTATTCGAGAGAAAAGTTCTTCGCAAAATCTTCGGTCCTGTTCGAGTCGGCGATGACTATCGCATCCGAATGAACCACGAGCTGAATGAGCTCTACGAAGATATTGACGTATTTCGGCGTATAACTGTGCAGCGACTACGCTCGCTGGGTCATGTATGGACGACAAAGCTCCAGCGAAAAAGGTGCTCGACGCGAGGGTCGCTGGTCAATGACGACGAGGGAGACCATGCCTCTGATGGATGGACCAGACTGAGGAAGACCTAACCGCACTGGGTGTATCCGATTCTAGAAGGCGCGCGCAAAGCAGAGGCACCTGGCGAGAGCTGATGAGGTCGGTCAAAACCCGGACACGGGTTGTTATGGCCACCTTAGTAAGTAAGGAAGTAATATGCTCGAAGAGTGTAGAATGTAATTTTTTCAATATGAGAATTGCCTGTGTGAGAATTTGGGATTGTCTCACAATGGCCAAAATTATAACACCCGTTTATATTTTAAATTAATGTTTATTTAATGTTAAGAATTTAAGACAAACTGATGCACGACTTGTCTTTATTAACAGTTGATTTCGAATAATATTCAACAGTAACAACATGGACACCGTCGAAAGCAAAGAAAAAGAGAAGAAGAATGATAATTCATAGAGTTTCCATATGGGCAATAAACATACAAAGAAAGAATATTTAAAAGGATACAAGAATGGTGACAGGATAGTAAAGTATGTATTTTTTTTAAGCAATTCTCTTTAAGTAAGCAATTCTCTCTTCTAATTTCGTTTTTATAGTACACATGTTTTTATCATTGATTTTGTGAGCAGTTCCTAATTTGGTAAATCGGTCAATGGTACTGTTTTTCAATTTACACAATTCGAGTTAAAAATTTGAAGGATTTTGCTTTGATGCTAAAGTCGAAAACAAAAAAAATTTTGAAGCATTCTGGAGCATGATGGCTACCTATAGTGCCAGTAGTGGAATGCATTTTGAAAGTGTATTTTAAGTTTCCAGCAATAAAAGCGTATTTTTTATTATTATTCTACAAATTATTCTACAAATTATCCTACTTTGTTGAAAAGTCGTTTTCAGTCGGAATTAAGTAAAGCGTATTTATTTGCAGTCCATTCATTTTAGTTTTTATTTGATGACAAAATAACGCCTCTGAAAAATGAAAAAAAAACTCCTACAGGAACAATGACCTTTTTATCCGAATTGGTAGATGCGATAATGGAAAGATTTAAAAATTAATTTTTTGCTTTGAGGGTTTTATAAATTTGAAAAATTGTAATAGACAAAAGGTTTATAAAAGTGATGCCGAAATTTTAAAAAGGAGTTAATACATTAGTTAAGAAATATCTTATGATTATTCAAATATATGGTCCAAAGAAGTTCAAAAGATTTCGAATGAATAAATTTAAATAAAATACTTAACGTGACTGGAATGACATTGAAAATTGTGCTGAATTTGTTAACTTACGGAAAAAAGATAATTATTTTGATCAATATGTTAATTTAAAAAATTTTGTTTAAACAAATTTAAATAACAAGGTGTTCAAACAATCATCTGCCTACCAAAAATGGATGAAATACTTTCTAAACTGTTCGAGTAGCGAACTTCGAGAAGCTTTAAAAATTTGTCAGATCTTTATTTTCGTTGCCTGCACAAAAGACTTATGTGGATAGCATTATTCACTTATGAGCTTGCAGTGGTCAAACGAAAGAACCAGACTGAAAATATCAACGGTTCCAGCTCTTTTAGCTCTTTTAATAAATTGTAATTTCATAAACGTATCGTGTTTGAAGTTTTTCGACATTTGTCAAAAACATAAGCAGCTATTAAAACAAGCTCAAAAGAGCTTTATGTATGATTCTGAGGAGGATTGATAACTCAATCTCAATTTTATCTAGTTTGCTATTTCAATACAGAAACCAGTGAGTATATATAGTGTAGAGACACCACTTCGATCTTGAGATTTTGTGACTGCCGAAACGGGTAACTATTTATTAGAGTCCTGAAATTAATTTTAAAGAGCATCTGTGCAGGCAGAGCGCTGCCGATATTTGTGCAGTCGCCACCATATTAATACAGGTTAAGTCACTTGAGAGAAGCTCAGTCGAACTGTCAAAATGGATAAAAGGAAATCAAGGAAAAAAAAACCTGAATCTGTACAATTTTTAGCTAACAGCTACTTTGACAGTTCGAGCAAAGGCAGAAAAAGAGTGCTTTTCTCTCAAGTGACTTAACCTATATTAATGAACATTGACCATATTCGTTTTCAGCGATCAGGTTGATGTTGCTAGAGTTTGCAGATAGAGTGCTAAAAATGTTGATAGAGCACAGAATGCAAATATCTCTCAACAATGTTGGCGAGAAGCCATTTGTATTTTCTTTGGAATTCTAATTCGACGGCTGGCTGGCTTGTTTATATTTGTTTGGCTGGTTTTTGCTTTCTGCTTGGATTTTTTTGCTGCTTCTCAGCTGTTTTTTGTTTGCTGTATTTGGGGTGCATTTCGTCGAAAGTCAGAAATGATATTTTTACGATTTTGTCTATTATCAAGTATGAAGGTATAGAAAAATCACTATAACTTATTCATTTCTGCTTAGATTGAAATGCACACAAGGACAAAATTATAGTAAATTTTATTGTCTTTAAAATGAATATTTTTTTAATTTTTTTTACAAAATTTATTCATTTTTTTTATGTGTATATATTTATTCATATTTTTATGTGTTATAGTTTCTATGTTTAATCTATGCTAACTAAACTGACTAATATCTAATAAATAAAATTTTATTATGCTAACTAAACTAATGAATATATTCCAGAAAAGGGCACTTTAAGGATTTTTAAAAAAGTTAACTTGCAACAGTTATAACTATTTTATCCGATTTTCGGTTTTTTAATTTTTTGTACAAAATAGCTTAAAACTGTCCTTTGTGGATTTCTTGTTTGCATTTTGAAAAATTTTTATTTTTGGAGCTTTGCGAATTTTTTTCGTAAAAATATTCAAACTCGTAATTTACAAAAAGGCGTACTTCTTGTTACGACCAAATTATTAAACGTAATCTCACCATTTTTTGTATCTGTATTAGGTATAATTTTAGAAAATATTTTCAGGACATATCACTTATTTTTTTTTTTTAATTTGCATTTTTCCAATTTTTTTAATAGACCACTATACCGTACATACTTACTTTGTTTCCACTTAAATATGCCTGCCAACTGTACAAGACTTTCTTCCATTCTAAAACATTATTGCGAATAAAAATAAAAACAAATAAAATAAGGAGAAAAACATATATATAAAATTTTGTTTATGTTAAATGATTCATTTAATCTAATGTGAAATTTATTCAAATATTAGAGAACAAATGTGGATTATACATAAAAATATTTTAAGCATTTTTCAAAAATGATCTCCACAAAATATGTATGTAAAATGCAAAGTTAACTGCAATTATTTTAATAAAAGTAAACATAAAAAAGTGCACTGAAAAAAAAACTTTTTATCGATATTGGGTGCTATTTGACGATTATTTTCCTATTATGCAATATAATAACTTAAAAACTAAAGTGGAATCTTATTATATCATATAATAACTTCCAAAGTGAAGTGATTGAAATTCTTATTATATAATATAATAACTTACAAGCTAAAGTGAAATCTTATTATGTCATATAATAGCAAGAAAGTTAAGTGAATTTCTATTATATCATATAATAAGTTCCAAAGTGAACTGAAATCTTATTATATAATATATAACTTACATACTAGAGTGAAATCTTATTATATCATATAATAACTTAGGTAAATTAATATGAGCAAACATTTCGACTGAGAGTAATTTTTGGAAAAAAATTTTAAGCCAGAAATAGAATATAGAAAATTTGGAAAAATAGAAGTATTAATATAAAGAAAAGAATCTAAAACCAGAAATAGAAAATAAAAAATTTTGAAAAATTATAAATAATTGTAGCGAGTCCAAAGTTGAAAGTGGTCATTGGAATGAAGAAGTTTGTAATCAATGCCAGAAGAAAGTTTTCAAAGTGCTTAAAGCGCCTATGACACGAGTTTTGAAGAAGCATAAAGTGTTTGAGGAGCAAATTGAATATGGGAAAAGGCGAAGAAGGTAAAGAAGTGAAGCCACTGCAAGGTGAATTTGGAAAAAAAATTTTGACTTTTTAAAAGTGTTAAGAATACTTTACGTATATACAAACACTCAGTCATACGACCATTCATTCACACATACACACAAACGGACGGAATTTTCTATATCTGGTTTTGGGTTCTTTTCACAATATTAATACACCTATTTTCCCAATTTTCCATATTCTATTTCTGGCTTTAAATTTTTTTCCAAAAATTACTCTCAGTCGAAATGTTTGCCGCAAATTAATTTACCTAAGTTATTATATGATATAATAAGATTTCACTCTAGTATGTAAGTATTATATTATATAATAAGATTCCAGTTCACTTTGGAACTTATATGATATAATAAAAATTCACTTCACTTTCGAAGCTATTATAGCTATTATACCAAACAAAAAACAGCTGAGAAGCAGCTAAAAAATCCAAGCAGAAAGCAAAAACCAGCCAAAAAAATATAAACAAGCCAGCCAGCCGTCGAATTAGAATTCCAAAGAAAATACAAATGGCTTCTCGCCAACATTGTTGAGAGATATTTGCATTCTGTGCTCTATCATCATTTTTAGCACTCTATCTGCAAACTCTAGCAACATCAGCCTGATCGCTGAAAACGAATATGGGGCGACTGCACAAATATCGGCAGCGCTCTGCCTGCACAGATGGTCTTTAAAATTAATTTCAGGACTCTAATAAATTGTTACCCGTTTCGGCAGTCAAAAAATCTCAAGAGCGAAGTGGTGTCTCTACACTATATATACTCACTGATTTGAGTATCCGATTTCGGTCGGATACTCATTGCAGTTCTCTGGTCTATATACAGGGTAATGCAATTGAGTGCAACTATTTACGGAGGTGAAAGGTTATGTCGAGTTGAGCAAAAACCGTTTGGAAGGGGAGGGGGGAGTCTTTTTTTCACATTCTTAGGAGCCACAGAGTTAATTAATATTTCACGACTTTGATTTACGTTATTGTTCTTAGCAGAAAAACTAACTTACAGAAAACCTTATGATAGCTCATTGCAAAGGCAATGAAATATCAACAAACCCCATCAACTTAAGTGTTACTGATCTGTGCTCTTGTGAAGATGAATTCAATCGGTTTTAACGACCAAATTTCCACCTTGAGTGCAAATTTCTCAGAATTTTGCGTTTTAAATGAAATTCTTATTTGATCAGTTTTGCAATTTATTCAATTATTTTTTTTATGACACCAAAAAATATTCACATATCTTTAAAAATAAAAAGTCAGCTGTACTAAAAAAATTATACTTAATAGAAAATAATGAGAAATAATGGCATTGCAATTAATCAGTTGATAATATCATTGTTTCTAATAAGTATAGTTTTTGCAATACAGCCAAATTTTTTATTTTGTAAGATATTTTTATGTTTTTGGCGTCATTGAAAAGAAAACTAAATAAGTTACAAAATTGATCATAAATAAATTTCATTTTGTGCGAATTGTGAGAAAGTTGATAATGGGTAGTTTCAACCTATTGATTTCATTTTCACAATAGTACAGCTTGTAACATTTGATTGAACCCCTTTGATAAATCCAATGTGCCATAGTATTGCACACGGACTAACTTTTCGAAAAGAGACTCCATTTTTGGAACAGTAAATTTATCTTGTATAGTAACTTCATTTAATTTACGATAGTCCAATACTCTTCGCCATTTTCTAATTCCATTATTATTTACTTACTTTGGTACTATCCAAAGGGGTGAGCTGCACGGGGATTTGCTTGGTCTAATAATATTTTGTTCTAGCATTTCCTGAATTTGCCTTTTAATTTCCTTTTCATGAATTTGTGGGAGCGGCATATTTTTGAAATATCGGTTTACTTGATGTTGTTATGATTCTATGCCTAACACAATTGGCACTAGTCAAAGTTTGTCCTTCAGTATAAAATGTTTGCGTATTAATTTTTAAAAATTTAGAGAGTAGAGTTTTTTTTCGTTATTTAAATTGTCGTGCAAGAATTCAACTATCTCAATGTTTTGTCTTTCTAAATAAAAAATTCTTCATAGTCAAATTGTGGTTTA
Source organism: Coremacera marginata (assembly GCA_914767935.1). NCBI lineage: Eukaryota > Metazoa > Arthropoda > Insecta > Diptera > Sciomyzidae > Coremacera > Coremacera marginata. The sequence goes on along the minus strand of OU612045.1, from coordinate 81,492,704 downwards.
TTGGCACCTGTATCGAAATATATTACTGAATTTTTCACTATCAGTTAATTGTTAAGAATATCTATTTGGGCACCAATTGGTGTCAAGATGTTATTACCAATTATGTAATTGAATGGTTTATCTCTAAAATCAACTAGTTTTATGGACATAGTTTCATAAGGACTATTAAATTCTGCTGGTAAATATAAAATTACTTCGTCATATATAGTCGACGAGTGTTTAGTTTGATGGGTTTTATTAATTTTCTTCGGTTTGAAATTATGCCAAAAGTACTAAAATCTCCAAGAGTTGTTGCAGAACTTGTGTCTACTAAACATTTTACCCGAGAAGGCCCAAATGTTAGTGTTACCGTTGGTAGTGTACATCCCGAGGCAGTTGAGGAAAATTTTCGCATTGTACGCGGTCGATCTCCATAGGCACCTGATTTCTGATCTGCTCTGAATTATTTGTATTCTGATTTCTATTCCATTGAATAAAATTTCTATTTGATTGATTGAAATTTCTATTTGTTTGATTAAAATTTCTATTTGATTGATTACAATTTGGATGCGGTTGATGAAAACTTCCACGGATATTTTGATTTGATTGCACAAAATTCCTATTGAATTTGAATATGTTTGATTTAAGTTCCCGTTTAAATTTCGGCTTGGTTGATTAAAATTTCGATTAAAATTCGAATTCGGTTGAATATTTTGATTTCCGTTTTGCCATTTAGATTTTGTATAATTTTTTTGATAGTATTTATTTTTGTAGTGAAACTTTAATAAACACGTATACAACAATACGGCGAGCTAGATGTGGGGTGAAACCAATGTAACGAAATGGTTTTTATGAAAACAACAACATAGCAATTCGCCGCACTGGTTGTATAAAAACGAAAAAATTTTTCTATATTATTGGTTCCACCGAGGATTGAACACACTACGCTAGGACCCATAGTCAGCTATTCTAACCATTCGGCCACGCAGACATATTTAATTGAGTAGCTCATACTTATATTAAACCAACAATTAATTCTTCTTTTCTTTCTTTTGTGATTGAATTGAGTCTTTCGTTCCATACTATGAACGTACAGTACGGTCTAAAAATTTCAATCTGAACGTATCTTTTTTTCAGAATATTAGCATACTTTTAGGCATTTCTCAAATCGAGTTTTGATAAATTCAGAAAGTAATTTTTGAAGTAGGCTTTCCATTGATTGGGTTTGAAATAGCACATGCTGCAATATTAATGAATGCAACTTTCAATCTAAAATTTGTTTTATCTTTAGATCTGGGAATTTGCATATAAATATCATATCTTTCATAAAATTCAAATGTAGCTTTTAATCCACATTAATAACGAAATAAAATAATACTCGCATGCTGAGGTATTTGAACACACAAAATACTGGTTACAAGTTCTTACATAACGAACTGAGCTATCAGATTACCTACACTTCACTACTTTGGTCGAAAGTAAAACATGAAAAGGTTATGTTACTAAAATATTGTGCTGAAAAAGAACTTGTCAGTGCATATGTCACATATCTCGTTTACAGCAAAAGTTCGTTTGCAACGAGCTTTTATCGAAGAAAATTTTCGTATTACCAGTGTTATCGCTCGAGTAATAATAAAAGTAAGTCTGAAAGTGCCAAAAAACTATTCGATAGTATTCACCTTACAGTAAAAAAGTAGAAAATATAATTATCTTCTCATTTGTGTTGAAGAATTAAACGCTTTGGAATTGTAAATGAATAATTTTTCGAAACACCAGCGAACCTTCGTTTATGAAGTAACAGTTATGTCCGCCAAACGTATCTATTTCGAATCGCAATCGATATCGAATTCGATTGTTATCGCGAACTGTTCGTAAATTTTTAAGTTTTCGATATCGAAGTCGGATTTTGTGCCGTGTGGGAAATAACACAATTTTTGTGATAATGTTGGAGTTTCTTCTATATATATATACATGTCTGCATCGTTTAGCATTAAATATCATCGCAAATGCAACATAAAATACGATGCAAGTCGCGTAATGAAAAACGCATCAACATTTGTAACTGTAAAATAAACCCAAACAAGAATGCGCGGTAGCATAAGGTCAGAGCTTCAGACCATGAAACGAAGGTTTTATTTATATTTACAATCATACAGAAAGTTTTTTTTTAAGAAGAATTGAAAATAAATTATATTAATAAAGCACAAGTTACATAATCGATTGATGATTATTATGGATAAGCAATAGATTCTTTTTGGCATCAATTCTATGGAATAAATTGGAAGATGTATACTATGCTTGCTTTCAGGTTTGTTCGTTTTGATGCAAGGGAGAAAATGAATGGAACGATGGTAGCACGTTCAACTTGCAGTCGAATTGTACGCAGTTCGATGCCAGTACGGAAAGGGAAAATTGCATTATTCCTGACACAGGTTTTTTGATAAATTTTTTCTTTTTAATATTTATAAATAAAGATATAATTTACAAAAAAATAAAACAGCAAGATACTGATTCTGTGTTCTGTGAGGATCGAGCCTGGGTACTACTTAAGTCATCAAATTAAAATCAAATAAAAGAAATTCCATTTTTGGGTAAAAGTTTCATTTCTACCGTGTGTGGCGGCCACACACATATTTGTTTTTAATAATGCTTTGGAATAAAATGATTTCGCTCATAAAATTGTTCTAAATACTCACAAGCGTCTCTTAAGCTTCGTATAGTGTTTTGAATGAACAGAGATTTAAAATTAAATTTAAGTCGCTTTTGTAAATATCAAAAATCAGCCTGATATTATAAGCCGGTGTAAAGTTATGATCTTTTACTAATTCTTAACTATATTTTTTATTCATTTTGTTCAAGTATTTATTCAACTTATGGTGTAACTCTTCAATATTGTTAACATTTAAATTCATTGCTTCTTCTCTTATTGAAAAATACGACGCTTTAAAACCCAACTCGCCTCAATTTATTTAAAATATTTGGCCATGTTGGATCTGTAAGATTTTTAATAGCATGCACTGTATATTATTAGCTAAAATAGTTTGGATAATCATTTTGTTATTCTCTTCGGTTAGTGAAAGTACTGTTGCTACATCCCTTAAATAAATGTAAAGTGTATAATTAGAATCATCGTCAAAAACTCTAGCTTCAAATTTATTTTTTAATGATTTTTATAAATTAACATATACAATATATATATAATATATATTGTTTTTTAAACTTATAAATACTATTCAAATACCACATACGCAAAATTTATAACTACTGTAGTGTTGTTACTGTTGCTGTTTCTTCCGTTTGTTTCAGTTTCCGTTTACTTGAAGAATAACTTCGATAATTTATCCAAGAGTAGTAGACAAAATTAATTTACAAGAATTATTCTTGCTGATGATTTTTGAACTTACTTACTTAGATGGCGCCTACAACCGTAAGTACGTTTCCGCCTGTTGTAAGAAATTGCGCCAGCCATTTCTATTTTGCGCTTGCTAGCGCCAGTTAGAAGCTGCAAGTTTCGTCAGGTTGTCCTCCACTTGGTCCCTCCAACGGAGATTCGGTCGTCCTCTTCTGCGTTGTCCACCGCTTTTTACGCCTCGTTCTGTGATTTGCTTGAGTGAAATCTCAAAAACGACACTTCTTAATTCCGACAGCGTTTTTCTTAGAAATTGATGTTTCTTTGTTCCTTGCGTCTGTTATAAGAAGATAAGAATGTATTTTCAATATACTAAAAATATTTTTTTGATCTTCCGCTGGGATCCGAACTCACATCGTTGTGATTAGGAGTTCAAAACAATATGCACTGATCTAAAATCCTATTTTAAGCACAGTTGTTGATTCAATATCAAGTATGCATTACTTAAGCTATGTTGCAGTATACCACAATAATCTCTTAATAAATAGAGGATTGTTTATTGGCTATTCAACGCATAAATACATTGCTACTACAAGATATACGTATAAATATAACGTATAAATACTACTATTTTCTACAAGATGTCCCCAGCATTGGAGTTTTAATAAAGTACAACTGAACTATGTTGCAGCAGATTGAAAAATCTAAATATTAAAAGGATTGCGTATTGGCTTTTCTACATATCCAGCATACAAGATGTCATCAGCATCGGCAAAAATTAACAATTGCCCACAAGTGCGTTGAAATATCAATGAATGTAGCACGGAAAAAATAAATTAAATATTAATGAAATATAATACAATTTACTGGTGTGAACATGAACGTGTGTTTTTTAATTTACTTTATGTTATTGTAAGTTTTTTAATTTGAAAGCTATTTTATTAAAAACAAAAATACTTAATTATTTAATCTATGAAACTGCAAAAAAACTTCGATTCTCTCGTGTGTCCAACGACGCACCTATGTTTTTTTTTAACTTTGCGTCCTCGCAAAATAACATCAATTTATGTTATTTAAGTGAAAAAAGTTTAATATTAAGAGAATTGCACAATTTTTATAATTTGGGTTTTCACGTCTCTTTATTTTATTTTAATGAAAAGAGATTAGCATTGAGAGAATTGCATAATTTTTATACTTTGTGTTTTCACGTCTTTTTATTTTATTTCAACACAATTTTAAGCTTTGCGTTTTCACATCACTTTATTTTATTTAAGTAAAAAAAGGTTTCGCCCAATTTTAAACTTTGTGATTTCCTATCACTTTATTTATTGAAGTGAAAGAAGTTCAATGTTAATACAGTGACACAATTTTTAACTTTGTGTCCTGTCACGGTCGCCAGTAAAATAAAACTAATTCTTTTTATTAAATGAAAACTTTATTCATTCAGCTTCAATCTTAGACTGACTTTAAATTATTACATATGAAGCTCAACAACTTCACAAACTCAGAAGGAGTTCCATCTGGAAGTTGAATTATTGCAAGATCTTCATAATTCAACTTATGAAATGCTTCCATTCATTGTGAAATTGAATAGAAGCTACGATCAAATTTTAAATTAAAAAAAACTTAAAATTGTTTATATATGTTGGATGAAATAAACAATCGCTTTCATACTGCGAAAGTGACTGCTGGGTCAGCTGCAGCGTGGGTGGTATCTTCAGATATAACTTGCGTTAGAACTGTTTATTTTAAAAAATTTACATTGTACGCCATACATACATACATACGCCAGAGAACCCTGGTTTGAATCCCACCTGACACAAAAAGTTTTTCAATTGAATTCATTTTTCCGCCGTCACCTCTCTGCAGACAATGGCAAACCTCAGAGAGTAAAAACTCCAATTAAAACCTTCTTGAGAACATAATCCGTTCGGAGGCGTCATAAAAAATGTAGGTCCAGTTCTCGATCATTTGTGTTTAAGTATTTCACAACACACATCACAAAATTGATCATAAGACGCTTGATCAAAGTCCTTTCAAGGGCTGCAATGGCCATTTCGTTTTATTTTTTTTTTATATTGTACGAACTGTTTGTGTTGGCGGCTCGTATCCAAAATCATCGCTATCATCGAAAAACATTGTAGTTTTAGAATTATTTAACGTATCCAAACAAACTTCAATAAATTTTCACTTACGTCAAGTATATAATAACAGTAGTCTTCAACGGGGAAAATATGCTACATGTTCCAGTGCTAACGTTACAAGTGTTTTTCAAAATTATATAAAAATTCGAAATATGTTCAATGCAAGCATTATTGCAAGCCTTATCAGAAAAGTTAAAGAGCAAGTCAATTAGAACTACTTTGCCGCAGCAAGTATGAACCAGTAACAATCAGTACAAAAATAATAGTATCATAGTAGTGCTTTTAAAAAACTAGCAAAAAAAAAAAAAATAAAACACTTAAAGCACACCATAATAAAAAACTGTCCACTATTTAAAAATTGAAATTTATGCCTTAAATGGAATGGAAAATTTTTTCAACATGTTACACGAGTTTGAAAGACAAGGTAAAAATCATTTACCCTTAGGCGTTAAAGATTAAAGTTAAATACTGAATTTATTCAAAAAATTAATTATTTCGGATTGCTCCATAATTATTAGTTTTAAGTTTTTTTAATGTTTGTTGCGAACAATTGTACTTTATGAGTGCATGAAGTATCTCACTGTTATAATTTTTTAATTTAATGAAATAAAAAATACAAATACTTTTGGTTTTTAAAGTACATTGTATCACATGAAATACAATTCAAATATTTGTTTTTTTTTTAATAACGTATTTTTTACCTTAAGATTAATTTTAAATTTTATATGAAAAAGCTTGTCGTTTCAAAGCAAAATTGAATCAACTGTTAAGCAAAACATATGACCTCTACGCATGGATGACAATCTGGATGATTTAGAGGCTTAAGTCGCAAAGACACAATGGCTATTGGGTTAGGCTTTGTGGAGTAACGAAATACAATTCACCCCCTAACCCCAATTCTAAGGTTGTAGACGCTATGCCGAGGGAGATTGCACCGATGGTGTAGGGTCTAGGGATAATAGATCGCGAATGGTGTCTCCTCAGGGCAGCCCACTTCCTGTGGCATACTGGCAGAGAAGGGCGGATAATGGGGATCTCTGTCCGTATGGTCCGTCTTTTTCTCCCCAACTCGTGGGATCTTCATAGAAGAAACCAATAAATAAAAATAATAAAAAGGAAGGGTGTACTGAGGGGACGAGTTCCGAATCGGTTGAATACCGAAAGGATTTAACCATGGAAGCGTGCTGAAAGCCGGATGGCAACCTGTCGGACCTAGTGGACGATAAAACCCCGAAAGAAGTGGAATTGTCAGCCAGCCTTACCGAAGCTGCAGCGCCAGGGAACGCTAAATCCGAAGCGGCTGTTAGCTCTTCGAATAAGGTTGGGGAAGGTTGACATCCTGTAAATGTTGATAGCCTTCCACACAGAGAAAGGACGATGGAAGCTTGTGGACGACCCTCAAAAGACGATAGCCAGTACTAGGAAAATTACGTCGTATGTCAGCTCAATCTACATCGTAGTAGGGCAACAACAGCAATGATGATGCGTTGCATGGAGGATGGAATTGACATAGCAATGATCCAATAACCTTGGATTCTTCACAATAGAATGAAAGGTCTCTCAGACCGACGGCCACGCTGTACTAACCGGTAATAGATGGCAGGCGGAGGACTTGTGTCTTGATGAGACATGGTATCCTAGCGGTACATATGCCACACCTATGTTCCCCGGATCTCACCGCTGTGAGAATCGGGGGTGGTGCAGGTGCTTGTATGGTAGCTTCAGCGTATCTTCCTTACGACTCTCCGGACCAACCACCTTCAAAAGAGGTGGAAAATCTGGGCTCTCATCACGTAACTTTCAAAATGATTATCGTTCAAACGATACTCTACGACGATATCGTCAAGTATTTGCTTCATATTAATGCACCACTGTCGTCTCGTCTATCGTTCTAAGGTTTGAAAATTTGCAAAGGTTTGAAAGTCACTAGAAAACATATGATCTGTACTAAATGTGACATTTTCGTTAATTTTTTATTGTTGTTGTGCTTCAACGTGATATTTGCAGCAAAAATGTAAGTATTGTTGACTCTTTATATATTTTAGGCGAAAATATTTGCTGCTGAGGAAATTAAAATTTAAATCAATTTCGTTGATGAACACACGCAGCGTCAAAACGATATCGTCAGAGGATTCTCATCATACTTGATGAGAGCCCGGGTAGAGTACTGTGAGGAAAGGAACATTGGAGGGATTATAGGATGTGATGCCAACGCGCACAATACTGCGTGAGGAAACAGCAACAACAATGACAGAAGAGAGCGATTACTTGAATTTGTGGAGAGGTACAATCTGTTGGTAGCAAATAGAGGAAAACAGCCGAATTTCGTTGATGCGAGGCGAGCGGAAGTCAATGACGTAACTATCATATGAAGAAGGATTCTGGACAGAATAGAAAATTGGAGAGTCGTAGATAGGCTAACCCTGCCCGACCACAGATCCATTCAGTTTGAATTAAAGTACGGAATCAGACGCCAGCGGAATAGCAGGAAGGTCAGGATTCCCAAGAATACAGATCCTGTGAAATATGAGGCAAAGTTGAGGGAAACACTAACCCAAAAAGCCTTAGAAGTACCAGGGAATGCAACGGAAGTGGAAAGCCATATTAAGCATCTTAGTTCGGCCATGGTCGAAGCTTACGAGGTGGCATGTCCTATATCTTCAGTAGACGAGGGTATGGTGGTGCACGGAACTCAAATCTCTGAAGAAGAAGGTTAGGAAGGCCTTTAATCTGTACATTAGAGGGGAAACCCCAGAAACATGAGTAGACTACAAGGCACGGAAAAGGGGTCTGAAGAACCTCATATGTCTGATCATAAATCGGATGGAACCATGGCAGAGAACTTAGAGGAGCCGATACAAGTTCTGATGGAGGTGCATTTTCTTGAAAGATTTAATCCAGATGACCGTAGACACCCTTGAAAAAGGGATGCACACGGTTGACAGACTGGAAGCCGAAAGAATGATCACTATGGATGGGGTGAGGAGTGATATACAATCATTTACTCCGTACAAAACATCAGGGATGGACGGCATATTTCCAGCTATGATGCAATGGGGGAAGATCTCATTGCACCTAGGCTACGGGGTATATTCGTTACTTGCCAAGGGACTGCGTACGTTCCGAGAGTCTGGAGAGAGGCGAAAGTAGTCTTTATTCCGAAGCCCGGAAAAAAGGATTATGCGGAGGCGAAGTCGTTCAGACCGATCAGTCTTACCTCTTTCCTCCTGCAAACGATGGAAACATGCGTTTAGAGCAGGTAGGTCTAAGGAGAGTGCTTTTCACGAATTAGTAAGAGTGGCTGAAATGGAGCTTTTTCAGGAGGCATTACGGTGGCCACATTCATGGACATCGAAGGTGCTTTCGACAAAATATGCTTTGAAAAGCTGCAGCAAGCCCTGACAGAGCGTAATGTTAGCACAATGATAGCAAATTGGGTAGACAATATGCTCAAGCACCGGGCTGCCAATATGCAGAGTGGCAGAGTCAAGATAAGAGGTAGAGTCAGAGGAGGATGTCCCTAGGGTGGGGTGCTATCGCCAACCCTCTGGATTATAACTGTGGATTAACTACTGATTAGACTGGATGAATCGGGCATACACAAGATAGAGTACGCAAATGGCATTGCGTTGGTGGTCTGTGGTAAGTTCATTGACACCATTTCTGACATTATGAATCACTCACCTCACATCACATCACTCCGAATGGTGGAGGAGCGGTGTCGAGAACAAGGCCTAACCGGCAACGGAGGAAAATCAGAAAATATTCTCTTTACTAGAAAAAGGATTGGCCTGAGAGAACCACTCAGACTTTTTGGAGCTGAAATCAACATGTCAACGAAAGTTAAATATCTAGGGGTTACCCTTGACAGCAAACTGAACTGAAACGAGCATGTAGAAGATAGGATTCAAAGAGCCAAGAGGGTTCTGTTCCAGTGTAGACGCGTTTGTGTAAACCCAGAAGCTATGAAATGGGTTTACACCATGAGGGTTAGACCTGTCATCTCATATGCTTCGGTGATTTGGTGGACAAAAGTCAGCCAGAAAACTATTAAGAAGGGACTAGGCAGAGTCCAACTCCTGGCTTGTGTTGGAATAAGAGGGGCAATACGCACCCCTCCAACAAGCGCAATGGAGGTTTTGTTAGGTATGCTACCGTTGGATTTAGAAATAAAGAAAACGGTAGCGCTAACATCCCTCAGGATGTTGCGAAATGCTACGTGGCATGGAGCAACAGCCCTCCATGGTCATATGCGCATCCTGGACATGGCACAGCGAAATGTCAGGGAGACGTGTGTGCCTACGGACGGAAGGCAGAGTGTGAGAATAACAGAAAAATGTTATAAAACTCTAATAACAGATGGATCCGTTTGTGAAGAAACCGCTGGTAGCGACATCAGTATATTCACAGACGGCTCTCTGAGGAATGGCACAGGCGGGTCAGGCGTATACTCAGAAGAGTTGAACCTATCCTGTGTACTGAGGTAAGGGAGGTTTGTGTCTGTATACCAGGCGGAAATTCTTGCTGTGGTGGATGCGCTGGACCAATTGAAAGATTAGTCAACGGCAAGAAATTGTTATTGCCCTTGACAATTTGTCGGTGATTAGGTGCATGCAACGGACAGACATCACTTCCAGTTTGGCCATAGAATGTCTTACCAAACTCAATAAGTGCGCTCAGACAAATGACCTCACACTTATAAGGGTAAGAGGACATTCTGGCATAGAACAGAATGAAAATGCTGACTCTGAGAGAAGGATCAGCAGAAGAATTCTGTGGACCAGAACCACATATTGCCATAGGCGACAACATGGTGGAAGGCTTTATTAAGCAATGGATGGACTCGGAACACCGTACAAGGTGGGAAGAAGCTGTTAATTACAGGCTCAAATGCGGCCGTGAAGTGGTCTCGTAGTGAAGCAGTAAAAGTTATCCGATACAATCAAAGGACTTTAAGCTGGCTTACTGTACGTTCACAGGACACGGTCCCTACATGTACCAACTCAAGAAGATGACTCTGACCGAGGACGATACATGTAGGTTATTCCAAGAGGAGCCGGAAATAGCAGCACACATTCTGTGCCAGTGCAGCCGAGATTGGTCAACTGACCTACAAGGATATGCTTGAGGTGGCAAAGGATGCTTATATAAGGAGCATGCTCACGTATGAGTGCTCCAAGCAGTAACATCCTTTGTCCAATAGGGAACGAAAAGGCACCCACTGTGGTCTGTTTCGGCTAATCCCCGATTTTTTATGTTAAATATATATGAATCTTAAAGCCGCCAATACATTTAGAGAAGAGGAAAAAAGAGTGATATTGAGGTGATGGTTTTTATCAGAAGAAATTTGTTTAGAGTTTTAAATTTTAAAATTCGGTAACATACATTTATGTTTAAGAAAAAATTTTTTCAAAAACAAAGATTGCGCTGGCTACAATAATTTCTGTAAAAAACCTCTTTTCGCACTGCGGGCATTCTGTGGGCTCCTAGGTTGACCCGAAAAAAAATTTTAAAACGTAACGAAGATACCTTCAGGTATCTTCTATCTCAAGGAGACAAAATTTTTAAAAAAGTCTTTTTTAAAAAATTTATACGTACATGGAAAAAACCTTGAATTTTTTACTTATTTTTTGTTTTAAATTTTTAATAAGACGATTTAAAAGGTTATTGGTTAGGCAATCTGTCAGATTGGTTAAAATGTTATTAAAAAATGTCCATTCAAATATTGCAAGGATCGGAAAAGTAGTGTTTTGAGCTAGTTTGCCCGCAGTTTTGAAAAACGTAGCTTTGAGAAAAATTACTTTTAAGTTATACAAAATAAATAATACGAAGACGTTTGTGTTCAAAACTTAATTAAATCACTATATATACACACAAAATTATTATTGTTAACATTCTTTGTGATGCGATGTGGAACGCTGATTAATCAAGGACCAAGGCCTTCAACTTAGCACATGAACTAAATTGAAATGGTGAACTTGCGTTGATCGATTGAACGATGTTAACGAAGATTTAAATAAAATTATTGGTTTTGTTGAAGTTTAAACTGTAACTTTTTTATTAATTAAAATTCGAACACTTATGTAGTAGTTTATTGCTAATTACAATACAATCATAAGTTGGTTATTAGTCAGCATATTGCATACTTCAGTTTAGCGGCCGGCAATATGCTGACGTTGAATTGCGGAAATAATATTTTTATTGACATAAAATAAAAAACATAGATTTGGTCAATGACCGGCAATATAGGTTGCAGTTACTCACAATGCAATTTACTGATTACGAATTATAAAAATTAACCAAAACAATGAATAATGTAAGCAAAGCAAAATGCTACTTGTTGAAAATTAACATGATATTTTGTTGCTTACGCAAACATATTAAATAACTGGTGCAACGAATATTATAAACAAGGCACATTGCTAGTCGTTGAACTTAAATACATATAATAAAAAAACTAAAATAAAGTAACTAAGGCAATACCTCTATGAAGGATAGCCACTTTGTCGTGGTGTAGAGGCTTAGGTTGCAATGAAACAATGGGCTATGAACACGGGAGCGCAAGCACCTGGTAGGATCACTCATGTCGTACAGGCTATTGTGGAGCAATGAACAAAGAGCTATCCCCCCCCCTAATCCAGGGTGTTATGTTGCACCGTGCCTATTGGATGGTTTGCAGCCAGGGGGTAATACCGGCTGTATGGGAACGGAGACCTCACTGATACCTGGCCGCCTCAGTGAGTAATTGTGGCCTTTCCATGGTATGCGGGGCTCTGGCATGGATGACGTACTTTCCCTAGCTACTCGTGGGACCAAAAATGAACAAAACTTTTAAAAACAACAACAACAAGGAAGAATGTACAGAGGCGACAACAACAAAAACTACTACAGACGAAACGGCAACTGCGACGAAAACTGGCAGGTCTAGCATAGGGTGACCTACTCTGACCAAACAGGACAACACCGACGCGGGTGGGGACTTGGACTCAGCGACTCTGAGGATTCTGGGCAGGTTGAGCATTGGAAGTGACACGGAGGAACCGAGCATCCCTCAAGTCCTTCACAAAGTTCCTAGCTCAGAGACTGAAGACGAGCTTCTCAACTCCGACTCCGACGCGACGGTCATTGAGGCGGGTAGTGCAGCAGTCCACAGTAGATCTGCTTCGAAAGAAGCCATGCAACGAAAGTTCTACAGGACTGCTAAGAACTATCTGCTGAAAATGAAAACCGCAGACCCGACTACTCTTACTTCCAGGGACAAGGCTCTCATCAGGAAGCACACGAAGAGAGTGAACACTTTTGAACGTCACTATGCCCACAAAGCATCGACGAACGAAGCTGCCACAACTCTGCCTGCTTCCACGGATGAGGGTCTTTGCAAGGCAGGTCCATCCAACTCCAATGAAAAAGCGACAAACGGGAGAGGGAAATGGAAGGTAGAAAGAGGAGGAAAAGAGGTAGGAAGAATAGAGGGGACAGAGCTGAACCGTCCCAATCCAAGGTTGCTATAGGTGACAAACGGGATTGCGGTATAGGTGGAAGCAAGGGAGTGAAAGAAGGGGCAACGACGGTTAAGGCAGGTCTTTCCTACTCCAATGTCGTCAAAAGCGGCAAACAGGAGTGTGGAAAAGGCGGAACCAAGGAGAAGGTAAAGCGAGACAAGGTCAACCCAAGGTTACCTCAAACAGGGACCAACCGGGGGTTGACCACGGTTTCGAGAGGAGAACCTCCCTGTACACCTGGTTCCACTGCCAAACGGCAAAGATCTGCGGATGAGGTCGCTGCGAGTTGTTCGAAGCGTAGCAAGACCCGGGGGAGCTTCGAAAACTCAGCAGAGGTCGCAGCGAGTTGTTCAAAGCGAAGAAAAGCAGGGGGGAGCTTCGAAAACTCACCAGAGGAGCTACAAGTAGCCATTATAGACACAACTGACCCAGACGGCTCTATGACGGGGGAAAAATGGCTGCTTGTAGAGAATGAGATCCTTAAAGCTATGATGGCTAGCGTCGAACACGGTGATCCCGACGATTACAAGTTCGACGGTGCTGGTTGGCAACAAGGAGTCAAAGTCGTCGGATGTGGATCGAAGAAATCCCTGGAGTTCCTGACCAAAACCATCGCCAACATTGGTGAAATTTGGAAGGGAGCTTCACTAAAGGTGATCTCCAAATCCACGCTTCCGCTTCGCCACAAGGTATCTGTATGGATTCCTCCTCCTGCTTTGCACGAGGATGCGTCTATTCAGAGGCTTTTGGCAGCGCAGAATAAAGACGCCAGAATTCAGGAGTGGAAGCTGGTCCGGTCGCAGAAGAGTCACGGCAGCGAAGGGAAAATTCTTCTCTTTTCTGTAGACGCTGCTTCCACGGGCTGGATTGAGGAGCAGTCGGACATGCTCAAATTCGGCCTCGGATCCATTAAGGTGAAGAGGCTGAACCAACAATTGCTGAGAGGAGGAGGAAGCTGCAAGTGATGCAAATCAACCTGCATCACTGTAAGGCAGCGACCGACAACTTGATGCTGTGCATGTCCGAGGAGAATGTAGATGTGGCCCTCATCCAGGAACCTTGGATCATCAACAACAAGATCCAAGGCCTAGGGTCGAAACAATACAACCTGTTTCACTCTACAAATGAAGGTAAGTTAAGGAGGTGTATACTTGCGAAAAAATCTATTAATATGTTTTTTCTCCCTAGATTCAGCAACGGAGACGTAGTGGGTTGTATACTGTGAAACGCTACAAATCAAAGAGTGTTACAAACTCCCGGATTACTGTAGCGTTTTTCAGGCAGAAATATATGCTATTGAAAAAGCTGCACGGGCCATTTACAGGAAAAATCTTACCCCTACAAGGGTAGTAATTTTTGTGGATAGCCAAGCGGCCATCAAAGCACTGAGCAGTAAAACGACGAAGGCTCGAACGGTGTAAAACTGTAAACTTGCACTGAACAGTATCTGCAATACCCACAACGTCACTCTCTGCTGGGTTCCCGGACATAGCAATATTGAAGGGAACGACGCAGCAGATGAACTGGCAAGGCGTGGAGTAACCGCAAGTACAAACAGAGCTGACACAGATGTGCACATTCCAATAGGCGTCGTCAAAAGGAGTATAGAACTAAAAGCCAGAGATATTGCCAACACAAACTGGGCTTCCAGAGGTGACTGCAACATATCTCGAAGGCTTTGGCCTGAGCTAAATGAGAAAAGAACTAGAAGCCTTCTGCTTTTGGTCAAACGGGAAATCCGGATCCTTGTTGGAGTTCTAACGGGTCATTGCCCCATTGGGGTAATGGCCAATAGAATAGGTATAACAGCGCCAGACTTTTGTCGGAGCTGCAAAGACCCGGAGGAAATAGAAACAATAACTCACCTACTATGCGAATGTCCAAGTCTACAGAATCGTCGACTCCGACACATGGGGAACAGATTTTTCAAAGACTTGGAAGAGTTGGTGAACACACCACTGCTAGACATCTGGAGGTTCATAAAAAGCACAGGATGGTTTGAGGAACAAATCGGAACAATGGTTTAACTTGGTACCAGAACTATAAAAAGGGATTCGTAAGGGACCTATAGGCCCCCGCGGAAGCGCCGGTAACGGTGCACGACCCTTCATACCTAACCTAACCTAACTAAGGCAATGAACATCAACTCAACTCTATGTTGATGTAGGTCGGGAGAGGTTAGTTAAGTTAAATTCGCACAGTAAAGGATGATTCATCGGTGTGCATTCGAGGCGGCTTTGGTGGCACATTTACTGATCTGTTGACAGTTCGTCTGTGTTTCAATATCCATAATATACAGCTTACTAGGATTGTGATGGACAACAGTAGCGCAGTATATCTCACCGCGTGATGATGGCGACTGTTGGACAACACTATTTCAGGTAACCTTGATACGTTTCCATTTGCTAACTGGGTTTGTAATGCAGTTTTCTGTTCTAGTTGGGTTTCGAATGGAGCAACCGTTGCGTTAGACCTTTGCCTCAATTCGTCTAATGTTGTGGTCTTGCTGATCTCCTTGAACCTGATGTGTGACGTATGCATGACGGTTGAATAAGTTTGATGGCCCTGAATGCTGATGCCATCACTCTTTATAGAGCAGTTTGGACTCATTGTTAACAAGCCTGATCCTGTTAGAGTCAATTGCGTGGCTGTCGCACACCACTGATATTTCGATGTCTAATATTGTTGCAAGGATCCAAATGTTCCTGTGCTGTACTTGCGTCCAAGAAGATTTTCCTTGCAACTGGTCTAGTCTGCATTGTGTGGTGGTTTTATTATTGAACATATGAAATTCACAAGCATGAGCAAATGATTCTCTGCTAAGCTTAGGTCTCTTGTTGTCGCATATGAAGAGGTTTCTTTTCATGGTGAAACATGAGTTCAGATCTTCACAACTTAAGTAAATAAATTGGTCTCGATGTGAATTGGCTACTAAGAATGTGACCTTAGTTTCTATTGAAATTAGACCTCCATTTCCCTTTGTTGGAATGGGAGTTATGTGGAATAAGTCGAAATGTTGATGATCTATGAGAGGCAGCTTTATTTCAAATATCACTTCATTTTTGGTCACTGCTCCTTCTGCCTTCATGATTTTGTAGAGTTGTATTAGATTATCTGAATCAACGGGCAATGATCGAGCTGGAGGAAGATGACCACCAATGAAATTGATTACATTTTTTAGTTGTTGAGGCGTAAGTAGTAGTGGACTTATTTTCCCGTGGTGTGTGTCAGTCAGAACATTGATTATTTCTGAATGAATTTGTTGTAGATTCGCAACTATTAACGTTAGTTGTGCTGTTAATGATGTAATAATTTTAATGAGTCTAATTTGGTTTGAATCGTCGTCTAACGTGTTCATTAGAAGATCTATTTTATCATGTAAATCCGTTATTTTACTCTTTGTAGTGATTTCATCCTATTTAATTATGTTCAGTGTTGAATCGATGATTGAGGTGTGGCTTTGCAGTAACCGTAGAATATGATCTCTATTTGCTTTGACCTGACTGATTGTCTCTGAAATTTCTTCTGCATAGTCAGAGTCCAATACACCGAATGACCTGCGAGCAACGTTTCCAACTATGTTAAGTGCTGCTCTTCTTTTCGACTTGTTGATAGCGTATCTTTATCCTGTAGAAATTCGTCTCTGGTGGACTCAAAGTTTTTTGCTAATGTGTCGCAGGTAGTTGGCTGATGTGCCCTTGAACATAAATTTTGAAGTGATGCTATTCCAGATGAAAATGTTCTAATTCTGTCCAGAAGGGAGCTAAGTCATAATAGACCAGCAAATTTCCATTCTGCTGTTATTATTCTTGTTGTCCCGATGCCTTCAAAGTATAATCCTGGATTGTTAACAGTAACGGATTGGTTGTTGATTTTGTCTCTTTAGAGGCATATAATTTGAGTCCTCATCACTTGCTGGCCTGTGTCGTAAATTAGTTCGTTCCTTTTGTACTCAAGGATTATCGATGTATTCCTGTTGATTGAAGACTGGTGCCAATCTGTGGACTGTACTTTTCAAAATACCTGATACTGTTTCTACGTCAGCTACTCTGACCTTCCATCGTTTCTCTTCTAAACCTTTTCGATTCTGCCGAGTGGCCAACTTAAAACAGGCACGTTGTCCTCCTTAATTATAACCAACTGACTTTCATGAATGTTTTCTGATTTGTTTTTTGGAGAGTTCATACTTGAGTTGCGTGACCAATTCCCGCCGAGTCGATAAGGTAGCTGTATTATGTGATGTACTCCTATCGATATGTGCAGTCAAGGGTTCGCCAATAAAGAAATGCCTAGGTGATAGTGCTGATAAATCATTTGGGTCTGATGACAATGGAGTGAGCGGTCGTGAATTTGGAATTGCTTCTATTTCTATGACGAGCGTCTCAAGCTCCTCATGAGTTAGAGATGCTGTGGATACGCTACGCAGTATGAGGAGCTCTGGGAGGAATGAATTTGAAATTTATTCTGCGATCACTACATGTCCTTATGATCCTTTCTGTTGAAGCAGTGGCATAGAATACGTTCTTTAGTTCCTCCAGTTTATTACTCGTCCCGACACAATTAGTAGCATTGTACCAATATATGGTATCACCAATAAATGCTTCCGTTGTTAGGTCTGTTACTACCTCCAAATGGACTGCCTTCGTAGCAAAGCAACAGAAGACGGCAATATAAACCTTATAAGGTTTCTTTCCACGAATCTTATAATGGACCCCAAATGGACCACAAAAATCCACACCGGTGTGCGAAAATGGACGTGAAGGTGTGACTCTGGATGCAGGTAGATTTCCCATTGTTTGGTCGAAGGGTTTTAGTTTTGCCTTGGTGCAACGGACGCAGTGTTGTACAACACTTCTGCCATAATTTTTCCCTTAATTATCAAAAATTTTTGTCTTAAAGCTGCTAATAAGTTCTGTGGACCACAGTGAAAATTATCAATATGTAGCTTTACTAATATCAATTTAGCTATAGGATCGTTATATGGTGGTAACATGGGGTGTTTGGCGTTAAAGGATAATGTTGATTCTGCCAATCGTCCTCCAACTCGAAGAATTCCATTGTCGTCAATAAAGGGTGCTAGGCCTTTAAGTGAACTGGAACTGTCGATTTCATGGTGTGCCCTTATTTGTTTGATTTCCTTGCTGAAATCACAGGATTGTGTAGCTGATATGATTACTGTAAGGGCAGCATTTAATTTCTCGACGCTGAGTGAAACTTGTGATGTTCGTGCTGCCGCATTAGTCTTGAGGTTTTGGATGAATCTCAAAACATACGCCACTACCCTTTGTAGTATTTTGAAAGAGTTCCTGTGATTTATGTTGTACACAATATCTTTTAATCCATTGGATGTGGTTGCAGCTAGACTCTGGACCTTTGGTTTACGGTCCATTTCCGTTGATATATGATCATTGTTACCAAATAGTTTAGGCCAAAGTGATGAATTTCCGTGTAAAAATAGGGGCACATAAAACCATAAGTTGCACGTCATTAATTAAGTAGGCTGGAGTCCTTGCGAAATAACATCAGCAGGATTTTCCTTTGAGCTTACATGCCGCCATTGAGTTGGAATGGTGAGGTCTTGGATCTTGCTCACTTGATTAGCGACGAAAGTTCGCAATGATGTAGATGATGAATTTATCCAGGATAACACAGTTTCTGAGTCTGACCAAAACTACGAAATTTCAGCCGTTAATTGTAGAACCTTCCTTACCCTTGATTTTAATTCCGCTCTAAGCACTGCAGCGCATAACTCTTAGCGAGGCAATGTTTGACGTTTGAGAGGTGCCACCCCTGATTTGGCACATAACAATCAGACAATTAAGCTATTATTTGATAGTTTTGAACGAAGATAAATTGCAGCGCCATAAGCCCTTTCAGATGCGTCCACGAATGTGTGAATTTGAATCGTACTTGGCCTTTGACCATTGAAGACATGCCTAGGAACGCATGCATTTTTAAAAGTTCTTAACTCATTTCGAAATGATGACCAAGGTGCTTCTAATTCTAATGGTAAAGAATCGTCCCATGCTAAATTAAGCTGCCACAATTGTTGAATAAATATTTTTCGCAGTGATGACAACTGGACCTGCGAGACCTAATAGATCACATATTCTTGCTGTTTCTGAGATGATTGTGCGTTTTGTTATGCTTGAACTATTTTCTAGATTCGTTGTTACGCAAAAATGATCTGCTTTAGGAATCCAGGTTTATCCTAATGTTTAGGTTGAAGCATTTTCAAAGTCAAGATTAACTTCTTGATCCTGTGGAGGTATTCTTTGCAATTCCGAAGTTTAAATCCTGCCTCTTGAAGAAGTGTTGTTAGTTGTTTTTGGGTTTCCATGGCTGTCATTAGACTGTCTGATCCACTCACATCATCATCAACATAAAAACTGTCGCGTAACACTTGGGCACCTAGTGAAAATCTTTCGATGTTTCTCTCAGCTAACTGTTATAAGCACTTAGTTGCTAAGTATGGAGCTGAAGATGTTCCGTAAGTTACGGTGTTGAGCTGATAGTGCTTTAGAGGATCGGTTTCGGTTTCCCTCCACAAAATGAGCTGTAAGCTGCGATCGGCTTGATCAATTAAAATTTGTCTGTACATCTCCTCGATATCTGTGATGAAGACAAATCTTGGTAGTCGAAACCTCAATAGTATTGAGAATAAGTCGCTTCGTACAGTTGGACCAGTGTGCATGATGTCGTTAAGCGATAATTCTGAGGACGTCTTAGCTGATGAATCAAAGACAACTCTCAAATGTGTATTTGTGCTTGATTGTTTTAAGATACTGTGATGAGGAATAAAGCAAGGCGGATGTTGAATATCATCAAGACTGATTTCACTCATGTGTCCTAGTTCTATGTATTGCTTCATAAATTTGACTTATTGTGTTTTTAAAGCTGGAGTTTTTGCCATACGTGTCTCTAATGCCAAAAATCTCTTGAATGCGATAGTCCTAGAAACGCCTAAGCTGTTTTGGTGATCGGATAGTGGTAGTTTCACGACGAATCTACCTTCTCTGTTTCTAATTGTGTTTTGCTTGAAATGGGTCTCACAGTGCTTGTCTGCGAGCGTAAGGTTGGTATCGGTTCCATCGATATCATCAAGTTTCCAGAACTTTTGTATCAGTTCGTCGGTTGAACATTCTTCATGACTGAAGACTGCAAAAGTGGTTGCATTTGACGCTGAATCGTTATTAATTTTACCGCTGATGATCCAACCTAGCAATCTGTTCTGTAGGATTGGTAGCTCAGGAGGAATCTCGATTCGCAAGTTGACATTAAACTAACATAGAATCCTTCTCCCAGTAGTACATCAATCTTTCCTGGCTCATAAAATGCTGGATCGGCTAGCTGAATGTTTGAAGGGACCATGAGGAGACGTCTAATGTTTGAGCTGGTTGAGCTGGAACAATGTTTGACAAAACGAACGCTTCTACCCTTGTTGAAAATTTGGTTGTTCTTTATTGAAGTTCGAAATGAATACGTCGTGTTTCACTTTTTTTTCTGTCACCAATGCCTTCAATGCGAAGCGCTGCTTTAGATGGAACAATGTTCAGTCGTTTGATGAGTCGTTCGGTCACGATATTAATCTGAGAGCCGGAGTCAAGAAGTGCTCTGAATTCACCAGACTGACCGTTGGTTGCTGTAATTCTGATTTTAGCTGTTACTAACAGTAAATAGCTCATGTGAGACGACATCACATCGGCTGCGGCTAAAGTTACGGATGCGTTGGATGCAGTTACTTCTCTGCTGGAATGTTGTTTAGAATTTTCTGGATACCTTTTCTCATTTGGAACCTGGTTTGTGGGATTCAAGTGTAACAGTGAATTATGTCTTTTACTACACTTGCTGCATGATTTTGCTTTGCACGTTTTTGAGCTGTGATCGTGTTTGAAGCAGTTGACACACTGCCTTGGCCTTTGCACCCAGTTCAAACGGTCGGATACAGCTAGCTTCAGGAATTTATCACAATAATATATTGGATGATCTTTGATTGAACAGTAGCTGCATCCTTTTTTGGATGAAGTCACTGCTATTGATGCTGTTGCTCTTGATGATGTTGGCCTTTCCCTTCCGCCAAGTGCCTCCAATGATTGGAAACGATGTTCGAGAAACAACAGGAATTCCTTAATGGTTTGGATTTCCTTGGGATTTTTTAATGATTGCTCATACAACATGTGGCCTTGTCTATCCAACTTCTTTACAAGTATGTGCAAGAGTATTGGATCCCATGATGACGTGTCTATGCCTAGATTTTGTAAGGCTAAAATACTCTCATGTATTGTAGCATGAAGATTTTTTAATGCTGATGACGACGCGTTATCTGCTGCTAGGATTGGATGTCCTATTAGTCGTTGAAGCAATGTTGAAGCCAATACCCTTCTGTTTTGGTATCGGTCTTGAAGCGCCTTCCAGGCATTGCTGTAATTGTCCTGGGTCAATGTTAAATGCTTGATGACTGTTTCGGCTTCACCTGTTAAGTTTGACTTCAAATACCACATTTTTGTATTGGGGGTGTTGAAGTTTTATGTACCATTTCTGAAAAAATGTTATAAAATTGTTGCCATTTGAGGTAATCACCATCGAATTTTGGAATGGAGATCTTTCGCAGCCTGCAAGATTGCTGAATGGTATCTGCTGAAGAAGTTTGCCCTCTGGATTTCGTTGACAGATTAATTATCTGATTGTGTACAAGCACTTCTGTGTCTAAATAAGTGCTGTAATCATAGCCTTGTTCTTCAGGAGATAAGCTAAGTTCCCATATCCTGTAGTTCAATGTCTCGATTTCATTCCATAATTTTCTTAGCCGTGCTATGTTGCCTTCCTAAAATTCTTGCGATTGTTCTACCGTATCTACAATTCCATTTAAGAGACGATGCAATGACGTCATAAGCGCACGTTGGATACGCAAGATGCTATGCTGACTGCTGATTCAGATTCCGGCATTTGTTGCCCGGCAGTAAATCTTCCGCCGGTTGCCAAGGTCTGCGTGTTGCTAGCTGCAGTTGACTGAAAAGTACCACCTGCCACTGATCCAAGCTGTTGTACTTGGATTTGAAAAATTGCTGTGTTTTTTACCAAGCGAGTAGTCAAAAAACGACTGCTAAGTTGCTTAAGAATGTTTCTTAAAACTTGGAAGCATTGTCTGATTTGTCAAAAATGTAAACAAAAAATATAAACAAAACAAATCCGAAGTCACAGTTGCCACCCTCATAGAAAAGTACACAATAATTGAGAAATGACTTGGAAGCACTTTTTTTTCGTTTGCTCGCTAAACTTTAAGCCACTATTAGTTTCCTGTGTTATTTAAGCGAGTATTTCTATGATAAGCGGGTGTTTTTTTACAGCTCGCTTGGTAAAAAACACAGCAAATATTGATGTATTTAGTTGCTTTTGCTTTGACTTTGTCGTAGTACCCTGATGTAAAGTACTCATGCTCCATTGGTACCTTGTGTCTTCTTCAAATTGATTCCAGGCTCTATCAAGATTTTGAAGTCGCTCATGAATGTATGCTGCGGTCTTCTTCCTGTCTGCGCCATCTTTCTTGAAATTGGTGATGATCTTCTGTATCTCATCACCCGTAGCTTTTAATCTTTCCTTGATTTCATCGAATGTAGACATGTCGATGTTCTCAAATTGTCCAAATGTTCAAATAATTTCAGGAACTTAGGAATATTGTCCTGATCTTTTGTTGTCTTCTTTAAAATCAGTAAATGGCTCACGCTATTGTACAACGCAATATTGTTGATGTGTCCAAGTGATGGACGATCGAAATTTTATTCGCGACGAACTTTTACACTATCACGCTTAACGAAATTAAAATTTTACGCGTTTAGTAGAAATTTTCAGAAGTCTGTGCTTCCTATCTCGGGTTCACTAATAGGCACAATAGGCTGTGGATTGTTGCCGATATGATATCCTTATTTATTAGAAGATTGTTGTCTTCTCTCGGGGTCACCAATGTTGCGTTGTGGAACGCTGATTACGCAAGGACCAAGGCCTTCAACTTAGCACATGAACTAAATTGAAATGGTGAACTTGAGTTTGATGGTTGTTACTCCCAGCACTTGAACTGGTAGCAACGATGTTAACTAAGTTTTAAATAAAACGTTTGGATTTGTTGAAGTTAAATTGTAACTCTTTTATTAATTAAAATTCGAACTCTTATATAGTAACTTATTGCTAATTACAGTACAATTATAAGTTGGTTATTAGTCAGCATATTGCATACTTCAGTTTAGCGGCCTGCAATATGCTGACGTTGAATTGCGGAAATAATATTTTTATTGACATAAAATAAAAAACATAGCTTTGGTCAATGACCGGCAATACAGGTTGCAGTTACTCACAATGCAATTTACTGATTACGAAATATAAAAATTAACCAAAACAATGAATAATGTAAACGAAGCAAAATGCTACTTGTTGAAAATTAACATGCTATTTTGTTGCTTACTCAAACATATTAAAAAACTGGAGCAACGAATATTATAAACAAGGCAAACTGCTAGTCGTTGAACTTAAATACATATAATAAAAAGCAAAAATAAAATAACTAAAACAATGAACACTTTGGAATGTTCCCCTTGAAAAATAAATGATTAAATATAATAGCAGCTTTAGTAACTTGATTTTTATATATTATATCGAACTTACGCGTGGGTCTCTTTTCAAGCTTACATATTTTTTTTTACATAGAGATATTTCTAAGTCACTTTAAATGAATAAACATTTTTATTTGCCTTAACGAAAGTCTAAGTATACAGATTCATTAGAGATGACCAGGGGTCGGATTTTGATACCCTTAAGAACATCCAAAAGTTTACAAACTTGTGTGCATATTTATTCCTTCAGTCAATACTATATTTAATTTCACATCTAATGCTAAGAAGCTAACGCTTCCGTCGGCAGTGCTGACCCATTTTTACCTAATGTTTGCTCCAGCACCGAATTCGTGAAAATAAAAAAATTTTAGGTGGCAACACTATTAACCATCTTAAAATTTTAAAATTGTGACATCAGATTTGAAGTCAGTGACCCCTTAACACTGTTAAATCATGTTTAAGACTCTTTAAAATACATTTTGGTAGGTGGCAACACTATTATAAAAAAATTACACAGTTTTGAAATTCTGGCAACAGATTCGGACTCAGCAACCTATTTTTACCTAGTGTTTGCTCCAGCACGGAATTCGTAAAAACAAAAACATTTTAGGTGGCAACACCATTAACTATCTTAAATTTTAAAATTTTGACATCAGATTCGAAGTCAGTGACCCCTTAAAACTGTTAAATCATGTTTAAAACTCTTTAAAATACATTTTGGTAGGTGGCAACACTGTTATAAAAAAAATTACACAATTTTAAAATTCTGGCAATGGATTTTGATTCAGCGACCCATTTTTACCTAGTGCTTGCTCCAGCACCGAATTCGTGAAAATAAAAACATTTTAGGTGGCAATACTATTAACCATATTGAATTTTAAAATTCTGACATCAGATTCGAAATCAGCTACCCCCTTATACTTTCAAAATATGAAGTAATACTAAAAACCAAAAAAAAAAAACATTTCAGGGTCCACTCTAGTATCAAATTATTTTTAAAATTTTGGCGTAAGATTTGAAATCAGCGACCCTCTATTACAACCAGAACATGTACTAAACTTGAAAAACAAAACAAATAATTTTTATAGGTTCAGCCATAAACAGAATAAGTATCAGCGGTGATTCTAATACTCTAAGTAGTTCAATATAATACGAATACTCTAAATCAAAACATAAAAAAATCTAATATTAATGTGCTTTGAGCTGTTTTGAATGAAACAAATATGAATACTACTTTCGAAACTACTTAAACTCATTTATACTCAGTTTTGAGTAAGTGGCTCATTATTCAATAGCGTGATTCATTCCAAATTTTTGATTGGAATCACTGAGTTGTGAACGAATAGTACTCGAGTACTACTTATTTTTAAGTATTCATTGCAGTTCTCTGCTGACGACTGCACTCCGGTTTTTTCGATATAGAGGACATGTTATACCGACAATACATGTTGGTTATTTTGATAATTCAAAAATGTACAATTTAATTTACTGTAGTAAATTTATTTATCATATATATATTTGGATATTTGGACCTATATTTTAATTGGAAACAATTGGAAACAATTAAAATATATTCATTAATTTCAGACTTGGCATTTTTATGGATTTTTTGGGGCATTTTATTGCTTTTATAGGGAATTAGAAAGTTTTTTCAGGTAATTTTCAGATGTTTTTAAGGTCATCAAAATCCGAACCCTGGTCATCTTGGGGAAATAAAATAAATATAAAAAGTCACCTTCTAGAATATTAGCTTGCTTTGAAAGTATTTTAGTACCATCAAAAAATTTTTTTTTGGTGTCCCAATGTCCTCAGATGTCATCTTCAAGTGGATATTTCAATTTAATTATTTTTTTCGCTTGTAATTCCAAAATTCAAATACGTAACAACAAAATATTATTAAGTCAAATTTCGTTAAATTTCAATATACTATTGTGCAGAAATCAAATGATTTCATTCACACTCACAGGTCAATGTTATATAAGAAGGCAAGATGGTACTCTTTAAGACCATTCCAACGATTTACTGCACTTTACGATCGGACCAGAAATGCTAAGGTAATGAATGAAAGACAATTCTGTCTAATTTTTGGGACCCCAAAAAATATTAGTTGATGGTGCCAATATTATTTGTTGATGGTGCCAATGGCAATAGAGTTGCCATCGTATTAACTCCTATAAATATACTTATTTTTATGATATGTTTCTAATTGTGAATCTTTTTGTATCTTTTTACTATCCGTATTTGTTCCTGTGTGTGCATTTGTTTCCGACTCTTAAAGTATTATGTTTGTTCCAAATAATTATAGTGGTGGCGTTAATAATAAAACACTTGTTGAAGTTCTATGTAGAAGGCGGAGGGGGTTAAAGGTTGTACACTTTAACGCAAGAAGTCTTAACTCTGAAAAGTTGGATTATATAAAATATGTTTTTGAGGACTCGTCTGTTGATGTTATATGTGTATCTGAAACGTGGTTTTGTAGTGATGTTATTGACTCAGTGCTTTATCTTAAAAATTTTACAGTATTTAAAAACGACAGGCTTAATAGAAGGGGAGGTGGGGTTGCCATATACTGTCGCAATAACTTAAGTGCTCATCTAGTGAGTAAATCCAATGGTGACAGTGTAGAATATATTAATATCTGCGAATTTGACAACGTGACAAAAATATTTCTCTCATTCGTTTATAACCCGTGCAAGTCAAACAGTTTGAACTCTTTTTTCTCAACTATTTCAGATCTCTCAATAGATTATAACTATTTTATTATTTGTGGGGACTTTAATGTAAATCTGTTATGTAACGATAATCTTACACAAACAATGTGTGATAATGTGTCAACCGTCGGTCTGTCAATTGTTAATGATACCATGCCTACGCGCTTTTCCTCTAATGATAATCCCAGTCTTCTCGATTATTTTATAGTGTCGGATGTATCTAATGTATTATTGTTTGATCAAATTTACTTTTTATCTGATCATGACTTGATTTTCTGTACATTTGACATTAATTTGTCTCGATCAGGTACATCTAAAGTGCTTTCTTACCATGATTTTAAATCCATAGACTCACAAGCTCTACGTCATGATCTACTTTTAACTCCATGGAATGATCTGAGGCTTTATTCAAGTGTTGAAGAAAAATTATCGTTATTTACTTATCAAATAAATAAGCTTTTTATAAAACATGTCCCTATTAAGACTTTTACTATCAAGAATACAACGTGTCCTTGGTTTACAAGTCGCGTTGAAAGTGCATTAAAAAAAAAGAAATAGGCTGCGAAATGTTTGGAAAAAGAATCCTACACCAGAGAAATGGGAAAAGTATAGGTGTGCCAGAAATGCATCCATTCAAATAATAAGACAATCCAAAATAAAGTACTGCTCTAATAAACTGAGCATATCTCTTCCGACAAAGGTTCTATGGAATAATTTAAAAAATCTAAGCATTGGTAATAAGCAAACCGTTGACTGTCGAATAGATCCTGAAATTCTTAATGATTTTTTTATATCCAACACACAAGTGTCTCGAAACAGTTTGAGAAGTTCCTTTGTATTTTCAAACATTCTTCCTCAACCATCGTTTCAATTTTCTACGGTAACGGAAGATGATGTAGCGAAAAAAGTTATGAGCATTAATTCTAATGCCATTGGTGATGATAACATTAATATAAAATTCGTTAAAATTATTTTAGTTCAAGTGTTAAGCCCGCTAACCCACATAGTAAACCACTGCTTCACGACATCTTGCTTTCCAGCTTCATGGAAAAGTGCGTTAGTAATACCAATTGCGAAAAAAAACAACAGCTTGCGAGGCCAACGACTTCAGACTTATAAGTGTCCTGTCATCTCTATCTAAAGTTTGTGAAGCCCTTATGGCTGATCAAATTTCAACATTTCTGACTTCTAATCAGCTATTATCTCCACTTCAATCTGGATTTCGAACTAACCATAGTTGTCTACTGCTACTCTGAAAGTGTTGGATGATATAAGAAGCTCTTATGATGATGGTAAACTAACGCTACTGTGTCTACTTGATTTTTCAAAAGCGTTTGATACTGTCAGTCATGATCTTCTTTGTCATAAATTAAAATATTATTATGGCTTTTGTGATAATGCTACCCATCTTCTTAAAAGTTATCTAACAGACAGAGTACAAAGGGTAAAGGTTGGAAATAGTTTTTCGCAATGGAAGATAATATGTAGTGGTGTGCCGCAAGGATCGGTTCTTGGTCCATTGCTGTTTACGATATTTGTTAATGATATTTTTCATTGCTGCAAACACTCGTCTATGCACGCCTATGCAGATGACGTCCAAGTTTATTTAACGGGTAGAGAAAATCTCTTGGAAGATTTAACGTTTATGCTAAATGAAGACTTAAATACTATTCACCAATGGGCCATGAAAAACAGTCTCCAACTGAATGCGCAGAAGTCGTATATATTGCCAATTTCCAAAAACAAAATACTTCTTGGGGATATTCCAACTTTATTTCTAAGTGACAAGGGCTTACCACTTGTAGACAGTGTAAAAAGTTTAGGTTTTAAAATCAACTGTTCCTTGACGTGTACTGACCATATCAATGCCGTAGTCTCCAAAATATATTTCATTCTACGCAATCTTAGAGTGTCAGCGCAGTTTACACCAATTGATACTAGGCGTAAATTAGTAATTCAGCTTATTCTGCCAGTGATCACTTACTCTGGAGTGGTCTATAGTAAGCTTGACTCGAGGTCCCAACTTAAACTGCAAGTTGCATTTAATCATGCGACAAGATATGTATATGGTTTACGCAAGTTTGATCACTTAGCCCAGTTTAAGAGCTGTTTACTTGGTTGTGACATAACAAACTATTTAAATGCTCGAAATTGCATATTTCTTTATAAGCTCATGAAAAACAAGACCCCGTTATATCTGTACGAAAAATTGCAATTTGGTCGGTCTCAAAGATGCCAAATGCTTATAACACCTTATTTTAACTTCAATTCAACGCGACTATTCTTTATCAACGCCATCAGGTTATGGAATGCGTTACCAACCAACCTAAAATCCATAGTCAGATCCATTCATTTTGGAACATTTCTCTTCATAAAGTCTTTAAATTGTACAATTCACTTAAATGAAAGTAAACAGTTCTCTATTCGCTCATCTAAATCTCTTTTCTCACTTATTTACATATTTCTATCTAAACTTTTTCTTATATTTGTAATTAATCTAATAATATGTAAATCTAGCTTTAAGTTTTTGCATTTTAAAATATTTTTCTTTTATATAATTATGTATTTAATTTACAAAAGTCTTTAAACTTTGTACTGTAAAAGAACATAGTTCTTAGTGTACTAATCAATATAATAATAATAATAATATTTTCGAGGTAAGCTATCATTTTGGAGGGTGACTTTTTATGTTTATTTGGTAACTCACCTTAGTGTGCATTTGTATTCCTTTAATCAACACTATATTTAATTTTACATCTAACGCTAAGAAGCAACGCTTCCGACGGCAGTTCTAACGACTGCACCAGCTTTTTATTATACCATGACTATGACTAGCATAGCTGACGTCACATCAATGGCTTATATGAGCTAGGCTATGGAGGAATTAGGTTGCGAACATAGTAAACGCTAATTGTTGAGCCGAGCCGAAAAACACATTGGAGCAACATAGAAAATAAGTTATGCATCGCTTTTGCTCCAATGTGTTTTTTGGCTCGGCGCAGCAATAAGCGTTCTCTATGGTCGCAACCTTAGGTGAGATGCTGAGAGCTACTATATATAAACAGGTTAGGTTAGGTTTAAGTGGCTGAGTCGATAAACGACTCGACATCTAGGCCAGTGAGTAGTGAGTTGGTGCGTTTTAAGCTGTAGGAAGGCCATGTAGTTTAGCAATCCTACATGTATGAAGGTGTTCCCAGCGTCCTTGTGCAAGACTTAAGGATTTGTTCCTACACTGAAGATTATAGGAGGATATGGGTATACCAAAAAGTTCCTCATTTAAGACGGTGTTTGAGGTCGTATTCTCTTGCCAATTTGTCTGCCAAGTTATTGCACTCGATATCCCTGTATCCGGGTGCCCATATGAGGTGGATCTTGCCATCTCGTTTAGAGATCTGCTGCACTCAGTGAGAGTTTTAGAATTGTCAGTAAATGAGTTCAGCGCCTTGAGCGCAGCTTGGTTATCTGAGAGAATAAAATACTTTTTCCTACAAGGTCTTTTTGACCTAGAATCTTAGCGGTTTCGTGAATTGCTACCATCTCCGCTTGGTAGACACTACAATAATTTGGAAGTCTAAAGGACACTTCGATTTCAAGGTTCTGGGAGTAAATACCTCCCCCTACTGGTTCTCAAAGTTTTGACCCATCTGTAAAAATGTGTATGCCATTTACTTAAAGCGGGGTTTTGTTAGCCCAGTCAAGCCACGAAGGGATGAGAACTTCGTAGTTCATTTCAAGATTTAAGCAAAGCACACAGTAGTCTATTTTTTCGGGGACAGAGAAGTTCAGAATAATTGTGTGACCACAATCATTACCTAACCAATTTCCTGATTCTCTTAGTCTGAGAGCTACTGTGTTAGCACATTTCCTGGCAAAGATATCAAGAGGAGGAAGGTGAAGCATGACATTCAAAGCGTTAGTTGGTATTGTAGACAATGTCCCAGTAATACATAGACTTGCACCTTTGCAAATTTCTGAAGTGCAGTTGTCTTATCAAGGGCCCTCCACCATTGCTGTATAAATCCAGCGTACTATTTTAGGGAAGAAACCCCATTTTTTACCTATTGATTTTTTACAGGCAAAAAGAGCTATGTTTGCCTTCCTAATACTTTCCTTTATATTATCATTCCAAATAAGTTTCTTATCCAGAATAACTCCTAGGTATTTCGTGCTGTCACTTAAGATCAACCTCGTGCCGTTTAGACGCGGATGTTCTAAGTTTGGTAATTTATATTTCCTAGTGAAAAGAATGAGCTCCTTTTTCTCAGGGTTAACACTTAAACCACAAGGGGATGCCCGTCTTGGAAGGATTAAGAGTGCTCTCTTCATGAGTTGACAGAGAGTCTGAGATACTAAGAATGTAATCAAAGTTTTTTGGAAGATACCTTGAACATTTTTTGTTACTTTTTACCTTTATATGATAAAAAAGACGCCATAATTAGTTCCTATTTAATTGTTATTTACTTAAAGATTTATTTAAATAAAATAATTTTAAAAAACTATCTGGCCGGCCGGATACCGGATATTGAGTTACTATCTGGCATCTGGCCGAATAGTAAATTTAAGCCGAATATCCGGCCATTATCCGGTATGCATCTCTAGTTTCTACGGAGAAAATTTATAAAATGCATTTGAAACACCTTCAACAAGTGTAGCAGCTTAAAAAAAAAAAGATCAAGAGCAAGTAAGAGCAGCAAACGGAGCAACAGATTGAATTTAATTTAAAATTAAATTTTTCAGTATTTATGTCTTACTAGCTTATACCCGGCGCGCTTATCTGAAATATACTCTTAGAATTTTAATTGATTTCTGGTGCCATCTAGTATTCGAAATAAATTTATTGCCAAAATTTCAGCTCAATTGGCTAAGAGGTTTCTTAAAAGCAGACGTAATTATAGTGCCACCACGCCCATTTCTAGTACAGTTGCAGACGGTAAGCATACAAACTTAATTACCAAATTTCAGTCTTATACGACCAAAACCGTCTGATATATAGCATTTTTATTGATTTGTGGGCGGTAAAAGAGGGCGTGGAAACCCCTTTTTTGGTACAGTTGCCGAAAGTAACCATACAAACTGAACACACTGTTTTTATTCTGTGCTCGTCATATATACCCTAATCTTAATTTCTCTTAAAGCAAACTAATAAACTACTTCTTCAAATTGTGGCGTTTTAAAAATAATTTTACCACTCCGAAGAAAAATCCCTTTATATGTTAAGAAAAACAACACCGTTATTTGTCATCACTTCATTCCTTAGCATGTAAATAAATAAAAAATAATGAGAGGAACGCAGCTTGTGGCAGCCAAAGATTTTTTTAAAAAATACCTTAAGACCTAATGAAACTGAAAAACCTACAGACGAAGGCATAATTTTACTTCAGGGGCCAAGCCTTAATATTTTGAAGCGAAGCTTTTTACTTCTCGTTCTGTGATTTGCTTAGAGTGAAATCTGAAAAATTTTCGACAGATTTTTTCTTGGAAATTTTATGGTTTCTTTGTTGCTACCGCTTATTACAACAAGAAAATTTAATACTTTAATATTAAATACTAAAAATATATGTTGGCCTGCCCGTGGGGATCGAACCCATCTCCTCTTAAATGAGAGTCCAATACACAACCCACCAGGCCACATAGACTTGTTAGAAATAGTTGTTAATTCAATGTTAAATATAACAGAAGCTATGCTGAAGTAAATCGTCACCATCTATCAATAGATAGAGGATTGTGTATTTGCTATGCTACAACTAACAAAAATTTGCTTCTATTTGCCACAAGGTGTCTCCAGCATCGGTGTGTTTGTATTGTGAAAGCGTTTGTGTTGTTGTTGGTACGAAGAAAATTAGCAATGCCCACAAGTGCGTTGACAAGTCCGTTTTTAAGTGTCAAAAAATAGATGATATCAATAAATATGGAATTAACAAACGCATGCTTGACATCGGCAAGGTATCTAAAATGTTTGTTAAACTTTGTTTCGTGTGCGTTCTTTAATATATATTTTTGAAGCGCAGCTTTTTACTCCTCTGTGATTACTCGTTCTGTGATTTGCTAAGAGTGAAATCTGAAAAATTTTCGACAAATTTTTTCGCTAGGTAGTACGTTGTTGAAGGAAAAACTTTATTCAGTGCAGCCAAGTTCACAACCATGTGTGGAGAGTTAAAATGAAGAGTCGCTGGCATTATATGCCCGTATATGTATTTGCCGTGGAAATTTGACATTCAACAATAAAAAAATAACAACAATAAAAATGGCGCTCTGCAGTGCGTCAAAAATTGCTCTGCTCAACTTTCTCTACACTGCAGCTTAACGTGCATCAAAAATGCAAGA
Organism: Coremacera marginata; assembly: GCA_914767935.1. NCBI lineage: Eukaryota > Metazoa > Arthropoda > Insecta > Diptera > Sciomyzidae > Coremacera > Coremacera marginata. The sequence continues at coordinate 81,460,091 of OU612045.1, read as the reverse complement.
GTGAGTGCGATTTAAAGAGTGAAAGAAAAATAACAAAACAAGAAAAGAATTGAAACAATAACCGAACAGTTATTTTTAAGATTAGTTAAGAAGTTAACATTATGATTTACATACATATTCAATGATGACCGAGAGCACAAATAAACCAAATGTATTGACAATTAATAAGAATCAAATTACACATATAAGAAGAGAGTAGTTTGAAAAAATTAAACTATATAAAGCAACAAAAAACATATAAGTTTAAATTTTAATGTTTTCGAATTTAGCTGGCTGTAGTTTCCAAAAATTAATAATAAAAAATCAAACTGTTTTTAGAGTGATTTATAAAACTGAGTTTATTAATAAAAATTAATATATACAAAGTAACCGACGTGTGCTCTTCAGTGCGCCAAAAATTGCTCTGCTTAACTTACTCTACACTGCAGCTTAACTTGCATCAAAAATGCAAGAGTGAGTGCGATTTAAAGAGTGAAAGAAAAATAACAAAACAAGGAAAGAATAGAAACAAAACCGAACAGTTATTTTTAAGATTAGTTAAGAAGTTAACATTATGATTTACATACATATTCAATGTTGAGCGAGATCACAAATAAACCAAAAGTAATGACAAATAATAAGAATCAAATTATACATATAAGAAGAGCTTAGATTGAAAAAGATTAAACTATATATAGCAACAAAAAACATATAAGTTTAAATTTTAAGGCCAGTGGTTCCCAAACATACCGCCCCCCCTGGACGATACTTCAGCAATTGGGGAGAACTGCTATTTTTGTTACTGGACGTTGGTATTGTCCTTGCGCGGTTTTGATAGTAACGACTCGCACTGCCCCGTCCGATCCAGTTGTGAAAGCTACTACGCGACCAGTTACCCATTTAGCTGGAGGGAGATTAGGTTCCTTGATAATGACAACCGAACCAGCTTGCACATTGGGCTTCAGCTGCTGCCATTTAGACCTTTGCTGCAACGATGTAAGATATTCCATACTCCAGCTGTTCCAGAACCCATGAACACGTGCGTGTAAGTTGCGCCATTGCTTTAATCGGTTGATGTTGGTGTCTTGGAATCGGTTCAGGAACGCTGGTGTATGGTTCACCAATAAAAAGGTGCGCTGGCTTTTGTTGAAAGGCACACGAAAATAGCGAACCAGGCCTTTCCAATTTTCGGCGTCCTACCTTTAGAGAGCCTAATTGACACTGGGCCTGCGTAGTCAAGTCCGCAGTGTAAAAAGAAGCGACTGGGATTGACGCGTGGTGATGGAAGATCGCCCATATATAAAACATTTCTTGCAGCGAAAAACTATACTGCGTACCAAATTGCGACCCCCTAAAATCCAAAATGGCTGTCGTATTATAGCGAAAGTTGCTTCAACACCAGTATGAAGGTTGGTTTCGTGTGTATATCTGGCAATGAGAAACGAAATATGAGAATTTTTTGGTAATAAAATTAGATGTTTTATATAATTATTTATATTTGCGTGTTTTATGCGTCCGCCGACACGTAATAGCCCACTTTCGTCTATAAATGGCGTATAAAGAATTAAAGTTGATTTAGCAGGCAATGGCATCGATTACTGCATCAGCGCAATTTCTCTTTGGAAAGCAGTGTTTTGTTCGTGCCGTATGATGCGCTCTCTTGCTACCTTCAGCTCATGTGATGTTAAATAAGGTTCGAGTGTATTTGATGTTTTACAACGAGAGCAGCATAAATGAAATCGAAGACACTGTGCAACGATACGTTGTAGCATGGCAGAATTATAAGGTAAGGTCAACACGGAGTGGAATGGAGTAGAAAGCAGAATAAAGCTACATAGATGTCAAAATCAGCTGTTCATCGCGAATTTCTTTATGCTCACGTTTCGCAGTTGTTTTTAGGTTAAGACTGTTACAGGTTTTTTTTGCAATTTTAAGACTTCTTTCACATTTTATAGTTTTTATTACACTTTTTATATAATATTTTCACTCAAATTAGCACAAATTTAATACCCGCGACCGTACTGTATGCAACTTGGAAACATAAAATATTTTCTTCATTTGCAATTTCTACGAAATTCGTCGTTTTGACATTAATGTTGCTTCTCATTATCCACTCTTCGTTGACGCGTGAGAGCACTTAGTATCATGGGCCTACCTTATCATTGTATCATGCGTTGTAGTCTTGTCCACGATTAATATTTGTTAATTAACATTTCCAAGGCGCTGTCGTTATAGGCTGAGCACAGCACCAAGTTGTTTTTTCTCTTCTTTTCGTATGTTGGAGAAGCTTTGAAGGCAAGAGACCTCGCGGCGCACAGTCAGCTGGATTGTCTGCTGACTGAGCATGTCGCCAGTGTTTACGAGGGCAAATGTCGAGAATCTCCGCTGTACGATTGCACACGAAGGTATCCCATCTGCGCGGGGGTGATGAAAGCCAGAGAAGAACAATCTCCGAGTCCGACCAGCAATATATTTTTGAAATATTTATAGTTAATGATGATTGTAACGACGACATCAATTTTGTAAGCAGGTGTGCTGCGTTCAATTCGAGGCGTGGAATTGAAATAGGCTTCAAAGGTGCGACGCGTGTTTTTGACACAATAAGGCGTGTAACATAAGCACCACCACTGAATACACGACTATAAACGACGGCAGCATAAGCCATTGATCGATATCTTTTCTTGGTGACGCCATGCATCTTGGCACTCTGTTAGTAGCTAATTGTGGCAATTCATCTATATAGCGATGCCAGCGATCACAAAGATTATCTGGTAAATGGTCGTCCCAGTCCAAACCACGTACCCAAGATTCCTGAAAAAGTATTTTAAACAAAACTTCTGTATGAGAAACAAACTCCGCCAGGTTTCGGCCTGCCTGTCCCAAGCCAGGATAAAGGAGGAGGGTTGGTTATGGGATACGTCCCATGCCGTAAAAAGTTAGAGCCAACCAAGAGCTCGGGGTGGCGCCCATCTTGGTAGCAGGTCAATATGTATATCATATTGAAAAAAGCCTGCGATGGAATAGCAATGGTCCATAAAACTTGTTAGCACGGGGATAGTCAAACCCGTCGAAAAAATGAGGTGACCTTATCTATCCACGGCATGGAGACATGGCCTATATGGTCAACAAAAGACAAAAGAATGGTGTCTTAGGGCACAAGGAGTGTCACGTATGTGGGCACAAAGGCGACCTGTGGCGCTGGGCACAGGTCAAATTAAATCGTAGGCACTTCGTTTAGGGTATGGTATTAAACCATGCCTTGAATGGAAGTGCCAGTCATATACGAAACAGTGCTATGTGCACAGTCAAAAACAAAAATTCTTATATATGTATATAAGAATTTGTTGTCTCTTTGCTGGGATGTTGTAGACCCCCATTTTCGACGGGACCGAGTTGCCCAGGTGACTATCATGGGTTGGCCCTTCGGGGAGACTCGTGCTGGCTGTGGTTTGTGCACATCGCTTGCACAGGTCTAGATTGACCGGCGGGGTCGCGCAGTTGTACGACCGGGCTGGCATACCTGCTTAGTATGCAAGAGATTGGATAGGTCTCGTTGTCTCAACCAGTAGACGGTAATGAAGGTACGCCATCTACCGGTAGCTAAACTGGTACTATTAAGGGCAGTATGGAATTATTATTGCATACTGCTTTTACATAAATAGGGCACAGAGTAATGCTATTGTGTTTGTGAATGTGAAAACTAGTACGTGGTTGCTTTTTTATTGTTACTTATAAATTACAGGTCTGTGAAGAGTATTTCAGGTGCACATCCTATTTGGATGTGTATTTTTTAATACTGTTGATCATTCATGAACTATAACTCCAAAGTCTTGGACACAGAGGAATTAAGCTGTAATGGCAGGGGTCCTCTATATACGAAAAATGGGCTGTCTTTGTATGAGAAACAATACCCAGAGGATGAAATATTTTTGAAGTATCAGAGAGCACGATTCGCTTTGTTGGTCCCTTATCGTACTCCGTTGGCCTTACTTTTAAAAACACCTCATCGGTACATGGGCTCCAGTTCAAACCAAGACCTTTTACCGCAGTCTCAACGCTACTGTCAAGCTCGATTGCCCCAAACTGTTTCATATCATCTGGAAGCAGTTGTAATAAAGAAAAACAATTAGAGCTCCACTTACTCAAGTTGAAATTTGCCTTCTGCAATAGTTGAACCAAGTCTTTTTGTAGTTTGAGTAGCTCTTCAATGTTGGAGGAAACTATTTTGCATTGTATAAATTTTTTCAAATAACATTTGAGTCATTTATATTTCTACTTTTTGTTCGCATAATTTTGAATTACTTTTATTAACACTTTATTTGAAAGCAAGTATGAATCGCACTTTTGTCCTTTTCTTTATAACTTGAGTTTATCGGAATTGTAACGATTAATTGATCTGTATCGATAATACCTAATTAACATCACCAACTCAATTTCAGTTTGTATAATCTCGTATACGATCATCTTACTCTCATGTTATTATAGTTTTTATCTTTGTACATATTACATAGCAAGTCAGTCAAATAAAATTCACAAGCGTGACAACATCATAATTTGTGGTTTCCTCACACATTTGTTGGCGACCGTGACAGGACACTCAGTGCATATAGAGACAACGAAAATTAAACAACTCAAATACGAAGTTTAAATTTAATTAAAAAAAAATTTAAAAAAAAAAAAACAACCGTCTACAAAATCACTACAAAGTAAAAAATAATTTTAAAGTAAAAATACTTTTCCTTTTAATTTCTTGGTCATATTTGATAATTTATTTAAACATATTATTATATATGAAATCTTACTATCTTAATTTTTTTCTTATTTGTTTTATTATCATAAATATATTAACTACTTGATGAATACAAAATCTTTTAAGGTTGGCGCTGATATAATCAGACTTTTTATCAGAAGCGCCAACTTTAAAGCATTTGTATTCATCAAGAAATTAATATATTTATGATAATAAAGCAAATAAGAAAAAAATTAAGATAATAAGATTTCATATATATTAATATGTTTAAATAAATTATCAAATATGACCAAGAAACTAAAAGGAAATGTATTTTTTCTATAAAATTCTTTTTTACTTTGTAGTGATTTTGTAGTCGGTTGTTTTTTTTTTAAAATTTTTATTTCTTCCTTTTTAGAGAATTTGATAAATTTTCCAAAAAAGTGTATAAACAACATAAATTAAATTGTTCCAAAAAAAATTTGTTCTATTAAAATTTGAAAGTGTGTTGGTTATTTCAAATATCTGCCTCTTAAATTTAAATTAGATGTCACCTGTTTTGAAATTATTATACCCATTCTTGTAACGAGTTTTATTACCCTAGTGTAAATATTATTCGAGATATAGTGTTTTAAAATATTGCCACGCCCCTTTGTTAAATAAGCGCCCACTTTCTGGAGCGTTATTTCCAATAATTGTGCCTACCCCTGTACTTTATTTCAGTACCCCAGCGTCAATATTAACTGCGATAGTGTTTATCTAGTATTGCCACGCCCATTTATCGAATAACGCCTACTTTATTGACCATAATTTTTAATAATTCTGCCTACCCCTGTACTACAATAAATTTCAGTGCCCTAGTGTCAATATTATTCGAGATACACTGTGTTTCTAATATTGCCACGCCCAGTAGTCGAAATCCGCCCACTTTCTTCACCGTAATTTTTACTTATAATGCCTACCTCTATACCAAATTGCAGTACCATAGTATCAATATTATTCGAGATATACTATTTTTGTAATATTGTCACGCCCATTTGTCAAATAACGACCATTTTGTTGACGGCAACTTGTAATAATTGTGCCTACCACTACACTAAATTTCAGTACCCTAGTGTCCATATTATTCGAGATACAGTGTTTTTATAATATTGCCACGCCCATTTGTCGAATAACGCCCACTTTATTGGCCATAATTTGTAATAGTAATGCCTTACCCTTATACTAAATTGCAGTACGATAGTATCAATATTATTCGAGATATACTCTTTTTCTAATATTGCCACGCCCATTTGTCAAATAACGCCCATTTTCTTGACCGCTATTTGTATTAACTGTGTCTACCCCTACACTAGATTTCTGTACCCTAGTGTCAATATTATTCGAGATACAGTGTTTTTATAATATTGCCACGCCCATTTGTCGAATTACGCCCATTTTCTTGCCCGTAATTTGTAATAATTGTGCCTACCCCTCCACTAAATTGCAGTACCCTAGTGTCAATATTATTCGAGATACAGTAGTATCTAGTATTGCCACGCTCAGTTCTCGAATACTGCCCACTTTTGTACGGGCACCTCCATGCTTATGATATCTATCTGTTCCCCAAAAATTATGGCAATCAGGCATATGGTTTAGGAGTTATCGATGTACATACATTTACAAAAAAAAAAAAAAAAAAAAAAAAAAAAAAAAAAAAACAGAGAAACCGACGAACTTGAGAACCTCCTCTTTTGAAGTCGGTTAAAAAAGAAAAGAGACAAGAAAGATTTCATTGCTGTCGTATTTGCTAAGAAAAAAAAAAACAAACGGCATTTCCGTCAAATGCAGTGCTTCGCAAGTTTCTGCCTCCGTTATCGCTGGCTGATGTAGTTGTTGTAATTGCTGCATCGTTGCTGGTTGGATTTCTGTTCTGCGGAGTTGCTGGTAATCGCCGTCGCTGCTGCACCTCTAGTAAAGGAACACCGTTACTACTTTTTTTATATTATTGGCGAAGCACCAGGTTGTTGCAGTTCTGCCGCAGTCGACGCAGCCGCTAGAAAGCCGTCACACCACCGACTCTTACCACTGTCCGTAAGCTTCATTTTGTTATTTCTGATATATATATATGTTAAACATTATATACACAGATTAAAGAAGAAAAAAGGAAAGCGTCTAAGGTCAAAGAGTATACATAACTTTGGCTCATTTTTTCTTTGAAACGCATTCAGCTTAGCCTTGCTCCGTTAACTCAGGATATATATATATATATATTTTTCCTCTTGCGTTGTGGTGTTACTCTGCATTGTTGGTAACCCACATAACTTTCGTCGAAACCGAGCAAGCATCGCAGTTTCACTTTTATATACATCGATTTATGGCTGCATTTCCTTATATTTAACCCGCTATCGATAATTACAATAGAAGCACGAATATTGTGTTTTTTTTCTTTTACGATGACGAACGTTACAGATGAGTTTGATAAGGCGAGTGTCTCAAACACACCCGCAACCTCAAGTATGAAGAGAAACATCAACAACATGAAAGTGAAGGTTGACAAAGAAGGAGAAAACGTAGACTCCACTATTTGGACTTCACTATTTTGGAGTGCCACAGATTTTGGAATCTTATTTCAAGCAGTTGTGTCACATTCAAAATCAGATCGAAAAAATAGATACTGAAGTAGTTAACAGAAGCGAAATCGAAGAATCTTTTATATACGTTAAAGCCAAAATAATGTCTCTTTTGAATAGTAAACGCCGCACTAGTATGGGTGATCAAAGTTTTCTTAATGCGTCATCGTCAGTAGGCCCAGCTTACAGCCATCGGCTGCCGAATATAAAGTTACCCAAGTTTAGTGGCAAATACGCCGAATATGTTCGCTTTATTAACACATTCAAAAGTTAGGTGGATAATGATCCTACTGTGTCGACCCTAGATAAATTCGAATACTTAAAGGGATGCTTAACTGATCAAGCGCTAGCCGTTATCGAACCGATCCAAATTACAGAAGCAAACTACCCAAAAACCCTAGATCAATTAAAAGCACGTTTTGATAATAAAGTTTTGATCTTCCTTGATCACATTAACTCAATTTTTGACATTGAAAATATGCAGAAAGCCGATTCTGTGTCGTTGAGAAACATAATCGGCTCCGTCGCTACCCTACGTGGCTCATTACTATCGCTGGGCTCTGATACGGAAGTGATGAATGCTTTTATAATCCACATTGTACTTTCAAAGGTTGATATCAAATCGAAACTAGTATACGATGAAAAACAAGATTTTACCTGCATACCATCTTGGAAAGACTGCTACACAAAATTGACGATGTCAATTTTTAGAAAGCCGCACCAGAAAACTCGATGTTACACAAAACCAGCCGGAAGAAAGGCGAAACCTACAAGTCAAGGGACGTTCTTATACACTGTTTAATTCAAAGGCATTATGCGAATATTCAATTGGCAGCTGTTCTACTTTTTTATCACTCTCGGAATCGCAGCGATTTCATTTTGCTAAATGGTCTGCGCATCATACCATATTACATGTGTATACAGTTTCAGATCAGGTTACAAATCTTCTCACTTTACCGCCTACTGAAAGGTCTCAGGCATCTACACAGGCGCCAGCAACGTCACTTATCAACCGAGCATACAAAAGAAGCATAATACCAACTGCATTGATTCTGATCAAAGACATATATGGTATTTTTCAAACAGTGCGAGGCTTGCTAGATTCCTGCTCCGAAGTAAATTTTATTGCAGAAGAAACCGCTAAGAGGCTGCAACTACAATTACAGCGAAATAGTCAAACAGTTTTTGGTATCTCTGACATTCGTACCAAATTCAAATACGTTGTATCTGCTACAGTAAAATCTCGTCTAGACCCATTTGAATGTACATCGAACTTTGTTGTTACAAAAACTATATCGGCCCAACAGCCAAGTGAACAAATCAGTACTGAAAATTGGAAGATACCCCAAGAAATACACTTAGCCGATCCGGAATTTTATAAGCCACAAAAAATGTATGTTTTGATAAGCACCGAAATATTCTTCTACATATTGCTCGATGGCAAGATATCGCTGGCGGCCTCCCGTGTCTTGTCAATACTAAAATTGATTGGACAGTAGGGGGCAAGTTCGATTCAAATGTCATCCCCGGAGAGTCATATGCAACGTTGCATTGAGTTCACCTCAATCATCTAGTCTCGATACAATGTTACAACAATTTTGGGAGGTTGAAGAATATACGGTGCAGTCTAATACTTTTTCTGAAGAAGAGCTTGAATGTGAAAATCACTTTGTCAAAGATGTAACATACAACTCTGATGGTCGTATACAGTGCGCCTCTCATTTAAAAGGCTGCCAGAATCTCTTGGAGACTCATTTGAAATAGCGCGTAGAAGATTTTAATCTTTAGAGCGACGTCTCCAACGAGATAATTTACTAAAGAGTATGTACGTCGACTTTATGTCCGAATATGAAAGTTTAGGGCATATGTCTCCAGTTGGAAACCATTTCATTGGTGCACATTATTACATACCGCATCATTGTGTCCTTAAACTGGAGAGTGTCAGTACTAAACTACGAGTGGTTTTCGACGCTTCGGCGCGCACGTCTACCGATTTATCATTAAACGACATTTTCATGGTTGGACCAACAATACAGTAAGATCTTGTCACAACGCTTCTTGCTTTTAGATTGATTAGATTTGCATTATCTGCAGATATAGTCAAAATGTATCGCCAGTTTTTCTTTGATGAGCGCGATAGAAAATTTCAGCTTATTTTGTAGCGCAAGGATCCTAATGAACCTTTAAAAACGTTTAAGTTAAACACCGTAACGGATGGGTCTCTTCCGCCCCATTTCTTGCTATGTGCAGTCTTTTCTATATTGCTGATAATTTTAATGAGACATTTCCAGTCGGCTCCAACGTGTTGCGCCAAGACCTTTATGTGGACGACATATTAATAGAGGCAAATACTTTTAATGAGCTCCAGCAAAAGAAAAATGAGATAACCACTATGTTAGCATCATGTGGTCTTCAAATTGCAAAATGGAACTCGAACAATTTACGAATATTGACAGGATCAGAGACTGAAGTTGAAATTAAAACAGGCGAAAGCATCACAAAGGCACTAGGTATGGCTTGGAAGACAGGACAAGATACATTTTGCTTCCGACTCGATATACCACAAATATCCACAATCACTAAACGCTCGATATTATCTGTAGTAGCAAGCATTTTCGACGTGCTAGAGTTTTTAAGTCCGATCATAATACGATGCAAGGTACTTCTCCAGGAAATGTGGATTAGGCAAATCAACTGGGATCAACCACTACCTCCTGACATATTCCATCTTTGGAAACAAATAAGAGATGATTTAATACATCGGCGCTCTTATTATGCAATACATGGCATAAAATTAAGCAAAAGCTTTCCAAATATATCACTCAAATGTATTTCTGGACTGATTCTAAAAATGTCCTGCAGTGGCTCAAATTGCATTCTTCCACACTTACATGCTTCGTCGCTAATAGAGTATCGGAACTGCAGGAGAAAACTAAAGATATCTCTTGGCAGCATGTACCGACGAAAAGCAATCCCGCTGATATTGTACCCCGCGGTTGTAGCGCCTGGTTGTTATCAAACACGATCTGGTTCTCCGGTCCCGAGTTCCTGTTAAAACCGTCATCAGAGTGGTCCTCAAACGACGATACCGACAATATATCATCAGATCTCCTCGAACGTCGCAAAATTGTTTCATTCAAATGTAGCAACAGTGGCAACGTTAGATCCATTATCTGCAACATTATTCAGCAGAATTCGTCTTATTATCGAGTACTTCGTATTATTTCGTATATATTTCGAATCTTCAACTAAGCACCTGCCAACGCTGCCCAGAAACCATCAGACATCATTCACTTGACACACAACGAGTACGCTAACACATTTTTGAGAATTGCCGCCCTTATTCAACAACAACATTATAGTGACGTAATTCAGCGTTTGAAAACCAATGCACCAATATATCCTTCTTTGCAAAAGCTTACACCTTTTCTACATGAAGTCACAATTGATAACAAGGTTATTCATATCATTAGAGTCGATGGTCGGCTGTCCAACGCACCCATCCCGTATGACGCAAAATTTCCCGTATTGCTACCCAATGATCATCGTTTTACCTTGCTGTTCGTCGAATTTCTTCATAGAAAATTTCTTCACGATGGAACCAAAGCGCTAATTGGCTTAATTAGGCAGAACCTCTGGATAGTCAACGCTAGAAGTGTCGCGAGTAAGGTAGTTATTGTGTAGGTAGGTAGGAATTGTGTACACTGCTTCCACTACAAACCGAGACTCATGGGTCAAATTATGGGCAATTTGCCAGCGGACCGGCACAAATCAAACCGCCCCTTCTTGATCAGTGGTGTCGACTTTGCGGACCATTTTTTACATCGTATCGGATTCGTGGAAAACCACCATATAAAACATATGTGGCCATTTTCGTATGTTTCACGTCGAAGGCAATTAACACTGAACTGGTTTCCGAATTATCAACCAATGCATTTCTGCTATGTCTGAAAAGATTTGTAGGTAGGCGTGGAATACTGCAACGGCTTTACTGCGACAATGGCACCTATTTTGTTGGAGCAAAAGCTAAATTGTTGGACTTTCAAAAACAATTTTTTTACCAGACGATGATCGGCGAGGTCCAAGACTTCAGCAGTCAAACCGGCTTTGAATTTTGCTTCATTCCACCCCGCGCACCCCACTTTGGTGGACTGTGGGAAGCGGCGGTCGAATCTACTAAATCTCTGTTGACCAAGAATGTTGCACATGCTTATCTTACATTTGAAGAACTACAAACCGTTCTCATTGAAGTGGAAGCCATTCTAAATTCGCGGCCCTTAGCACCAATATCAGACGATTCGAACGACGGCGAGGCCTTAACTCCTGCACACTCGCTCGGGGGTTATTGGGTCGGGTAGTCATTGCACGCAATATCCGATGAGAAATTCGACATAAGCTAAACCTCTTATTTATCCCCATGGCAACAAGTCACTTTCCCAAAACAAAAATTTTGAGAGATCTGGTCCCGCGATTACATATTGACCTTGCAACAGCGCAGCAAATGGTTGAAGCCCGATGCTAACATCAAGGTCGGTCAAATCGTCATCGTCATCGTCCACGAACACAACATACCACCACAACAATGGTTACTCGCACGCATTACACATGTGATTCCTGACCGGATGGACGAGTTCGAGTGGTTGATCTGAAAACATTCAAAGGAACTTTACGACGTGCCATCCATAAAGAGGCTCCTCTACCAACCTATGAAGACTTTTGAAAGCCAGTCCTTTCAAGGGGGGGAGTATGTTGAAGGAAACTATTTTTCCTTTTATACATTTTTTCAAATAATGTTTGAGTCATTCATATTTCGACTTTTTGTTTGCATAATTTTGAATTACTTTTATTAACACTTTATTTTAAAGCAAGAATGAATCGCACTTTTGTCCTTTTCTTTATAACTTGAATTTATCAGAATTGTAACGATTAATTGATCTGTATCGATAATACATAATTAACATCACCAACTCAATTTTAGTTTGTATAATCTCGTATACGATCATCTTATTCTCATCTTATTATAGTTTTTATCCTTGTACCTATTACATAGCAAGTCAGTCAAATAAAATTCACAAGCGTGTCAACATCATAATTTGTTGTTTCATAATATTTAATTTATTTTATGTTATTTTCAATTTTTGAACTTAAAAGTTAATTTATTAAAAAGAAAAAATTATTAAGCTATCAAATCTATGTAACTGCGAAAAAGCTTCGCTTCTCTCGTGTGTCCAACGACGCACCTGTGTTTTTTTTTATCTAATTCTAATTTTTTATTTATTTTTATTTATAAACCTCTTGGTGCAGTAACATTTTGCCGGTCTCGAATGGTTTAGGATATTGAGACTGACCTTTTTTTGCAGCATTAGACTTAGGGGCTCCAGGTACACGTAAAGAAAAAAACAGAAAAGGGCGATTCAATACTTATTGCCAGCTGAAAAACAAACCAGTATTTGTTTAATGTTTCCGCTTGGGTCTGGAACTCATTGACTCTCAAGTTGGCCTTTGAGCCTTGTAGTCATACACATTCTTAGTAGTCTTAGTTATTTGATTTTAAACAACTTTGTTTGTATATTACAAGGTATATTAAAGCTGAAAAATAATAAAATACCATAAGAGCACAAGAAATACTAAGAAGAATCAGTCCAAATGAACTGATCTAAAAAAACGAAAGTTGGTTGCTCGACAAAAGTTGATATTTTTATTAACAGTTGCCTAGTATATAAGTCTCAGAACTGCTTTTAAAAAATTTTCTTCTTCTACTTTGTTCAAAATGGTGGCCATATTTTCTATGCTACTATAGCGATACATGCATTTGTGTTAACATATATTACTCAGCTCCTATTACACTGTGGAACAAATTCAGGTTAGCAGAAGTTAGGTCGATTCTGATAGTGAGGGGTGAAAATATAGGCTAAATTAGAAGACCCGTATCGCGGCGTTTGTTTATGTTAGTTCGAATTTTTTTTTTAGTCGACCTTCGAACTTTGCAGTCAAATGCCGACTTTCAGCATATTGTTTATATGGTTTTTTGGCTATAACTCGTCGACTAATTGATATTTTTTCAATCTGTAAAAGCCAAATAATTGCTAGAGACCTGTGCAACAATTAAAATTTTTAAAAAAATTTATTGAGAGAACTTTTGTGGTGCTTATGAAGCAAAATGTTGGAAAAATTACTTTCTTAAAAGCCTCCTAAAAATTTGGATTTTGAAAAATATGCTGAATTTTGCTGATTTGGGGTCAAATATCTCTGATGGGCACGGGTAAAAAAATTTGCAATTTATTCAAAATAAAGTACAAAATAGCTTTATATTGCAGTTCAAATTGTAAGTTTGATATTTGCTTGGCTTGGAAGATGAAGTGAAAATTCGCCTCATAGTATTGTATATTAGGGTGCGTTATATGGGTTTTTTCAAGTTTTAGTGATGGATGATTGTTGATTGGCTTCCAATGTCAAAAAAAATTCTTAAAATTGCAAAATATTACGTTTTGAACACAAAATAGAATTTTTTTTTTTATTATGAAGAAATTATTTCATATGCTTCTCTTGTATACCGGATTAAAGGCCAAAGTGTGCTTAATATTATGGTTTTTAGTTCATCATCAGTGGTGGATCTAGAATTCGCCAGAAGGGGAGGAGTGACTAAGATAGCAAAACAAAACCAATATGACAAAATTAAAAAAAAACACAGGTGCGTCGTTGGACACACGAGAGAAGCGGAGCTTTTTTACAGTTCCATAGATATGATAATTTAATTTTTTTGTGAAATAACTTAAATTCTAAAATTTAAAACATTATATATAAGTTAACACAGTCCAAACTGCCGCTTTATGCTGGTGCAGCATAATACACTGCACGCGCATGCAATTCAAGCCGAGTCAGCGTCTGGAGAGCTTCCGTCGTATCGTGGGACCAGTGTATGCATGCGCAGGTAGTTTGTAAGATAGTATTAGTGAATAAAGTTTTCTTTAGGATAATTCTAAGTTAGGCAGTTCAGTTCTGTTTCGGCACTAGCTCTAATAACTCACTTTATTTCTCTTACCTAAAATAAATTAAATCAAACATAAAAAGTAATTGTTTTCATTTATAGCCCGCGGGGCATTGGCTAGCTCATGCTGGCCAATGCCGGCTATTTTTTTAATCGTGCGGGATGAAAAATCGTTAACTGGCGCCCGAGCAGGGACCGGCAAAGTGTTCGTGTGTGATCCTGGCGTGATAGGCAAACAATCCAAGTTTTATTATTGCAAGTGACTACTTAGAAAATTGACGAGTGAGAATCACTGCTCGAAAATAAATTTCAACATAAAGAAATAAATAATTTCAATAAAATTAATAAGAGCCACTAATTGAAAATTTAATGTGAACTTTAATGTGTTTATGTTTAACAAGTGACGATTTAATAATCACAAGCCTTTGCAGCCGAGGGTTACACACGGACCGTGCCGGTTCCAAGAAAAATTTTAAGGGCCGGTGTAAGCTTGGTTGATTTCTACTCGAGTGATTTGGTGATTATGTGCGCGAGCGTTCTATCGAACGAAAGTTAATGTTTCCATAAGACCACATTTGGCTATTCGCTACACAACACCTCCTTTTCAATATCCCCATAAGACCATATTGAAGATCACAATTGGGTGATATCAACTGAGTGTGAAGCAAGTCGTGCCTCAGTAGGTTATTGGTGATTATAAAAACTGACGACTAAACCGGATAACGCGACCCTTCCGCAAACAGTTTTTGGTATCTCTGACATTCGTACCAAATTCAAATACGTTGTATCTGCTACAGTAAAATCTCGTCTAGACCCATTTGAATGTACATCGAACTTTGTTGTTACAAAAACTATATCGGCCCAACAGCCAAGTGAACAAATCAGTACTGAAAATTGGAAGATACCCCAAGAAATACACTTAGCCGATCCGGAATTTTATAAGCCACAAAAAATGTATGTTTTGATAAGCACCGAAATATTCTTCTACATATTGCTCGATGGCAAGATATCGCTGGCGGCCTCCCGTGTCTTGTCAATACTAAAATTGATTGGACAGTAGGGGCAAGTTCGATTCAAATGTCATCCCCGAAGAGTCATATGCAACGTTGCATTGAGTTCACCTCAATCATCTAGTCTCGATACAATGTTACAACAATTTTGGGAGGTTGAAGAATATACGGTGCAGTCTAATACTTTTTCTGAAGAAGAGCTTGAATGTGAAAATCACTTTGTCAAAGATGTAACATACAACTCTGATGGTCGTATACAGTGCGCCTCTCATTTAAAAGGCTGCCAGAATCTCTTGGAGACTCATTTGAAATAGCGCGTAGAAGATTTTTATCTTTAGAGCGACGTCTCCAACGAGATAATTTACTAAAGAGTATGTACGTCGACTTTATGTCCGAATATGAAAGTTTAGGGCATATGTCTCCAGTTGGAAACCATTTCATTGGTGCACATTATTACATACCGCATCATTGTGTCCTTAAACTGGAGAGTGTCAGTACTAAACTACGAGTGGTTTTCGACGCTTCGGCGCGCACGTCTACCGATTTATCATTAAACGACATTTTCATGGTTGGACCAACAATACAGTAAGATCTTGTCACAACGCTTCTTGCTTTTAGATTGATTAGATTTGCATTATCTGCAGATATAGTCAAAATGTATCGCCAGTTTTTCTTTGATGAGCGCGATAGAAAATTTCAGCTTATTTTGTAGCGCAAGGATCCTAGTGATCCTTTAAAAACGTTTAAGTTAAACACCGTAACGGATGGGTCTCTCCGCCCCATTTCTTGCTATGTGCAGTCTTTTCTATATTGCTGATAATTTTAATGAGACATTTCCAGTCGGCTCCAACGTGTTGCGCCAAGACCTTTATGTGGACGACATATTAATAGAGGCAAATACTTTTAATGAGCTCCAGCAAAAGAAAAATGAGATAACCACTATGTTAGCATCATGTGGTCTTCAAATTGCAAAATGGAACTCGAACAATTTACGAATATTGACAGGATCAGAGACTGAAGTTGAAATTAAAACAGGCGAAAGCATCACAAAGGCACTAGGTATGGCTTGGAAGACAGGACAAGATACATTTTGCTTCCGACTCGATATACCACAAATATCCACAATCACTAAACGCTCGATATTATCTGTAGTAGCAAGCATTTTCGACGTGCTAGAGTTTTTAAGTCCGATCATAATACGATGCAAGGTACTTCTCCAGGAAATGTGGATTAGGCAAATCAACTGGGATCAACCACTACCTCCTGACATATTCCATCTTTGGAAACAAATAAGAGATGATTTAATACATCGGCGCTCTTATTATGCAATACATGGCATAAAATAAAGCAAAAGCTTTCCAAATATATCACTCAAATGTATTTCTGGACTGATTCTAAAATTGTCCTGCAGTGGCTCAAATTGCATTCTTCCACACTTACATGCTTCGTCGCTAATAGAGTATCGGAACTGCAGGAGAAAACTAAAGATATCTCTTGGCAGCATGTACCGACGAAAAGCAATCCCGCTGATATTGTACCCCGCGGTTGTAGCGCCTGGTTGTTATCAAACACGATCTGGTTCTCCGGTCCCGAGTTCCTGTTAAAACCGTCATCAGAGTGGTCCTCAAACGACGATACCGACAATATATCATCAGATCTCCTCGAACGTCGCAAAATTGTTTCATTCAAATGTAGCAACAGTGGCAACGTTAGATCCATTATCTGCAACATTATTCAGCAGAATTCGTCTTATTATCGAGTACTTCGTATTATTTCGTATATATTTCGAATCTTCAACTAAGCACCTGCCAACGCTGCCCAGAAACCATCAGACATCATTCACTTGACACACAACGAGTACGCTAACACATTTTTGAGAATTGCCGCCCTTATTCAACAACAACATTATAGTGACGTAATTCAGCGTTTGAAAACCAATGCACCAATATATCCTTCTTTGCAAAAGCTTACACCTTTTCTACATGAAGTCACAATTGATAACAAGGTTATTCATATCATTAGAGTCGGTGGTCGGCTGTCCAACGCACCCATCCCGTATGACGCAAAATTTCCCGTATTGCTACCCAATGATCATCGTTTTACCTTGCTGTTCGTCGAATTTCTTCATAGAAAGTATCTTCACGATGGAACCAAAGCGCTAATTGGCTTAATTAGGCAGAACCTCTGGATAGTCAACGCTAGAAGTGTCGCGAGTAAGGTAGTTATTGTGTAGGTAGGTAGGAATTGTGTACACTGCTTCCACTACAAACCGAGACTCATGGGTCAAATTATGGGCAATTTGCCAGCGGACCGGCTCAAATCAAACCGTCCCTTCTTGATCAGTGGTGTCGACTTTTGCGGACCATTTTTTACATCGTATCGGATTCGTGGAAAACCACCATATAAAACATATGTGGCCATTTTCGTATGTTTCACGTCGAAGGCAATTAACACTGAACTGGTTTCCGAATTATCAACCAATGCATTTCTGCTATGTCTGAAAAGATTTGTAGGTAGGCGTGGAATACTGCAACGGCTTTACTGCGACAATGGCACCTATTTTGTTGGAGCAAAAGCTAAATTGTTGGACTTTCAAAAACAATTTTTTTACCAGACGATGATCGGCGAGGTCCAAGACTTCAGCAGTCAAACCGGCTTTGAATTTTGCTTCATTCCACCCCGCGCACCCCACTTTGGTGGACTGTGGGAAGCGGAGGTCGAATCTACTAAATCTCTGTTGACCAAGAATGTTGCACATTTGAAGATTATCTTACATTTGAAGAACTACAAACCGTTCTCATTGAAGTGGAAGCCATTCTAAATTCGCGGCCCTTAGCACCAATATCAGACGATTCGAACGACGGCGAGGCCTTAACTCCTGCACACTCGCTCGGGGGTTATTGGGTCGGGTCGTCATTGCACGCAATATCCGATGAGAAATTCGACATAAGCTAAACCTCTTATTTATCCCCATGGCAACAAGTCACTTTCCCAAAACAAAAATTTTGAGAGATCTGGTCCCGCGTTACATATTGACCTTGCAACAGCGCAGCAAATGGTTGAAGCCCGATGCTAACATCAAGGTCGGTCAAATCGTCATCGTCATCGTCCACGAACACAACATACCACCACAACAATGGTTACTCGCACGCATTACACATGTGATTCCTGACCGGATGGACGAGTTCGAGTGGTTGATCTAAAAACATTCAAAGGACCTTTACGACGTGCCATCCATAAAGTGGCTCCTCTACCAACCTATGAAGACTTTTCAAAGCCAGTCCTTTCAACGGGGGGAGTATGTTGAAGGAAACTATTTTTCCTTTTATACATTTTTTCAAATAATGTTTGAGTCATTCATATTTCGACTTTTTGTTTGCATAATTTTGAATTACTTTTATTAACACTTTATTTTAAAGCAAGAATGAATCGCACTTTTGTCCTTTTCTTTATAACTTGAATTTATCAGAATTGTAACGATTAATTGATCTGTATCGATAATACATAATTAACATCACCAACTCAATTTTAGTTTGTTTAATCTCGTATACGATCATCTTATTCTCATCTTATTATAGTTTTTATCCTTGTACCTATTACATAGCAAGTCAGTCAAATAAAATTCACAAGCGTGTCAACATCATAATTTGTTGTTTCCTCACACAAGCAGTAAATATGTTGTCTGTATATATTTAATTTATTTTATGTTATTTTCAATTTTTGAACTTAAAAGTTAATTTATTAAAAAGAAAAAATTATTAAGCTATCAAATCTATGTAACTGCGAAAAAGCTTCGCTTCTCTCGTGTGTCCAACGACGCACCTGTGTTTTTTTTTATCTAATTCTAATTTTTTATTTATTTTTATTTATAAACCTCTTGGTGCAGTAACATTTTGCCGGTCTCGAATGGTTTAGGATATTGAGACTGACCTTTTTTTGCAGCATTAGACTTAGGGGCTCCAGGTACACGTAAAGAAAAAAACAGAAAAGGGCGATTCAATACTTATTGCCAGCTGAAAAACAAACCAGTATTTGTTTAATGTTTCCGCTTGGGTCTGGAACTCATTGACTCTCAAGTTGGCCTTTGAGCCTTGTAGTCATACACATTCTTAGTAGTCTTAGTTATTTGATTTTAAACAACTTTGTTTGTATATTACAAGGTATATTAAAGCTGAAAAATAATAAAATACCATAAGAGCACAAGAAATACTAAGAAGAATCAGTCCAAATGAACTGATCTAAAAAAACGAAAGTTGGTTGCTCGACAAAAGTTGATATTTTTATTAACAGTTGCCTAGTATATAAGTCTCAGAACTGCTTTTAAAAAATTTTCTTCTTCTACTTTGTTCAAAATGGTGGCCATATTTTCTATGCTACTATAGCGATACATGCATTTGTGTTAACATATATTACTCAGCTCCTATTACACTGTGGAACAAATTCAGGTTAGCAGAAGTTAGGTCGATTCTGATAGTGAGGGGTGAAAATATAGGCTAAATTAGAAGACCCGTATCGCGGCGTTTGTTTATGTTAGTTCGAATTTTTTTTTTAGTCGACCTTCGAACTTTGCAGTCAAATGCCGACTTTCAGCATATTGTTTATATGGTTTTTTGGCTATAACTCGTCGACTAATTGATATTTTTTCAATCTGTAAAAGCCAAATAATTGCTAGAGACCTGTGCAACAATTAAAATTTTTAAAAAAATTTATTGAGAGAACTTTTGTGGTGCTTATGAAGCAAAATGTTGGAAAAATTACTTTCTTAAAAGCCTCCTAAAAATTTGGATTTTGAAAAATATGCTGAATTTTGCTGATTTGGGGTCAAATATCTCTGATGGGCACGGGTAAAAAAATTTGCAATTTATTCAAAATAAAGTACAAAATAGCTTTATATTGCAGTTCAAATTGTAAGTTTGATATTTGCTTGGCTTGGAAGATGAAGTGAAAATTCGCCTCATAGTATTGTATATTAGGGTGCGTTATATGGGTTTTTTCAAGTTTTAGTGATGGATGATTGTTGATTGGCTTCCAATGTCAAAAAAAATTCTTAAAATTGCAAAATATTACGTTTTGAACACAAAATAGAATTTTTTTTTTTATTATGAAGAAATTATTTCATATGCTTCTCTTGTATACCGGATTAAAGGCCAAAGTGTGCTTAATATTATGGTTTTTAGTTCATCATCAGTGGTGGATCTAGAATTCGCCAGAAGGGGAGGAGTGACTAAGATAGCAAAACAAAACCAATATGACAAAATTAAAAAAAAACACAGGTGCGTCGTTGGACACACGAGAGAAGCGGAGCTTTTTTACAGTTCCATAGATATGATAATTTAATTTTTTTGTGAAATAACTTAAATTCTAAAATTTAAAACATTATATATAAGTTAACACAGTCCAAACTGCCGCTTTATGCTGGTGCAGCATAATACACTGCACGCGCATGCAATTCAAGCCGAGTCAGCGTCTGGAGAGCTTCCGTCGTATCGTGGGACCAGTGTATGCATGCGCAGGTAGTTTGTAAGATAGTATTAGTGAATAAAGTTTTCTTTAGGATAATTCTAAGTTAGGCAGTTCAGTTCTGTTTCGGCACTAGCTCTAATAACTCACTTTATTTCTCTTACCTAAAATAAATTAAATCAAACATAAAAAGTAATTGTTTTCATTTATAGCCCGCGGGGCATTGGCTAGCTCATGCTGGCCAATGCCGGCTATTTTTTTAATCGTGCGGGATGAAAAATCGTTAACTGGCGCCCGAGCAGGGACCGGCAAAGTGTTCGTGTGTGATCCTGGCGTGATAGGCAAACAATCCAAGTTTTATTATTGCAAGTGACTACTTAGAAAATTGACGAGTGAGAATCACTGCTCGAAAATAAATTTCAACATAAAGAAATAAATAATTTCAATAAAATTAATAAGAGCCACTAATTGAAAATTTAATGTGAACTTTAATGTGTTTATGTTTAACAAGTGACGATTTAATAATCACAAGCCTTTGCAGCCGAGGGTTACACACGGACCGTGCCGGTTCCAAGAAAAATTTTAAGGGCCGGTGTAAGCTTGGTTGATTTCTACTCGAGTGATTTGGTGATTATGTGCGCGAGCGTTCTATCGAACGAAAGTTAATGTTTCCATAAGACCACATTTGGCTATTCGCTACACAACACCTCCTTTTCAATATCCCCATAAGACCATATTGAAGATCACAATTGGGTGATATCAACTGAGTGTGAAGCAAGTCGTGCCTCAGTAGGTTGTTGGTGATTATAAAAACTGACGACTAAACCGGATAACGCGACCCTTCCGCCATCGGTTACCCTTGAAACATAAGGTTCGTTTGCCTAATCAGCCGAATTTTATGTCGTGTTAGTTTCTTTAGAATATAAAAAAATATATCAAAGAGAATCTTTTGAAAAACAAAATTGTTTTTTCTCAAATCATTATTATCTACATACTCATAAAATAAAAAGAAAAAATTCAACTAAAAAAAAAACACACAAAAAGAATAAACAATAAATAAAAAACTAAATAATTGTAAAAGAAGCTGACATTTTTATCGTGTTTACTAGAACATATCGTAATCGGAACCTACAACAACTCGCAGCAGTAAACTACAAAAAACAAGATCAAAAAACAAGGAAACAAAAACACAAAAAACTTCAGAGAAAACACTTTATCCACACGAAGCCAATGTTTGTCTTAATGTAAGTCTTATCTTTAAGTTGTAATCCAATATTATATGTAGAGAAAAAAAAATAAAAATAAAAAAATTATAATCGAGACAATTCTGTGGCTAGGTAGCTGGCGACAAGTAAAACGAGAGATTTGTTGAAATATTTGGGTCTAAAATATTAACTAAAAAATTACAGAACCTATTATATTCTACTAAATAATTGATTGGTAATATCAATAAATTTCATATAATTAACTAACATTAGTAAAATGGAAGATATGAAGAATTCCATAACCGAGATGAGCGGGGCTGTAAACTCTCTTATCGAGCAGATGAAAAAATTTGAGCGACGCGTTAACCTGCTCGAAATATACGTAACTGATCGTCGCGCCACTCAACTCGATTTAGTCGAGCAACGAATTGCTTCCCTTGAGCAGGGGAGTAGGGGCAACACGGAACCCGTTAGTGTTCCACTCTGCGCACCGCAAACAGAATCAGATTTAAGGGATATCTGCAAACTCCCAGACTGCGTTAAGGAGTTGCAGATTTTTGAAGAGAACCCTGGGCAATACGTTTCCTGGGTGCATTGTGTCGAGAATATTCTAAAGGATCCTGAAATAGTGCGGGGAAAGCCTATATTTAGGGCAATCCTTCAAAGTATTCGGGGTAAGATCAGGGGAGGTGCTGACACTGCGTTGATCTCGTATAATATATTCGATGACGACTGGTCGTCGATCAAGTCGTGCTTATCGCTGCACTATGCTGATAAAAGGGACATAAGGACCCTTGAACATCAGCTCAGCCAGCTAACTCAAAGGGGTTTGAAACTTGACGAGTTCTACGCAGGAGTGAACCACCAATTTTCCTTAATTATTAACAAGATCAAGTCAGAAACGTACTCCCAAGAAACGGTCGACGCACTGATCGAAACATATAGAAATAGGGCATTGGATGTTTTTATACGCGGATTGGATGGAGACCTGTCCAGGATGCTGATCGTACAAAAGCCTCGCACACTCCCGGAGGCATACTCTGCATGCCTCGACATACACAATCTTAATTTCCGTAGGCACCCAGTGCATAACCTAGCCGCTCCAAACACGATTACAGTCCCCATTAACCAATTAATAAGAAATGACAATAGACAGCCGATACCTCCTAGAAGATTTGATAATGTTTACAGGCCCCCTAGAGTAACATTCAACACAGGTGTACAACACGCACCCGCGAGACCTCCTAAGCCACAAGAAGCAATGGAAGTCGATCGGTCCGTCCAATCTCGGCAAGTTAATTATATGAACAGGCCGCGGGGTAATAATTACGTCAATAGATTCCAGGGAAATAACCCATTCAAGAGAAGGGCTATCTCTGATAACACGGTACAACACGAAAAAAACCCCGATCACTTCCTATATGGTTTCTTGTATTTTCGTGTACGCTGATCACGAATATGCAAAAAGTTTTTTCGGGTCACCTCTAGTTTGGTCTCCAAAGGACTTTAAAGTTTTAAGGTGTACCTGCCTTTGAACAAATTTTTAATATAGTAAATTTTTTTTTTTTTCAACAAATTTGATATCAAATTAAAGAGGAAATATTAAGCAACATAACAAAAATATAAAATTATTTGATTTTTTAAAAAGGATATGAAAAAAGTCCTTTTTGTTGAAAAATTCCTTATATCCTTGAAGTTTTTATGCCAATTTAAGCCAAAAAAATCTAGTAACGAACTTACCATTTTAACTATGTGTATGTTAAATTTCATTGAAATTGCATCATTGGTTTGCTTTTTATAGTATTTTAATTTAGTGCACTCATAATTCTGTGCACCGCATAAAATAACTTTGGGTAATGCAAAAAAAAAAAAATTGGCAGTTGTAAGGACAAAAATTCCCAGTGAATTTTGCCATTACATGTTTTAATGTTTTCGTTCTTTTCCAGATTTCCGACAGGGTCACCATGCGGCGAGGACCACCCTCACCCACTGTAATCACCCATCGGGAACGACTACTGTAGGCTCTAGATGAGTGGGGTAGATTTACCCAACGCAGTCGCTCTGGATAAAGCCAAACAAATTTATTTAGTAGTTTAAAATAAGTTAGGATTAAGTATAAGTTAAGAAACAATGAACTTTGAATAAGTTTAGACATTATTAAATAAGTAATAATAAAACCCCAAATGAATTTAACCGTATAATGATTCACTCAGTTGTTTTATTGAGTAGGGAGAATAGTGGTTAGGCGAGGGAATTCATGCAATTCATAAGACCTTACCCCAGGAGCCGCGCTTCATGCCTTAGTGTATAATGTTCGCGCTGGGTAGGTCATTATTGCGTCAGCTTCCAATTAATTGTTTTTCTTCTCTATTTGCATGTACAACGGATTCCACTCATTGAGAGCCACATGAGTAATAACGGAATAATCGGATGATGCTAATGTGCACACATAAATATGCACCAGGTACAGACATCACGCCACCAGCCAAGTGCGTGCTAAAAGTCACGTAGGCCAGTACAGCAACATCACATAAGTGAGAGGGAGAAGTAAACACTATGCACGCTTGTAGGAAGAACAAGCAGCCGACAGCTATAAAAGGGCCAACATCAGAGAGAACTTGGTCAGTCGGTTAATTATCATCGTGAGTAAAGTGTGGTCAGTCAGTAAGAGTCAGTCAGTCAGTCAGAGTCAGTGGACAGCATAGTGACTTGAGAATAATTTCAATCATCGTGCCAAGCAGCTGCCAAATCGTGCAGCATATAGTCGGGAACATTAACCGCGTACGCGTGCAGTCAAGTCGGACTGCGGATCGCCTCGTCGCCTCAGTTGACGCCTAGAATGCGCCTGAGCCTTCGACGTCGATAAGAACGTCACGCAAGCCGCGCAGCCAGCATCTACAGAGACGCCAAGTGGACTGCGCCGCCAGCGCCGGCAGAAGCGCCGCCGAATCCCCGCAGCACGCAGCGCTGCCTCCATGACTTCAGTCGCTCTATTGGGTTGCGACACGGACACAGACGTCGGCCAACACAACCAACCATAAGAACAAACCCAGGAAAAGAGTATCAACTGCACATTATACATTTTTTTTATCTTATCTAGTTATTTAGTATTTTTTTGATCTGAGTTATCCACACCTATCCTTTCTCTGATCAAGCTGGGGTTGTAGTCGAAATATCTCTTCAGCCTGGTCATAGAAACTTTCCCCTTTCCCACCATAAATTAACCTGTTAGCCGACATTGGGGTTGTAGTCGAAATATCTCCCCAGTTAGGCCAACTGCATCCTAATCCAAATAGTCCTGAACCTAAATTAAACTTACTTTTGCACTCAATCATATATAACTACAGTATCACTTTATTATTAATTTAATTTTATTATCAACATTTACGAATTAACATTTATATTTTCTTCGGCCATCGTCTGGGGTTGTAGTCGAAATATCTCCTCAGTCGATTCGCCAGCTTTGCCATAGATCCTGATTTAACATTTCTTCGGCCATCGTCTGGGGTTGTAGTCGAAATATCTCCTCAGTCGATTCGCCAGTTCCCTTCAGTAAATCACAATTCATATTTCTTCGGCCATCGTCTGGGGTTGTAGTCAAAATATCTCCTCGGTCGATGTGCTGCCTTGCAGGACACCCCTTATCTTTTTTTCCTTTCTTTATGATTATCATTATTTAACTATTTCTTAAGATAAATTTTCCGTGAAGCATTTGATTAGACCTAGGGTAGTTTCTAAGCTTAGTTATAAGCCATAGTATTAAATAAAGATTGTTATCTTGAAGAAAAGAAAACTGAATAGTGTTTTGATTTAGTGTCCGATATCTAGAAATATTTGTCACGAACTTTGGAATCCGGCGAGCCACACCTCGGCCTGGAAAAGCATCGTCACACAGTTACCATAGATAAATAAATTTCAATCGGTGTCATTCGTCAAACAAAATTTTTCGTGCTATTAAAAAATACAATATAATATACATTAGTATAAACTTTACATAAAATGCAGTTTCAAAGTTTCAAACATAAAACTTCTCCGAATTGTTTTTGCTACATTTGTGGTGAATTTACTATTACTGCAACATTGCGTTCAATTTATTTAAAGTACTTTCGATTTGAAATTTTTTCTGGTGAAAATGTGTCTTATGCTCCAAATATATTGTAACGAACCTCCTGGGCGTTACAATCTTTTTCAGCTGAGGTATCCTCAGCGGCTGTCCAGGGTCCTTACAAGAATTAGAGGTTGTTGGTTAGGTCCTTGCTGGAAGGTCCTTTTATTTTATTGGCGTGGTTGCACGCGGTGATGTTGGCAAATTCTTTGGCGATTTGCCCAGCGGTCCCACTTTAGGCCCTTCACGGGAGGACTCTGTTATCACAATGATTGCGTCTTTACTCGCAATTTAATGATAGTTGGGCCGATGGAAAATCGGCCAGCGGTTCCCCTTTAGGCCCTTCACGGGAAGACTTGTAGAATCACAAATATGATGGCGTGGTCACACGCTTGATGTTCTTGGAGTCGATTGCGTGTCTTGACCTTGACGTGCGGTTGTTCGTCAGGCTGGCGTGGCTACACGCGTTGACGTTGATACCTTTCCTTGGTTGCTAACAAGCGGCTGCACAACTGTACCTTTTGGGTATTATATTTTTACCATTACAGTTTTCGTGGCGCTTGTATATTTCTCCCGTTACTTTGTCATACGATGTTTTAAGTAACGCTTGTTGCTAGCCCACACGTTGTTTTGTAGGTGTGTGGGCGTGTGTGTGTCTTCTTCTAGCGCTTCTCTGTGGCGCTACCAAGTGCTTTGCACGGCTCTCTGTCTGTCTTGTCGAGTGGGAATCTTATGCAGTTTCTCTCGTGAAGATTGACGGTGAGAGTAAGTGGTGAACAGACCGACCTGATCTAGGACTCCAGCGTTACTACTCAAGAGGAGAGCGAAGCACTCAAAGTGAGCGACACTCGTAGAGAGCGATAGTGAGAGTACGTGGTGAACAGACCGACCTGATCTAGGACTCCAGCGTACAGCTCAAGTGGGTAGAAGGCACTCAAAAATGAGCGACACTCGAAGAGAGCGACAATGAGAGTATGTGGTGAACAGACCGACCTGATCTAGGACTCCAGCGTACAGCTCAAGTGGGGAGAAGGCACTCGTAAGTGAGCGGAACTCGTAGAGAGCGACAGTGAGAGAACGTGGCGAACAGACCGACCTGATCTAGGACTCCAGCGTTCCAACTCAATAGGGGGGAAAAGGAAAGGAAAAGGAAAGGCACGTCCGGTCGACTCGCTATCTATAGCACGACAGCTTCTTGTTGTTCGTTGAGAATGTATACTTAGCTTGGTTTGCCGATGAAATGAGAAACACGTCTGTTCGTGGCTATGGTTCAATCAAGACTCCTCGTTTATTAATTTCATAAACTTAAACTAAGCGCTGAATGTTGCCAGCTATGCTACAATCGTAATATAGTAGTATGTTGCTAACACTATTTATACTACATAGTACATTATAAAGTATTATAGTAGGAGTCTAATACTATAACTTATTATATTAATGATATATATTTAATTAACTGTAGAATAGTATTAATAAATGTAAACTATGAAAATTATATAGAAAATATGTTTTACATTTATCCTAGTGAATATTTATAGCAAGTCTTAACTATAAGCAAGTGAAAATAAAATAATTAAATATATACATTTGACGAAGCTGGCTTCGTGTTTAGTAGTGTTGATTGTTGAAGGTAGCGGAATGTTGCTAGAATCATTTGTGTCCGATTCTCTTTGTTCATGTTGACTTATCCGGTGTGTTGTTGTTGGTGTTGATGTTATTGCCTGGTAATAATTAATGGCTCTAGCGTACTGCTTGTGTTGAGCCGCTTGTTGCCATATGTTGATATGGTTATGGGGCGTTATTGACAGTGGCCTCATGTTGACACTCAGCATAATACGTCAATGTTGTCATGGCTGGTGGCTGATGTTGCTGGTTATAGCACTTGTAGGGTGTTGGTACCATTCTGGTAGTGTCGGTGCCGTTTCAATTCGGTGCGGCGCGCTATTATTGTGCGATTTTATTTCCCGTGGAAATAGTGTCGTCACACCCCCCCTGTAGTTCGGGGAAAAGTCTTTGTTCCTCCGGCTCTCCTCAGGTTGGTGGTAAGATGGTTACCGTGGCCTGGCCTTTCCGTGAGATTTTCACGTCGTAGAATGTCCCGTTGATGTGAGTTTTGAAACTCATTTGTCGGCAACGTTTGCGCCTGGCACTTGCGTCTGCGATGCATTGTTGGACTTCAATGGGCCATATTTGGTTGGGCTCTTGATAGCTTGTCGCTTCGCTAGCTATCCCTTCTTGAGCCGTGCTGGTGGTTGCTGCTGTTGCTACTTCTGTCACCTTGTCGGCAGGTGTAGGGTTCAGCTCTTCGTTTTCAATCAGCCAGCCTAGGCAGAGTTCTGATGAGTTGCTATCATCGTGGTGGCTAGGATTTATGCCATTGCTGCTGCTGCTACTAGTGCTGTTGACGTCGCTGTCGCTGCTTGATTTAAGTGGTGGCGATGTGATACTGGGTACCGCCTGTTGTACGTGGGGTGTGCCTCTTGTTACTACGGGCATAACCGCGGTCGTTGTTGCTGGGAGCATGTCACCTTTGTCGGCACTACATACCCGTGGTGTTATCGTGAACACTATAGGTGCTTCTGGTAGTGTTGCTGGTGTGTTCGTGAAATTTGATGCTGATGATGACATCGCTGTTTACTCCGTTAGTGTGGATGTCGCTGGAGACATCGTTGTTGTTATGGATACCACGCCTTGTGTGGTGTCGCTGGCATCTTCTTGGATCGCTGGTAGCGGGATGGTTGGCAGAGTTCGGCCTGCCAATTTCTGAATGATCTCGCTGATTCGACGGCGTTTCTGGCTGATGTAGTTCTCTGTGAACCACGTGTCACATTCGATGGGCATTCTGAAATCTCGAATTGGATTACTTACGAAACTTTCAATAAATTGAAGCGCGTAAAGGCCACAGTCGGTTAAATTGGTCTGCTGTGGCACCTTTACGTTGTGACCAGGTAAGTTCCCTTCGGTGAATGTATGCTGCCATGTGTCTGCTAGCTTGGCTTGAAACTCGTTGTTCAAGTAACTTCGAATTGGTTCTAGCACGTGAGATCGGTCGGTGGTAGCCAATGAGTCCATCAAAAGGATAATCGGCTGCGCTATCGGATGAAGCTGATTTGGTGAGGTCGTCTTCATGGTGCCGTATAGATGTGGGCCTCTCATGGTAGGAAAACAGATAATTGCCAAAAACCAATGTTTAGCCTGGTTCATTGGCACGATGATAAATTTCTTGTTCGTGATGTTGCGCCTGCGAGTCCACGTACTGACTCCTGCGTGACGACGTTGACCAAGCGATTGTGGTGTGTCGTCTGGCGTGGCACTAGGGCGCGTTAAACGTTCATAGAAGAACGGACTGAATAAGTGGAAGTCGTCTGCTTGCGTGCTGGGAATGATTGTCTGCTCGATCCATCGAATGTAGAAATCGATGATCTTATCATTCAAAAAGCGTTGAGTGGCCAGGCAGTAATAATCTTCGATGGTGACTGTGATGCCTCCGGGGCCCGGTGGGTAAGTGAACAGATTACCTGCCATCTCTTCATCATCGTCACTTGATAAATTTATCGCTGCCGGTGGCGAAGCGGTTGTTGCGTGATGGATGCTATTGCGATCCGATCGTATGACGCTGTTGTTGTTGTCGGCAGTAAAGTGGAACAATGATGGTGGCTCATGTTGCATGAGGTTACTGCTTTCTGCTGGACTGCTGTTGGATCTGCTAGTCATGTCAGCTTGCACTTGTGGCTGACATTCGGTGTCTGTTGTGACTGTACTGGAGCTGCTGGATCGATGCTGCGTTGTGAGCATAAATCGCACATCGGGCTTGGATTTGTTCTTAACCATTCGTGGCTTTGCAGAACGGCGTCGCCGCTTTGGCGGTGGTGGCGGTGGTAGTTGATCCGGCAGAAAAATGGTGCGGTTTTGTTCTGCTACCAGTTTACGCAGATGTCTGCCAAAGGCCTCTTTGGTGCGTTCAAACTTGTCCATCGTACGCTGGTGGTCTCGCTGCACTTTGCTAAGTGTTTTGATAAAAACAGTTAGGCGAGAAAACACGTTATAAATGAAGAAAAAACTAATAATGTAGTTTGCGGAGACTGCGTAGTTGATTACGTTCAACTTGAAGAATATAACACGGTGCATAGTAACTCAAGTAAAATTATCAATTTTATTCAAGGCGAACTTCTGTCGATTATGTGGGTACAAATTTCCAAAAGGATGTTTCGTCAACGATAACACAAACTGAAGTGATCGTTTGAATTTAAAACTTCTTTGTGTTAGCTTCTAACACTTGTTGGTAAGTGTTGCCACCTTGTTGTTGAGCTTCTTGTACCCTGGTGAGTATTGCTGTCAGTGTGTGGGTATTTTGTTGTTCTTCACTCTTGATGTCTTTGGGATATTATTTTTTTTTCTTGTAGCGTGCCACTCGTATTGAACCTCCTTGTAAAAATGCTCGTGACTTTGAGTGGTTGTCACTTGTTGAGTGTGGGCAGCTTGAGTGTATGCCGTTGTCGCTTTGTAAGAGCTTCTTTTTGTTTTCCTTTTTGCATGTTTGATGTTGACTATTGAATTTTGCAGAAATGGTTTGTACAGCCTTCTGTTAGTTTGCAGAAAATAGCTTGACTGTTTGCTGTCGGCTTCTTTGCTTCTGTAGACGGTTGTCTGTATGGCACGGTTACTTCTGGCGAAATTAAAATTATGAATTTCTGCAAGTTATAGTACTTGCGCAAATGCTGTTGTGATCTTCCTTGTAGATGATGATAAGCGTAGTTATTTTTGCAGGTACGGCTGCGATTTTCAGGTTGTTGTCGATGGTGGTTTTGTGTCCAGTTGTTGACGCAGGTGGTGCTGCGCTTGGCGAATAATACAAATGTTTTGTATTGTTGTGGTCGTTCTCGACCATGTTGTAGCGTATTTATTTTGACGCAGTTACGGCTGCGTATTTACACTTTTGGCGTATATTTCGCGGTGGGCTCTGATTGTAGACCCTGGTGTAAATTCGATGAATGACATCGCAGTTATCGTGAAAACGAAATGTTGCTATGTCTGCTGGTGCAGGTTCGTCTGCGGCTTACAGTTTGTAATGCAGATGCGGCTGCAGGCTTTCAGTTGTTTGCGCGGGTGAGGCCGCGAACTTTCAGTTGTTTGTGCGGGTGAGGCCGCGGTTGCTCAGTTGTTGACGCGGGTGATGCCGCGATTGCTCAGTTGTTGACGCGGGTGATGCCGCGGTTGCTCAGTTGTTGACGCGGGTGATGCCGCGATTGCTCAGTTGTTGACGCGGGTGATGCCGCGGTTGCTCAGTTGTTGACGCGGGTGATGCCGCGGTTGCTCAGTTGTTGACGCGGGTGATGCCGCGATTGCCAAACATTGAATCATGTAGAATTGTTTTCCGGGTCGTCGTCAGCGTGGAACTTCCTTTTGCTTTCACGGATGCCTGGGTCCCATACCATGCGATGTTGGTGGATTCTCGCAATAGCTCCTCTCAGTTCTGGTATTCCATTTGAGCAACCTTCGTCTAATTGTTGCGTTTGATTTTCCTTGCACTGTGTTCTGGTGGTTGTCGGCGTGGCGCAGTGCATGGTTGTTTGATTCTTAGCAGTTGAATCAATATGATGAACAGTTTCCTCAGAAAGCTCATGTTTTGTTGAAGTAACTACCCGTAGCAAATTCATGGATCTTGCTGGGTTGGCTTGGCTTGGAGTGCCTGCTGTGACTTCTTCAGTGTCGAACTCGTGACGTAGATTTGCAGAAAGAGTGGTGTCGATGACTTCTATTTCATCTTGGTCTCGTGGTGTATTCTTTGCAACTGGTGCACTTATGGAATTCATGGGACCGGTTGGATGGCAAATTAGGTCATCTTGCCGTGACGAATTGTTTTCTGCAGATTCTCTGAGGTCGGCTGGCTCTGGTGGCCTAGCGTGAAGTTCATGTTGATGCGCCATTTGTGCTGGCTGGTTTACATGAGGTGACTCCTGGTGTGGGTCTGGTGCTAGTACCTCTGGATGGCGTGGTAGATATAGTGCATTTGGTACAGGTGGCCCTGTGGAGTGCTTTTGATCGCAAGCGGTCGCTGCTTCGCTTTGAAGTGTTTGATCGCGTTTGTGCGTTGTTGTCCAATCGATGTGGTCTGTTTGATTGTCAATGAGTGGCTCTGGTGGCCTTATGCGAGGCGTTGTGTCACCTGTATGCATGTTGTCTTGATCTGGATGAGGCTGTTGGTGGCCTGTGTGTGGCGCTGTGTGGCCCGTGTGTGGCTGTGAGTAGCCTGAATCTGGCGCTGCTGGCCCAGTAAGTTGCTGTCGGTAGCATGCTTCTGGTGCGGCTGGCCCAGTTGGATGCTGTGAGTAGCATGTCGTGGTAAGTGCTGGTTGAGGCTGTTGGTAGCCTGTTGGCGGCGGTGTGTAGCCGGAATCTGGCGCTGCTGGCCCAGTAAGTTGCTGTCGGTAGCATGCTTCTGGTGCGGCTGGCCCTGTGTGGTATGGTTGGTGATTCACAGGTGGCATGGGTGCCTGTGCGTGTTGTTGCTTATGTGTTTGAGGCGCTGGTGGCCTTACGTGGTGTTGTGATTTTGGTTTTTGAGACGCTTGTGGTCTCGTGTGTTGCTTTTGCTTCTGTTGCTGAATCGTGGAACTTGATGTTAGTCCCATCGACTGTCGGACGCGTTCTCGCGCTGCTTCTAGGTTTCTTAATCGATCACTCGTTTCTTTACTGAGAGCTCTTGTAAGTGGTTGTGATGACTTCGGGGCCGTACATGGCTTTGGTTGCTCTATATGTCTTTGATCTGCGTGACACTGTTGTACGCAGTTTGATGGTGAGGGGTTGAAAGGTTTCTGGACCACGCATACCCCTATTCTCGGCGTGGTCTGCTGGAGTTTCCCGAACTCCGACGGCAGCATTCGATGGTTCGACGATCTCGTTGCCCACAATCCCAGCAGAACAGGATCTGTGGGTTTCTGCATCTTTCCATTCTATGTCCTTCTTTTCCACAACGTCGGCAGGCTTGTCTACTGATCCTATCGTCCTGCTGTATAACTTGTCGATGTTGGCCCTCACGTGGTCGTGGTACATTATATCGTTGAGCGCGTGGACTTTCTCGATGTCTGTTAAGATAGCTCAATATCTCGTCTGGTGACTGGTAAGCCTGGTTGCGATTGAGACTTTCATACTCTCAAGCTAATGCTGTCAATTCCTGCAGTGTGTCAAAGTCCTTGCGGCGGATGTATAATTGGTAGCCGCTGTGCAGGTTCCTATACACACGTTCTAATTCCTGCGCTTTTGAGTAGCCGGCGTGGCGCATCATATTTTGAATGGCCAACAGGAAATCTTTGAAGCATTCACTTGGTCGTTGCACTCTCCCTCTGACTTCATCTTCAAGGCGTTCCATATAGCGTGGTGGGAGAAAGAATTGGAGGAAATCCATCTTGAACGAAGTCCAGTCCGTCCACTGGCGATTATTATTGCGGAACCATAGGGCTGCTTGTCCACGCAATAGCTGTGGCATAGTTCGTGGCACAAAGTCTATTGGTATGCCATAAACTGCGGCGAGTTCCTCGATCTGCTCTACAAATGCGATAGGGTCCTGGTCGCCTTCAAACTTCAGGGTCCACCTTCTGATATGGTCGATGATATCGTAGTGGATGTTTCCTGGTCTCGGACCATATCTGGAATATGGTACCTCTTGTGAGTGTATGGTCCGGTACGTTAGCTGTTCGACTGCTGGTATCTTCAGATGCATTGCTTCGTTTGACTTGTCATTATTTGTAGGAATCGTCGGTGACACGGCTCGGGTGAACTTTGATTGTAGTTCAAGGAGGCGTTCTCTAATCTCATCTTTGTGTTCGCCTTCGTTGGCGAATGCTGCTAGTCGCTTGCGCAACTCTTCGACGGTGCCTGTGTCGTCTAGGCTGAATTCCGTCAGGTAGTTGAGCAACTCGTCCTTGCGGATGTTGTATATCCACGATGTTTTCATTTTCGTTGGAAATGTTTGTACGGCTGATCTGACTTAGTTGAGCAGTAATGATTTTGCTGCTGTTGATTGTAGATTTTAAACAACTTGTTTTTTTTTTTTTTTTTTCGTTCGCTGTTGTACTCTGTTTGTTACAGTGTCCCTGTTGATTTGATGAATCGTTGTGCAGTAATGATTTTGCTGCAGTTGATTGTAGATCTCTTTTGTTTTTTTTTATTTTTTCTTTTTTTTTTTTTTAAGTTCAGATGATTCTGTTCACTTGTGAGTGCTCTGCGTGTTGAAGCGTTGCTTGCGTTGACGCGTGGCGTTGCTTGCGTTGATGCGTTGAAGCGTTGATTACTAAAACTCTTCTTTTGATAAGATGATTTTGCTCATCTGTGTGCACTCTGCAGGCTTGTGTGCAAAGTGTCTGTCCGTTGTGAGTGTGATGATGGGATCTCTGCTGATATTTGCAGAATATGATGATGGGATCTCTGCCGATATGCAGACAGAGGGTCCCTGCTCGGGCGCCACTTGTAACGAACCTCCTGGGCGTTACAATCTTTTTCAGCTGAGGTATCCTCAGCGGCTGTCCAGGGTCCTTACAAGAATTAGAGGTTGTTGGTTAGGTCCTTGCTGGAAGGTCCTTTTATTTTATTGGCGTGGTTGCACGCGGTGATGTTGGCAAATTCTTTGGCGATTTGCCCAGCGGTCCCCCTTTAGGCCCTTCACGGGAGGACTCTGCTATCACAATGATTGCGTCTTTACTCGCAATTTAATGATAGTTGGGCCGATGGAAAATCGGCCAGCGGTTCTCATTTAGGCCCTTCACGGGAAGACTTGTAGAATCACAAATATGATGGCGTGGTCACACGCTTGATGTTCTTGGAGTCGATTGCGTGTCTTGACCTTGACGTGCGGTTGTTCGTCAGGCTGGCGTGGCTACACGCGTTGACGTTGATACCTTTCCTTGGTTGCTAACAAGCGGCTGCACAACTGTACCTTTTGGGTATTATATTTTTACCATTACAGTTTTCGTGGCGCTTGTATATTTCTCCCGTTACTTTGTCATACGATGTTTTAAGTAACGCTTGTTGCTAGCCCACACGTTGTTTTGTAGGTGTGTGTGCGTGTGTGTGTCTTCTTCTAGCGCTTCTCTGTGGCGCTACCAAGTGCTTTGCACGGCTCTCTGTCTGTCTTGTCGAGTGGGAATCTTATGCAGTTTCTCTCGTGAAGATTGACGGTGAGAGTAAGTGGTGAACAGACCGACCTGATCTAGGACTCCAGCGTTACTACTCAAGAGGAGAGCGAAGCACTCAAAGTGAGCGACACTCGTAGAGAGCGATAGTGAGAGTACGTGGTGAACAGACCGACCTGATCTAGGACTCCAGCGTACAGCTCAAGTGGGTAGAAGGCACTCAAAAATGAGCGACACTCGAAGAGAGCGACAGTGAGAGTATGTGGTGAACAGACCGACCTGATCTAGGACTCCAGCGTACAGCTCAAGTGGGGAGAAGGCACTCGTAAGTGAGCGGAACTCGTAGAGAGCGACAGTGAGAGAACGTGGCGAACAGACCGACCTGATCTAGGACTCCAGCGTTCCAACTCAATAGGGGGGAAAAGGAAAGGAAAAGGAAAGGCACGTCCGGTTGACTCGCTATCTATAGCACGACTGCTTCTTGTTGTTCGTTGAGAATGTATACTTAGCTTGGTTTGCCGATGAAATGAGAAACACGTCTGTTCGTGGCTATGGTTCAATCAAGACTCCTCGTTTATTAATTTCATAAACTTAAACTAAGCGCTGGATGTTGCCAGCTATGCTTCAATCGTAATATAGTAGTATGTTGCTAACACTATTTATACTACATAGTACATTATAAAGTATTATAGTAGGAGTCTAATACTATAACTTATTATATTAATGATATATATTTAATTAACTGTAGAATAGTATTAATAAATGTAAACTATGAAAATTATATAGAAAATATGTTTTACATTTATCCTAGTGAATATTTATAGCAAGTCTTAACTATAAGCAAGTGAAAATAAAATAATTAAATATATACATTTGACGAAGCTGGCTTCGTGTTTAGTAGTGTCGATTGTTGAAGGTAGCGGAATGTTGCTAGAATCATTTGTGTCCGATTCTCTTTGTTCATGTTGACTTATCCGGTGTGTTGTTGTTGGTGTTGATGTTATTGCCTGGTAATAATTAATGGCTCTAGCGTACTGCTTGTGTTGAGCCGCTTGTTGCCATATGTTGATATGGTTATGGGGCGTTATTGACAGTGGCCTCATGTTGACACTCAGCATAATACGTCAATGTTGTCATGGCTGGTGGCTGATGTTGCTGGTTATAGCACTTGTAGGGTGTTGGTACCATTCTGGTAGTGTCGGTGCCGTTTCAATTCGGTGCGGCGCGCTATTATTGTGCGATTTTATTTCCCGTGGAAATAGTGTCGTCACAATATGTTGCGATCTGTGCTACAGAAATATGCTAGGCTGGTGTAATGGCAAACGAGATAGCTTGCCATTCGGTATTCCCATGTTATGGGCACCTCAGTTGGAACATGATGAGCAAAATTGTTACTTTTGTGTTACTGAAATAAGTAGTTATAATTTGAAGACGAAGGCAATAATAAACTACCCAAATTTGGACTCTGCGATTCGACCTAGGCCACATAATGAGACAACACCAGTGCCAAGTCGCGTATCAAATATACCGCAGTCGAATTAGCATGTTTCAGAAAGTGCAGCATTTTCATCGATATGTTGTAACGATCCAACATATTATGAGCCATCTAATAATGCGGATTGTTCCCATATTGTATTTAATAATGAGACGTTTGACCATTTCGTCAGAGTTATGGGTCTACGCAAAACAAAAACAGAAGTTGCAGCATCAATACTACGCGATCACAACTTGTTAGATTCCAATGTGCACGTTTCAGCAGCTCGTCATCGATCCCATGATTTGCAATCATACTTTATACTATCGGATTTAATTGTTTACTGCATCGATATTGAAGGACTTATGGAGGCTCTTAACATAAAATATGACAAATCTGAGTGGTATATATTTATTGATTCATCCAAATTAAGCCTGAAGATAGCACTTATTAATAAAGGAAAAAATCTCCCAACGATTCCAATTGCATATTCCGTGAAATTAAAGGAAGACTACGCATCGATGAAGTTGATTGTACAAAAGATAAAATACAATGAACATAATTGGCTGATTTCCGGAGATTTCAAAGTGATTGGCCTGCTCTTGGGATTGCAAACAGGATTCACAAAGTTTAATTGCTTTCTTTGCGAATGGAACAGTCGACAAAGGGAAATGCATTACACAGACTGTAAATGGCGACAACGACATGTCAATGTGATCGGTAAAAAGAACATTATGCATGAATGAAGCTTTAGTTCCAAGGGAGAACATTGTTATTCCCTCGCTTCACCTTGAGTTAGGTGCTGCTAAGAACCTTATTAAGGCGATGGATAAAGATGGTGCAGGGTTTAAATACCTTAAAAATAAATTTCATTGGATAAGTGATGCTAAAATAAAAGAGGGTAAAAAATGCTTCAAAATATTTCTTGTTTCATAATATTTATTTCGATTCTTCAATTTCTTTTAAGGAATTTTAATTGGTCCCAATATTAGAACCATATTAAAGGATCCAATTTTTATGAGCAACATGAACGATATTGAAATAAACGCATGGATGAGCTTTAATGCTGTAAAAGAAAACTTATTAGGTAATCATAGGGCAGAGAACTTTAAGGACTTAGTTAAGGAAATGATTTCTGCATTCAAGGAAATGAAAGTTCTTATGTCTTTGAAAATCCATATGTTTCACAACCACCTCGATTTTTTTCCACCAAATATGGGAGCATTATCTGATCAACATGGAGAGAAGTTCCACCAAGAAATGCTACAGATGGAGAATCGTTACAAAGGAAAAGATTTAATTTCAATGATTGCAGAATATTGTTGGAGTGTCAAACAAGATGACTTAGAAAACTCATACAGCCGTCATCCAAAAAAACAAAAACAAATTAATTAAACTAAATGTTATATGATAATAAAAAAATTTAAGTATTTATATGTGAAAATAATGAAATACGACTATGTTAAACAATATATAAATATTGATGGTGTTTCACTTTCCTACAGTGGTACGTGTGGGGGTATAAAAATTAACAAGTCAGAAATTTGTATGATAAATAATATTCGAAACCCTTAAAAATATGTTAAAAAGCAAACCAATGATGCGATTTCAATGAAATTTTACACACTCATAGTAAAAAGGGTAGGTTTGTTACTAAATTTTTTTGGCTTAAATTGGCATAAAAACTTCAAGGATATAAGGAATTTTCAAACAAAAAAGACTTTTTTCATATCCTTTTTCAAAAAATCAAATAATTTTATATTTTTGTTATGTTGTTCAATATTTTCTCTTTATTTTGATACCAAATTTGTTGAAAAAAAATGTAATTTACTATATTAAAAAATTTTTCAAAGGCAGATACTTATCGAAACTTCAAAGTCCTTTGGAGACTAAACTAGAGGTGACCCGAAAATTATTTTTGCATATTCGTGATCAGCGTACACAAAAATATAAGAAACCATATCGGTAGTGCTCGGGGTTTTCAAAAAGTGCCAAATTGTTGTACAGTGTAATTTGCCTCAAAAACAGCAGAGGCTCTTTAATGTGGAGACACTTCCGGAACCCAATGCGGAAGATTATATTGAGAATGGGGAAGTCGCTGAGGATCAGGTAAATTTTATGATAGGTGCCAGTCCAGCGTACCATATTTAGAATATGTGACAAGGGACGGTACTGAGCTCAAGATTCTAGTGGACACAGGAGCAAACAAAAATTTTATTTGTCCGTCCGTTGCAAAAGATTCTTTCGTCACTCTAAAAAAACCATTCTATGTACAATCAGCTAGTGGTCACATAAAAATTTGTCAGGAAGTTAAAGGAAAATTTTTTGAAAAAATCGGCAATAATTCAGTCATAACATTTTACGTGTTGCCAGGCCTTGTAACGTTTGACGGTATCATTGGAGATGACACCCTAAAAGTGTTGGAGGCCATAATTGACAGGAAGAATAATTTTTTAACAATAAAACCAGATATTAAAATCCCGCTAAAAGAAAAAGTTTCAATAGAAGTAAATCACGTCACAAAAGGTGATCTTCCTAAAGATGCAGAGAAAACCCTAGACTGCCTTATCAGAAGATACCAGTGCCTCTTTGGACCAATAAGTAATAATCAAATGGTGAAAACAAACATTAGGGCTGAGATAAAGACAACTACAGATGAACCAATCTATACAAAAAGCTACCCTTACCCTGCCTGCATGCGCGAAGAGGTCGAAAAGCAAGTAAATGAGTTGTTGGATGAGGGAATTATTCGCCCCTCGAAAAGTCCGTACAATTCCCCAGTCTGGGTGGTTCCAAAGAAGACCAAACCTAACGGAGAAAAGCAATACCGAATGGTGATCGATTTTAAACGACTGAACTCCGTCACCATACCTGATACATACCCTATTTCGGACATAAATTCAATACTCACTAGTTTAGGTAAAGCAACATATTTCACGACCATTGATTTAACTTCTGGGTTTCACCAAATTCCCATGAAACCGTCCGATGTACAAAAAACTGCCTTTTCGACAATGAACGGGAAATATGAATTTTTAAGGTTGCCTTTCGGTCTTAAGAATGCGCCTTCCATTTTTCAACGCATGATAGACGATGTCCTTAAAGAATTCATAGGCAAAATCTGTTATATATACATCGATGACATCATCGTCTTCGGAAAAAACGTAAATGACCATTTAAAAAATATTGACACTATCTTTTCAAGTCTCCAATCTGCGAACCTAAAGGTCAACCTCGAGAAAACACACTTTATGAAATCCGAAGTGGAATTTCTTGGCTACGTTATAACACATGATGGCATACGTGCCGACGCGAAGAAGGTTGCCGCCATGCGTCAGATCTTACCACCTGAAACCTTAAAAGAATTAAAAAGCTTTTTAGGTATGACATCATATTACCGTTGGTTCATTCGGGACTATGCCAAGGTTGCGAAACCACTGACTATCTTGACAAGAGGGGAGAACGCTCAAGTGAAAGCCAACCAATCGAAGCGAGTAGCCATAAAACTAGATGAAGCAGGGCTAAAATCATTTAATGAATTAAAAACTCTCCTATCATCTTCAGAAGTTCTAGCTTTTCCAGACTTTGAAAGGCCATTTAACCTTACCACCGACGCTTCAAACTTTGCTATCGGGGCAGTCCTTTCTCAAGGTGAGCCTGGAAAGGATAGGCCAATTTCGTATATTTCCCGGTCTTTGAACAAAACCGAAGAAGTGTATGCTACGAACGAGAAGGAAATGCTAGCGATCGTTTGGGCTTTAGACAATTTACGCTCATACCTGTATGGCGCAAAAGAAGTTCGCGTGTATACCGATCACCAACCGCTCACCTTTGCATTGGGAAACCGAAATTTCAATGCAAAGCTTAAACGTTGGAAGGCGCGTATTGAAGAATACAATTGCCAGCTTATTTATAAGCCTGGCAGGTCAAACCTTGTCGCAGACGCTCTTTCTCGGCTTAAAACTGAAGTAAACCACTTGACCGGCTCTACACGCGTGGAGCCCACTCATAGTGAACGCAATAATTCCGAGACAGACACTGCAAGCGAGGGTATTTCAGGCACCGATACGGCCAGCGAAGGCACCATGCATAGTGCTGAACAAGATAGCACGGATTTAATTCCGCATGTGGAAGTGCCTTTGAATGAATCAAATCGTCATAAGGTTAGGGAACCCTATGCGTTGCAGCGAACAGCCACACCCAGGGTTCAACCGGCATTTCATTTCCATGGAAGAAATAAGTCGGGCAAATCTCACACAGCTCTTAATTGAACTCTTAAGCCCTGCAGTGATAAATGGCATTAAAATTCCCGAATGTTGCCTGCAGTTGCTCCAAAATATTTACTTGGACAATTTTAGCCACTACAAAATTCGAATAACGCAAAGGTTAATCGAAGATGTTGCTAATTAGGAGCGCGTTTCCCAAATCATTGAAGACGAGCACAGAAGGGCTCACCGTAACGCGAGAGAGAATAAAGAACAAATTCTCGAGAAATTTTATTTCCCTCGCATGAATACCCTAATTAAGAGATATACTTCTAACTGTGAGACTTGTAAGATAAATAAATATGACAGGCACCCCAATAAACCTGAACTTCAATCATCCCCCACTCCTAACTATCTTTGCGAAATCCTTCATATTGACATTTTTGAATTAAAGGGCGAGAAATTTCTAAGCTGCATAGATAATTTCTCGAAGTTTGCTAAACTATTCCATATTCAAAATAAATCAGATAACCAAAGTTATACACTATTTTACCATACCCAAACTGATCATCGCAGACAACGAAAGAAGCTTTTTGAGTCCCACAATAGTAAATTACATAAGATCACTAGGCGTTGAGCTGTACCAAACACCGACCCAAAAAAGTGAGGTCAACGGTCAAGTTGAAAGGCTCCATTCAACATTGATAGAGCTATATCGGTGCCTTGAAAAAGAAATAAAGACACGACAGCCAAGGGAACTTCTATACATAGCGGTTGACCGTTATAACAATTCATTTCACTCTGTCACGAAGAAAAAACCAAGCGATGTGTTCTTCAACAGAACTGAGCGCATCAACTATCAAAATTTAACAAACTTTCGTGACAGGGTGCATGAAGATATAAGAGTGCAAATCGAGCGCAACCAAGAACTTAGGAATTTAAGAATTAATAAAAATAGAACTAACCCAAAAGAATTTCACAATGGTGAAACTATTTTTGTTGCCAACAAACAAATCAAAGGCAAACAGAAGCCTCTATTCAAAAAAGAAACAATTGCAAATGACCATAAAGTTACAATTACAACAACTACTGGAAAAAAATTCCATAAAAGCCACATAAAAAATATATAAAAATATGGCAATAAATAAATAAGTACAATTTAAATTTCCATCGAATATCTTTTGGAAAAATGGTGGACACTTGGAAGCTTTTTCTATTTTCAAGATGTCGGGGTTCGACTCCCACCAAAGATGCGATGTATATATAAAAAAATAACAAAAGAAAAAGAGTAAATAGAATATAAGAGAAATGAATATACAATTTAAATTTCCATCGAATATCTTTTGGAAAAATTGTGGACACTTGAAAACTTTTTCTATTTTCAAGATGTCGGGGTTCGACTCCCACCAAAGATGCGATGTATATAAAAAAAAAAAAAAAAAAAATATATAACAAAAGAAAAAGATAAAATAGAATATAAGAGAAATGAATATACTATTTAAATTTCCATCGAATATCTTTTGGAAAAATGGTGGACACTTGAAAACTTTTTCTATTTTCAAGATGTCGGGTTCGACTCCCACCAAAGATGCGATGTATATAAAAAAAAAAGAAGAGAAAATAGAATATAAGAGTAATGAATATGTAAAATCCTTAATAGCGCAAATCAAAATAAAAATGCAACTTGTCGCCACCACAGAGAATTTGTCAGGCTTCCGTGTGGGTGTAGTGCAGTATAAAAAAACACCATTTAGTTAATGTCAAAACGTAAGAATTATAATAAATCCCTGTAAAATCAAGAGACAAAATAGGAAAAAATAGTAAACATTTCAGTTTGTAAATTTTTGTATATTACCACTACTTAGCATTCCGCAAATGTTTATAATTATTTCTAGCTAAATATATATTAAATTTAAATATTTTTGTATATTACCACTACTTAGCATTACGCAAATGTTTATAATTATTTCTAGCTAGTTTTTAGTCAAAATTTAATTAAAACAAGAGAACTGACTGCAACATTTATTCATTGTCAAGCTCGGCCTCTTAGGAGAATTAAAACTAGTAACAAGTTGTATTCTTTCAGAATATCTTTTCTAGCAGCGGCGCATTGTATACAGATCTTCGACTATAAAGCACCACTGGTCTCTGTGAAGGATGGCAAGGGATACATCATCAACGGGTATTTCAAGCTCGTGCATACTATAGATTTGGAACAGTACGAACATCTATTAGATCAAATGTCAAAGTCCGTTAACAGAATCGTACCGGATTCGGATAGGCGTTCTCGAATTTCACACAAAACAAGTCGGAGACCGCATCCAGCTTCTCAAGGGAAAAACATGGAGACAGACACGCTCGATCGATTGGATTGGTTCAGCATGGAAATGGATAGCGGGTAGTCCTGATGCATCTGATTGGAACAACGTCCTTAAAAATGAGAACCAGATAATCGAAAACAACAATCACCAGTACAAAATAAGTAAATGAAAAACTATTCATGACAAGCCAGGAGATAAAAAAAGTCAATCGTGCAGTCGAACAGGTCAATAGCCAAAGTAACACAAAAAGCATAGACGACTTCGTACAAACAACCTTGAGCCAAATTTTAATCATCAAAGATGAGGTTAATGAAATTATTCGAGCGTGCCAAATGGCCAGAAGCGGCATCGTAAACACAAACGCTATTGATAAGGAGGAAATTAACAAGATCATCTCAGAAATCGAAACGCTCCCATATGAAAACGAGATCGAAGCAATCGAATACAGAAAACCATCAGTATACACAAATGGCTCTATTTTACTCTACATTATCTCAATGCCTAAAGTTAAGAAAGAGGAATACAATCTACTTCTAACTAGAGCCTCGATTATAAAGGGACAACAAATCGACTTGGAATTTAATAAAGTATTGATTAACCAGAAGCAGACTTTTGGGATCATTGGAGATTGCCTCTCAATAAGTGGTACTACCGTTTGTAACACAGATGCTTTGAGGACGCTTCAAGAGTCTGACTGCGTACCGAAATTACTCAAGGGAGGAAATGCAAAATGTAAGTATCGCATCAACAATGAAGAGATTTTCGAACTCATCAAGGAGGACACCATTTTCGTCACCAACTTCAGAGGCCAGCTACTCGCTAATAACACATCGAAAGCTTTAGAGGGGACATATGTCATCCAGTTTGACAACGAAACAATATATCTCAATAATAGAACATTTTCGAGTACCAGCGCTTCGAAGCTTCAACCTTTGCCACCAGTATTGACGAATATCATAAGCCAGGGGCACAAGGTTGATGTC
Source organism: Coremacera marginata (assembly GCA_914767935.1). Classification (NCBI taxonomy): domain Eukaryota; kingdom Metazoa; phylum Arthropoda; class Insecta; order Diptera; family Sciomyzidae; genus Coremacera; species Coremacera marginata. The sequence continues at coordinate 81,415,892 of OU612045.1, read as the reverse complement.
GGCTACGATCATAGCATCAGTATTGAGAACATACGACAGCTTAGCAGACTTGTACAAAAAGTCAATTTCTCTACAATCTCCGACTGCCTGATACTTTTAGTGGCAGTAATTGTCGCATATACCCTGGGAAGAAAGGTCTATGGTAAGGTACACCTCCAAAATACTCCTCCAATTCCAACTGGACATTTAAAACAAACATGTTCCCTACATTCCCCGCTACTAGAAGTAAAATCTCAAATCCGTCTCCCATTCAAAAAAAATCGGGTCCGAAAAATTCCACTTATTTAACGTATCCGAAAAATAAGCGTGTTTCATTTAATCTGGCACCCTCTAGTTCCGTTTCTAACCCTCCATCAGCCTACCCCTCCAACAGTTATCCAAACTTCATAAGTTCACACACTTTAAATCCTCAAAAACCTCAGTCACATACTGTAAATAAAAGTACTCTTAACAAAGAAGCTGCAACTTTTACTCCAAAAAGAGTATCAAACTCCTCCCATAACGAAGCAACCCCATCCAATTTTGAAATGCCTACCACAACATCAACTCTCTCAAACGCATCCCCTGTATTTCTTGATCATCTTCTTCCACCCACAGTTAAATTAACCAAAAATCTCGTTGAAACTACCACCGAAGGGCGGTTCGTGCTATCTCGCTTGAGAGACCGTCGACTATATGAAAATGTACGCCTGTACCTAGCATATCTGCACAATAAATCAGATACAATATGTATTGACGGATCGACAAAAACTAGCGTCATGGTAGCTATTCAACAAGAGGGTCTGCCGACTAACCTAACCGACCTTAAAAATATATTCATTCGCTACCACGAAACCTTTAATATCTCTCCATCTGAGGTTGAGAATGATTTGACAGCATTTGCCTCACATACAACATCGAAGCGTCTTTGGCACCTACAGAAAACCCGGTCAAATTTCAAAAACTATTATAGCTCCTAACAGTTTTCCCCTACAAGTTTCACCCACAATTGCTTGCTCCACAAATAATACCCACGAGATTGCCCCAAAAGTTATACCCCGAGATCCACTCCAACATTCCTCAGCAACTTCTTCATTAAAAATATTTTATCACAATTGCGGTGGTATGCGCGGCAAATTAAATAAACTTTTTGTCGACGCAAAATCCTGCCACTTCAATGTGTTAGTTTTTGCAGAAACGTGGCTAAATGATTCCTTCAAAAGCGAGGAAATTCTGGACAGCAACTGGACAGTATATAGAAATGATCGAAATTATTCTCACACAGGTCTTTCCCGTGGGGGTGGTGTCCTTATCGCAACTCACAACTCCCTATCAAGTCAGATTGTCGAAACCACTTCACACGAGCTCTATGAACACAAAATAATCAGAATTTGTTCGGATAATAATCTTTTTATTTATATTGGTGTTATTTACATTCCACCTGGTTCTATTGAAGCTATATATAACCAAATGTGTGAAACAATTTCGTCAATAACGGCTTCCTTAAATGAAAAAGATAAAGTCATTATCTTTGGCGATTTTAACCGCCCTAATATTTCCTTTGTCATTGATGAAAATGACAGTTATCTACTTCCGGTTAACCTCTCTAATCCGATTGATTTTACCTTACTTAGTACCTTTTATGGCAATGACTTACAACAAGTTAGTAGCACCCCAAATAAGAATGGCAAATGGCTAGATTTAGTATTTACTAATGCCTATGACGAAATACGCGTTCGTCCAAATCTGGAGACTGAACACTTTTTTTCTAACAATGTGCACCATACAGCCTTAACTGCAGAGCTATCCCACTCCAATATGACATTTACCCACTCGTTCAATAACTCGATTGTATACGATTTTCTGAATGCTGACTACGAGAGTATTAAGGTCAGTCTGAATTACTTTGACTGGACCGATCTGTCAGCATTGGACTTAGATAGTTCAGTATCACTTTTCTACGAGCGTGTGCTCACAATTATTGATAGACATGTGCCAAAGATAAAGAAAAAAAATAAACTTTCGGAACCTTGGCTAGACCAAAATCTTAGACATCTAAGAAATCAAAGAAATAAACTTTACAAATTTGTCATAAAAGGCATTAATGTGAGCGAAGAAGTAAAAATCAGATACAATGAGCTGGCTACATTATTCTCTACTGAGTCAAAAAAAGCATATCAACTATACATAAACCTAATAGGAGAAAATATTGTTCAAGAACCCAAAAAATTCTTTGACTACATTAATGTTAAGCGTAAATCCAACGGTTATCCTACGTCGATGTTTAAAGGTAACATTATCTCTTCAAACCTGCAAGAGATTTGCAATCTTTTTGCAGATCATTTCAAAGAAGTTTTTTGTGTTCCAGGAAACCAAACTTCCAATCCTCCTCACTATCCAAATGCATTACACACGATAAATCATATTTGTCTTACACGAGATGACATAATCAAAGCAATCCACAACCTCGACCCAGGTCAGGGACCTGGCCCTGACCTCATACCCCCAAGCTTAATAATTCAATGCAAGGACCCACTGATCATGCCTTTGCTCATAATTTTTAATAAATCTTTGTACCAAGGTATTTTTCCCTCTTATTGGAAATCATCTCATCTTACCCCAATTTATAAAAATGGTGACAAAAGATCTGTTGAAAATTATAGAGGTATTGCTATATTATCGGCTATTCCAAAACTTTTTGAAAAGATAATATGTGATAAACTTACAAGCATTATAAATCCTTTACTTAATGAACAGCAGCATGGTTTCCGTAAAGGTAGATCAACCACCACAAATTTAATGATATTGGTATCTGATGTTTTAAGTAAAATGGAAAAAGGACATCAAGTCGATGCAGTCTATACGGACTTTAACAAAGCCTTTGATCGTGTAGATCATGCTATCTTGGCTTCTAAATTAGAAAAGTTTGGTATCACAGGATCTCTTCTCAACTGGCTAAAGTCATATCTCCAAGGCAGATCACAGCTCGTTAAATTTCAAGGGACCTTATCTAAACAAATTTCCGTTACATCCGGAGTACCACAAGGAAGCCACCTTGGTCCACTTCTCTTCAACATTTTCATCTCAGATTTATCTGACATATTGAATGATATCCATCATCTGATGTATGCGGACGACCTAAAAATGTATCATGTCATTAAATCGGAGCATGATATAAATTTCTTACAGTCGAAGCTCGTATCTCTTGAACATTGGTGCATTCAAAATAATATCTGCCTGAATGTTAGCAAATGCTACATTATTACCTTCTCTCGTAAAAATTTAATAGCAAATAATATATACTCCCTCAACAACAGTGAATTATCTAGAGTAAATCATATCGTAGATCTTGGAGTTATCTTGGATAATAAGTTGCGCTTCAATCTACATTATGATAAAATCTTGTCTAGGGCTAGCAAACAACTTGGGTTCATAAAACGACGTGCAAAAGAGTTCAAAAATGTATGGGTCACTAAGTCATTATTCTGTGCGTTAGTGCGCCCTCTCCTCGAATATGGATGCATTATTTGGAACCCTGCGTTTGAATCACACAAGGAAAGACTAGAATCCATTCAAAAACAATTCTTGCTTTTTGCATTGAGAGACACCTACAATCCCCGTGATTACAGTAACCTGCCACCCTATGAACAAAGACTTAGCCTCCTTAATTTAATGCCCTTATCATCGAGAAGAACATTACTTAGTTCATGTTTCACTTTCGATGTTATTAGTGGAATTACTGACAGCGAATTTATATCAAGCAAGATAAAATTTACTGATCCAATAAGGCGAACGAGGCATACACGGCTGTTAACTGAATATCAGCATCATACCGTCTACGCAGGTAATGAGCCCATCAATAGATGCTGTAGAGAATTCAATAATATTAGCGAGTGTTATTTGCCACCCATGTCCAAGCACACATTTAAACGAAACCTCTTAAAGTATCTTTTCCCATCCTAATACCTTTTTCCCCGTCTTTCTTTTAAACTCACTTGGGAAATTCAAGCGTTACCATTCTGAATTCCTATTTCTCACCCCTACTACCCCTTAACTCACCACCCCACTCTTTTTTAATTAAATATTTTTAGAATGTTAAGATATAAGTATATTTTTATTTTTACTTTCTCTTTTTTTTCTCCTATTTTGACGTGTAATATTAGATCATGTCAATCAGGTGGGCGGATTACGCCCACCTTGAATGACACGATTTTTCACCAAAAAAAGGGAGAAGGAGAGGGGAAAAAAAAAAAAAAACACCTAGAATAAGTAAATGCCTTGTTTGGCGAATAAATAAATAAATAAATAAATAAATAAATCCTCAGCCACAAGGATTCCATACCTTCAACGGTAATTAGATCTACGTGCCGTATATTTTTGAGGGGGGAGGAGTTAACACAGTCCAAGCTGCCGCTTTATGCTGGTGCAGCATAATACACTGCACGCGCATGCAATTCAAGCCGAGTCAGCGTCTGGAGAGCTTCCGTCGTATCGTGGGACCAGTGTATGCATGCGCAGGTAGTTTGTAAGATAGTATTAGTGAATAAAGTTTTCTTTAGGATAATTCTAAGTTAGGCAGTTCAGTTCTGTTTCGGCACTAGCTCTAATAACTCACTTTATTTCTCTTACCTAAAATAAATTAAATCAAACATAAAAAGTAATTGTTTTTATTTATAGCCCGCGGGGCATTGGCTAGCTCATGCTGGCCAATGCCGGCTATTTTTTAATCGTGCGGGATGAAAAATCGTTAACTTATATAAAAAAACACTCGTTAATTTTCACACCAGTAAATTGTAATACATTTCATTATTATATTATTTATTTTATTACATGTTACTGTTATTGTTCTTTCATCGCACTTGTGGGCAATTGTTAATTTTCCTTCGCAAAAGCAGAACAAAAGCATGTACCAATAACTGCATAAACGAATTAATATCAAAAAAAAAAAAAAAAAAAAAATTCACTTTGCCCACCGTGAGGATCGATTCCATGATCCATTGATTAATAAACCTACCATCTTTCCACCCAAACAGCTCTGTTAAATTTTGACGTTGATTTAATATTAAATATATAACTGCAGCTATGTTAACAGTTGTTAACAGATGGCTTTAACAAAGTGAGGATGATGACCAGTGTTAATACTTGCAAATTTTAAATATTGGTAGGTTGTGTCTAAAATGAGTGGTGAATTTTAAAAAAATGGAATATATTTATCTTCTTAAGAAAAAATTCGACTGAAGTCCTACAGCAAAACAAATCATAAGAGGTATACCAAACCGTATGTTTTTTCACACTGAATTAGTTTTATTGCAAATAATTCCCCTATAATGTTCTTTAGACAGTACTAAAATACAATATTAAATGTAATAATAAATAAAATATATGCAATAAAATTTCTAAAATTTTAATTATAATGCAATAACTTTTATACAAATTTATCAAGAAGTGATAGATTTTGTAAAAATGCAAATGTGTGATAAAAGTGGTAGAAACCAAAAAAGTGCTAGACTTACCACAATTGTGGAAAAGTGACAACACTAATGATAGCAAGTCGCTTAGCAGCTATCGAAACCATAAAACTCTATTAATCAACTCTTGTAGCAAGTGGCTATGCAGCTACACCACACAAATACATTAATAGGTTATTGGATGTGCTGCAACATAGCTTCAGTTGCGGTTAATACTGAATCAATGCTTCTGCAGGGCGCTTGGCTCAACAGATGGAGTATAGAACTCCCAACCGAATGTTTGCGGGTTCGAGTCCCCGCGGCAGGTGAAGAAATGTTTTTTATGTTTGTTATATTAAATTGTCTTGTTGTAAAAAACACCGAAACAAAGAAACCATATAAAATTCTAAGAAAAAATGTGTCGAAAATTTTTAAGATTTCACTCCAAGCAAATCACAGAACGGGGCGTAAAAAGCTTCGCTTCAAAAAAACATATGGCACTTTCCATTTTGTTTTTTTTTTTTGCATTTTTTCTCATTAAATTCTAAAGAACATTTTAAAAAAGTGAATACGTATTTATTTATTTAACTTTAAAGAGCGTCACGCACGTTTTCGTTCTCAAGTGAAATGCAGAGTTTGACTTTCGTTTTTTCATAATAAAGAAACAAAAAAAATCCTTAGCGAGAAGCTTATTTTCTATTGAAGAAATATATTTTGGTAACTTCTGCGTAAGGAAAAGGTAAGAAAATTGGTCGAGTGATTTTTAAAAATATTTTTAAATAGCGTACGTGACGCTAAATTTTTTTAAATTTTATGTTTCAACATTGTAGTGAAGCTTTATATCAAGCACACACATCCAGTAGCCCATCTGGCCCGCGATGCACCCATACTTATTTTTTCTATTATCAGTTTTCTATCTTTTTCTTTTTTTCCATTTTCTTGAGCACATCTTGGTTCGCTCTTTCTGGAATGTGCCATATGGTATATCGGTGATTCCATGTAAAATTGGACGCTTTTCGAAATTCACATATTTTTAGAAATTTAGTAACCTTGCACGTCAATAGAACTTAAAAAAATAGAAATATTTGCACATATTTTATAAATATTTGCATATATTTTATAAATATTTTTTTTTTTAAGTTATACGTAGTGGAAAATAGTTACATACAATAAGTAAGCATTATGTGTTATGTGTGTTATGTGTTAGTTAAATACATAGTTGTCATTCGGACACCCGTCAAACCCGTTAGTTCTACAAAATGCATAAGACGTATTTTAAAGTACTGGAATTGATATTCTTTGTGGTGTGTGACACTTTATTGAAAATTTTCATTTTTTTTGGCCACTAAATATTTCATTCATTTGTTTCAGTTCATTCAGCTATTTTTTTTTTGGCATTTTGAAAACATTGTCGTATTGATGCATTAATTTTGAATGCATTCTCAAAATTTAATGTTGGAGAATCAACGCTCAATATTTTAAGGTGACCTTTACTTTCTAAATCGTTAAAAATAAAGATTTTTAAATTTAATATTGTGAAAAAAGTATTATAATTATTTAGAAAAGCTTCTCCGTACATTTTTATGTAAGTATCAAGTATAAAAAGAGTGTAGTAGTGTCAGTTTACTCTATTTCCCTGTTCCTCATTTAAATAAACACTATCATGTCACCCTGCATCATGCTTTACATGCATATCTTGCAGTCTGCTTCACTCATAGTTTGTAAGTATTTGTATTCTTTATTCTTGTATACACATCTTAACTAAACCTTATTTTGCCTCTTTCTCGTTAATAGTCTGTAAGTTATTCTAGTTTGTAAATAGCTGTTGTTGTAATGCTCTGCGAGCTTTTTAAAAATATCAGTATCAATGCGACATTTTGAATATGAAATAAAGCGCATAAAATTCAGAAGTGGGATTAGCCAAGAAAAATAAAGCTAAAATTTTACATTCGGGCTTAAATAACAAAAATAGTTGAACTATACCAAAATAAACAAACATTTGAGTAAAAAACAAAGAAAATATATTGTTGTGAAAATTGCCTTCAGTAAAAGCAAAGAATTAGCTACAGTAAAAGCACAGGGGAACCATGTCGAAATCGTCTCAAGTCGACTCAAACCTCCACGTGGTGTTCCCTGGACGGACAATGATTTACGGATATGCACCTGGAATGTTCGGACCCTTTATAGGGAAGGTGCCATTATCCAACGGGCGGAAGCCCTCAAAATAATAAAAGCTGACATTACCGCCATCCAAGAAATGCGATAGAAAAGGCAAGGCTGCTCTAAACAAGCACACTGTGATATCTGCTACAGCTGATGTGCGGAGAGACGCGAATTTGGATGTGGATTCGTCGTTAGCCGGAAACTACGCCAGCTTGTTTCCCGGTTCACACCTGTGAACGATAGATTGGCCACGATCCGCATCAAGGCAAAATTTTTCTACATAAGCCTTATTTGCGCGCACGCCCCGACGAAGGAAAAGGACGAAGCCGTCAAAGACGCTTTCTACGCTAGTCTTGAGGACGTATATGACCACCTTCCGGTCCATGACGTGAAAATAGTCCTCGGCGATTTTAATGCGAAAGTTGGAAGGGAAGGCATCTTTGGCCCCACTGTCGGTCAGTTCAGTCTTCACGAGACCTCCACGAACAACGGTCTAAGGCTGATCGACTCGCCACGGCACGAAACATGGTAGCTAGTAGCACCAGATTTAAGCACCTCGACATCCACAAGGCCACCTGGCTGTCCCCGGATCAAAAAACTCGAAACCAAATTGATCATGTTGTAATCGACGGAAGGCATTCCCCTAGTGTTCTAGATGTGCGTACATTTCGGGGGGTCAACATTGACTCCGACCATTATCTTGTTGCAGCCAAGATCCGCATGCGATTATGCAATGCGAAGAACATACCCACAGGAATGCAACGAAAGCTAGATGTCGCTAAGCTGCAATTACAACGAACTGCCGAGGCCTACTCCGCTCAACTCTCGGTTAAGCTCAACCAACCAACCTCTGGGTCCGACGACGCCGGCGGACCTTGGGCGCATATATACTCCATGCGCGCTGCCGCTGCAGAAGTCATTGGTTTCCGGCGCCCGCAACCTTGGAACCAATGATAAGATCAGGAGTGTCGCATCGCGACAGCAGTAAAAAACGCCGCATATAGAAAATCGCTGCAGTCAGCTGCAACGCAAGTCGTGCGAGAAAACTACCCCGAAAAGAGGAAGGAAGAGAGGCGCCTTTTCAGACGCAAGAAAAGAGAGCAGGAAAAGCATGAGCGTGAGGAACTACAGGTGTTCCAGGGCAAGAAGAATGCACGAAGATTCTATCAACAGGTTAAGCGTCTAACCCAAGGAATTAAGCCCGGAGAATCCACTTGTAGAGACGAAAATTCAGATCTGAATACGGATACACAGTGTGTGCTCCAATTTACTTACTGGCGACGATTTCACCACTTCCGCCCATGGACAGCGCAGTTCAGTATAACCAACCAACGATGACGGAGTGGAAGTATCACCACCTAGCCATGAAGAGGTTCGAGTTGCTATCCAACGACTCAAAAACAATAAAGCAGCGGGTGCTGACGGCATGTCAGCTGAATTGCTTAAAACCGACGGCGATGAATTGATAAGGCACATGCATCAGCTCATCAGTAAAATATGGCTAGCAGAAAGCATGCCCGACGATTGAAACCTTAGCGTACAGTGCCCTATACTTAAGAAAGGAGAACCTACAATCTGCGTCAGCTATAGAGGTATCAGTCTTATTTCCATCGCATATAAGGTTCTCTCAAGCGTGCTGTGTGAAAGATTAAAGCCGATTACAAAAACACTGATTGGACCTTATCAGTGTGGCTTTCGACCTGATAGACCAGATTTTCACGCTACGACAAATCCTGGAGAAAACCCCCAAAAATCAAATTGACACACACCATCTCTTTGTCGATTTTAAAGCTGCGTTCGATGGCCCGAGAAGGGATTGCCTATACGCAACAATGTCTGAGTTCGGTATACCTGCAAGGTTGATTAGACTTTGCAGAATGACGTTGAGCAACACACGCAGCTCCGTCAAGGTAGGAAATGACCTCTCCGAAACCTTCAATACCGAAAGAGGTTTCAGTCAAGGCGATCCACTGTCTTGCGATGTCTTCAACATCATCATGGAGGGGATCGTACAAAATGCCGGTGTACATCGTAATGGCACCATTTTCTATAAAGGTGTCCAGCTCCATGCGTACATTGATATTGTCGGCAAAACCAAGAGAGATGTTACCGCTGCTTTCGCCGCTATCGAAATGGAATCAGCCAAAGTGGGTTTGACAATAAATGAAAGTAAAACAAAGTATATGCTGTCTACAAACAAGGGACCGCGGCGTCTAGACTCCCACGTTTCATCCGGCAACTATAACTTTGAAGTAGTCAAGGAGTTTGTACACCTTGGCACCGCCATTAATAACAACAACGAAGTCAGCCTGGAGATAAAGCAAAGAACAATAACTGCTAATAGGTGCTACTACGGGCTCAGTAAGCATCTAAGTTCCAGAGCCCTCTCTCGATCGACAAAACTAACACTCTACAAGTCGCTCGTTCTACCTGTGCTGCTTTATGGCGCTGAGGCATGGGTAGTTTCGCAAACTGACGCAGACGCTCTGGGGGTGTTCGAGAGAAAAGTTCTTCGCAAAATCATCGATCCTGTTCGAGTCGGCGGTGACTATCGCATCCGAATGGACCACGAGCTGTATGAGCTCTACGAAGACATTGACGTAGTGCGGCGTATAACTGTGCAGCGACTATGCTGGCTGGGTCATGTCCATCATATGGACGACGAAGCTTCAGCGAAAAAGGTGCTCAAGGTGAGGTTCGCTGGTCAACGACGACGAGGGAGACCATGCCTCCGATGGATGGACCAGACTGAGGAAGCCCTAACCGCACTTGGTGTATCCGATTGGAGAAGGCGCGCGCAAAGCAGAGGCGCCTGGCGAGATCTGATGACGTCGGCCGAGACCCGGACACGGGTTGTTACGGCCACCTAAGTAAGTAAGTAAGTAATTACATTGCAGGGTGGAAACAGTTGTTGATAAGGGTTGCCCAATATGTTAATAGAAACATAATATTTGTTTGTGCATATTAAAAAATATTTTTTTTACAAACAAATAAATATATTGCTTGTCCATATTGTGGCAAATTCTTTTTCATTGTAACAAAAATTAAAAAATCGAATTTTGTTGTTAAAGCATGTATACAACCCAAGTTAGGTTGATATGTATGCTCCAGTTGTATGGGAGGTAGGCGTGGTAGTTGACCGAGTCGCCCATTTTTTGACAAACGGTTTTATGTGGCAAAACAAATGAAGAAACTACATTTTATTGTCATAGCATGTATACAACCCAAGTAACGTCGTTATATATGCTCCAGTTGTATGAGACGTAGGCGTGGCAGTTGACCAATAACACCCATTTTTTGTAAGAATTATTTTTTTGCCTTATTAAGCTATGAGCAAAATTTCATGCCTCTATCTTAATTCCTTCTTGAGATATGACTTTTGGCACGCCAGAATTGAAATACCGCACTCTACACAGTGAGGTAGAACTCTCATATCGTATCTACTAATTTTTTTTCAATTTATTAAATTGGGTTTTTAAATTTAATGAAATATCTTTAATTCTTGAGTTTAACACAATTAAACAATATTGCATTACGCCACCAAGCAATACTAAACTGATAACAAGATTTAATAATTAAAAAAGTTTACCTTACCGCGTTACTGTAAAAATTATTTTCGCTTACTTTCGCATATCATCGTTCACAGGATCTTTAACCACGTACAAATGTCTTTGACCTGGCTTCTTATCCTGGGTACCCAAATAGAAGACAAGGTGATTTACTGTGTCCCAGCATAGAATTTTAAGAACCTGAAATGGTTGATATTTAAATTTGTAATTTTTATATATATTTAAAAGGCAAATTCATGTATCTTATATATCATATTGTAAGTTAGAAAGAACGGTTATGAGGTGTCTCGCAGCTTTTATTATATTTTAAAAGCGGATCTACGTACCTATTTATCCGTGCAATCCAATTCTTTCATAAAAGTAAAGAAAGCATTTGTTCGATATCAAATTGTCTGAAGAAAAGAATTTTATAGTGCTACATTTATCAGGTCTATAAATATGAACATTGCAACGCCTAAAGAAAATAGGTCAGCAGGTTAACAAAGCCCCCTTTGTCTTTATCTCTATCTGTATCTCTATTTCTATCTTTATCTTTATCTTTATCTTTATCTCTATTTCTATCTTTATCTCTATCTATATCTCTATCTCTATCTCTATCTCTATCTCAATCTCAATCTCAATCTCTATCTCTATCTCTATCTCTATCTCTATCTCTATCACTATCTCTATCACTATCTCTATCTCTATCTCTATCTCTATCTCTATCTCTATCTCTATCTCTTATCTCTATCTCTGTCTCTATCTCTATCTCTATCTCTATCTCTATCTCTATCTCTATCTCTATCTCTATCTCTATCTCTATCTCTATCTCTATCTCTATCTCTATCTCTATCTCTATCTCTATCTCTATCTCTATCTCTATCTCTATCTCTATCTCTATCTCTATCTCTATCTCTATCTCTATCTCTATCTCTATCTCTATCTCTATCTCTATCTCTATCTCTATCTCTATCTCTATCTCTATCTCTATCTCTATCTCTATCTCTATCTCTATCTCTATCTCTATCTCTATCTCTATCTCTATCTCTATCTCTATCTCTATCTCTATCTCTATCTCTATCTCTATCTCTATCTCTATCTCTATCTCTATCTCTATCTCTATCTCTATCTCTATCTCTATCTCTATCTCTATCTCTATCTCTATCTCTATCTCTATCTCTATCTCTATCTCTATCTCTATCTCTATCTCTATCTCTATCTCTATCTCTATCTCTATCTCTATCTCTATCTCTATCTCTATCTCTATCTCTATCTCTATCTCTATCTCTATCTCTATCTCTATCTCTATCTCTATCTCTATCTCTATCTCTATCTCTATCTCTATCTCTATCTCTATCTCTATCTCTATCTCTATCTCTATCTCTATCTCTATCTCTATCTCTATCTCTATCTCTATCTCTATCTCTATCTCTATCTCTATCTCTATCTCTATCTCTATCTCTATCTCTATCTCTATCTCTATCTCTATCTCTATCTCTATCTCTATCTCTATCTCTATCTCTATCTCTATCTCTATCTCTATCTCTATCTCTATCTCTATCTCTATCTCTATCTCTATCTCTATCTCTATCTCTATCTCTATCTCTATCTCTATCTCTATCTCTATCTCTATCTCTATCTCTATCTCTATCTCTATCTCTATCTCTATCTCTATCTCTATCTCTATCTCTATCTCTATCTCTATCTCTATCTCTATCTCTATCTCTATCTCTATCTCTATCTCTATCTCTATCTCTATCTCTATCTCTATCTCTATCTCTATCTCTATCTCTATCTCTATCTCTATCTCTATCTCTATCTCTATCTCTATCTCTATCTCTATCTCTATCTCTATCTCTATCTCTATCTCTATCTCTATCTCTATCTCTATCTCTATCTCTATCTCTATCTCTATCTCTATCTCTATCTCTATCTCTATCTCTATCTCTATCTCTATCTCTATCTCTATCTCTATCTCTATCTCTATCTCTATCTCTATCTCTATCTCTATCTCTATCTCTATCTCTATCTCTATCTCTATCTCTATCTCTATCTCTATCTCTATCTCTATCTCTATCTCTATCTCTATCTCTATCTCTATCTCTATCTCTATCTCTATCTCTATCTCTATCTCTATCTCTATCTCTATCTCTATCTCTATCTCTATCTTATCTTTATCTTTATCTTTATCTTTATCTTTATCTTTATCTTTATCTTTATCTTTATCTTTATCTTTATCTTTATCTTTATCTTTATCTTTATCTTTATCTTTATCTTTATCTTTATCTTTATCTTTATCTTTATCTTTATCTTTATCTTTATCTTTATCTTTATCTTTATCTTTATCTTTATCTTTATCTTTATCTTTATCTTTATCTTTATCTTTATCTTTATCTTTATCTTTATCTTTATCTTTATCTTTATCTTTATCTTTATCTTTATCTTTATCTTTATCTTTATCTTTATCTTTATCTTTATCTTTATCTTTATCTTTATCTTTATCTTTATCTTTCTT